>BLSH010446752.1:365128-384464 GCA_018402905.1 Glandirana rugosa | reverse complement strand
GGGGGGGGGGGGGGAGCAACAGCGTTAGGGAACTTTGTGGGAAAGTTTTTTATCCTTTAAAAGGTAAATTCAGGTTACTGCATTATGTATATTGCTTTAGTATTTTGGTTTTTTTAGTTTTAGCTTTTTGAATATGAGTTGCCTAATACAGTGATGGAAGGTAAAAAGCAACAATGACACAAAGTATAATAATCCCCAGTAATCTCTCAATTTTTAGCTTACAGGTTTTCTGAAACATTTCAGTTTGTTCGCTTTAGGTTCATAACCTCACTGAATAAGCCTGTTGATTTTCTTTTTAAGTAACCCTGTCAGCATTATGAAAAATATTGTATGCTTGCAATTTGTTTGCTATGGCATTTAATTTCTACTCCCAGAATGTAACCCCGCTGTTTTGCTGCGGCTGGTGGCAATGAGTCAAGGTTTTTAAAAGAATGTGAGAAAGCCTCAATGCCCTGCCGACACATGCAAACTAAATCATGCAAGTCACTCAAAAGTGAACACATGCTGAGCAAAATCTGAACGTGTAGAATTATTCTCCGTAGTGGGGATGGGAAAAAAAAGGTAATTTGCCACAATTAGTTACTGCAATATGACACGCCAAAAGTGGAGCACATATTGCTGACTTGCTTGCCATGTCCAATAGCAGGATAATGGCTGTTACATGACTATTTTCAGAACGTTTAACGGCTTTGAAAACCAGGGGAGGGCTTGTAATATTCAAGCCGGGAGGCTGGAATAAGTGAGGGGTCGATACACAGCAGCCTGATTTAAAATGTTTGCATTAGGCTGTTAAAGAAAATAAACCAACTGGGGTTTCAGTAGTGCACACATGAGGTTTTTTTTATTATTCTTGCTTAAAGAGGAAATACCAATGAAATAAAAACAAGCTGCTTTTAAATTATATCATGTGAAAGGTTTAAAGCAAGCTTATACTTTGTCTGGACTAGGGAATCTAACAGGTTCTCTTGATAGTAGGCCTCACAGAGGAGTCTATACTTACCAGTGCCAGGGTCTACTGAAGCTATAATACATCCCTGCAGGACTCAAAAACTCCTGTGCAAGGGACATTGCCACTTGTTTCCCTATAACTGGAAGTAACAAGCTTCTCATGGAAGTAAGTATAGATTTATGGTACCTAGTATGCCAAGCTTTCAACTTATTCGGTGCTCTCATGCACTGATATGAACTAATGCATGCTCTGAGCTGAAGGCTTGCCTTTAAAAGACATCACATTCTCCAGCCCAGTTGCATGCCCTAATGATTACTTAAAGTGGTTGTGAAGGCTGAAGGTTTTTTTTTACCATCATGTATTCTATGCATGAATGTAAAAAAACCTTCAGTGTGCAGCTCCCCCCTCAGCCTGCTAATATTTACCTAAGATCGATCCCGATCCAGCTATGTGAAAGAGACCCCAGGTCTCTCCCTCTTGATTGGCTGAGATGCAGCAGCAGGAGCCAAGGTCTCCCGCTGCTGTCAATCACAGGCAGTGAGGTGGGAGCGGGGGGCGGGGGCACAGAGAGTTGGCTCAGGAGTGAGCATGCATGAGTGCCCCCACAGCAAGTGGGAGGGGCCGAGAATAGGAGGACCAGGGCTGCTCTGGGCAAAACCACTGCACAGAGCAGGTAAGTATAACATATTTGTTTTTTTCTCGTTTTTTTTCCTTTACAATCACTTTAAATAGGAAATCTACACCCACGCAAAACTAAATAAGTAAATGTGGCTTGAAAGTATATAACAAACTTGTATACCCAACACGATTAAATAACGTATCCCAAAACCAAAAATAAGAGAGCTGCACATCTTCCAGCTTAATTAAGCCAAAGATATAAAGAAATAAAAATAGGCCGCGCTTTTGTAAATGTCTAATGAAAATAAACAATTATACCAAAATTCTCTAGAATTTAATCTTAATTAAAGTGCTCAGTGCAAACAAATATATATAAAAAAAAAAATCAAATAAACAATAACCAATTGGGCAAAAAGTCTTTAATTAAAGTGCTTAGTGCAGTGGTTTTCAACTCCTGGCCTCAGGACTCACTAACAGGCCAGATTTTAAGTATTACCTTGGGGAGATGCAGACTAGAATACTGCAATCACCGAGCAGCAAATGATATCACCTGTGATGTATTTCAGTTATCTTGCAAACCTGGCCTGTTGGTGGGTCCTGAGGACAGGAGTTGAGAACCACTGGCTTAGTGCAAATAAATGCATCCAAATGTAAAGGAAAGTGATACCCAGGAGAATAGTACTCTTCCTCACTTTCCCAATAGAAGCTAACAACACTCACCAAAAATGAATGACCTCTTTTTCCCATATAAATCTGTTTTCAGTCAACCGATGGTATCCTGTATACATGGATGATCGGATCTGCTCATATATTTGATGGTACTCCTGCGCTTTTAAGAAACTCCGTACAAAGTTCCCTCACAAAAGAAAAAGGTAGAGGAACCTCTCATAGTATAGTGGTATCCAGTTTTTTGTATAAAAATATGTAAATATGTTTAAAATTGCACTTACATCAATACAATATGGTCAGACATGTAACAGCATAGAAATGCAAAGTGAAAGCACCGGTTTGCATTCTACCTGCACTTCAATGACCAGAAATGATGTGTCCCGCAAGTCCCGACCAACGCGTTTTGTCAGCAACGTCTGACATCATCAGGGGTCACCTAGGTTGCAGACATTGCTGACGAAAGGGTCATACATTTCAGGCGTGCTTCTATTGGGAAAAAGAGGACTGTTCTCTTGGGTGTCACTTTTATTCACATTTTTGCACAACTGTTTATTTGATAATATTTGTTATATATTTGTTTGCACTGAACACTTATTTAGGATTCAATTCTAGAGATTTAGGATATAATTGTTTATTTTTATTAGACATTTACAATAATGCGGCCTATTTTTATTTCTTTATGTCTATTATGATTCTGATTATGTGGCTTAAGGATTCAAAATTCTAGCATGATTTGGATTCTCTTTATAGCCAGCCTCACCTGTTTGACCTCAACTGAACTCCACCTATAACGATTCTGCTTACGGAGATAGCCCCATCCCTAAATTATGTTTCAGATCATGTCTGGGAACTATATTTGGGCTGCACTGACCCTTTACCCTTTAGCATATTTTTAATCCTTTTTTAAGGCTTGGATATACAGTACCTAGCCTGACCCTGACTTCTCTGGATATCCCAGTAGTACTTACCTGTTAGGAAAACAGCTATTCTGTTCAGAATCCATTGTCTACTGTAAACCCTGGAGGAACCTGGCACACACATGTTATGCATATGTAAAAGGTAGCTGCTGCAGACAAAAGCTTTGCAGCAGTGGTCATTGGTCCTTAACATCTGAACTAACCCTTACAAGTAGGGACCCTATTAGGAAAAAGATACGTACTTAATAGGACAGGGAATAAGTAATTGGACAAATGAGCATTTGAACATTGTTAGGAGATTGGTATTCCTTTTGAACCAAAACCAAATGTCCAGTGCCAATTCATCTAGAAACCAAAGAATCTTCAACACAAATGTAAGCAACAACAGTGATGTTGGAGTGGCAAATCCATCATCCATCTATCTGTTTTTTTTGTCTCAGCATTTCTATAGAGATAATGTTTTCACCTTCCTGCTCCTATGTCAGCTCCCTGGAAAGGATAATCTGCATTTATCCAACTGACCAGAGCTGGCACCTGTTGGAGAAAGACCTTCAACCTACAGAAGACAGACGAAACCCACTTGGTTTGCAGCTTGCAACTGACTATTATGTGGTTTCTAAGTCCTCAGAACATTTACAATTCATTCAGGCCCTCACTCCCATCTCTCTACACCACATCTCTCTTTATCTCACAGTGTCTTTAGCAGTGATAGAAAAACGAAAAGCTCACAATGTAGGAACTGTATGAGACTTGAACTTAAAATGTATTTAATCAACTGTCTTGCAGGGAAGCAGGGTAAGTCAATATTTCTGCTCTTGCTGTTTATTTTATTAGCAACTATGCTTTAGGTGACGGATCACACACACTACTCAGGAGTTCATTAGGTACTCACATGCTGCACCCCAAGAACTACAAATGACTGGGTGGACTGCTTGCTAGGAGAGGGGCCTATATTGTTGCTAGGGACCGGCCTTGCCACAGGAGAAAAGGAATTTGAATTTAAATTTTCCAGCACATCAAACAATAACTTGTGAATAGAGGGTAATAAAAACAGCTTCTAGCTATCCTACTAAATAGAGAGGGTTTTTATCACTGTCTGTATCTGTCTTGGACATTATCCCTCATTTTCTGTCCTGGTGTTGTGTAGCCAAAAGGACAGAAAGTGAGAGGAAATCTCACCATGGGACTATAGTTAGCAGTAAAAACTGACAACTGTTCTAACCCCTTACTTACACTACCCCCCAAAAAAAAACCCCCCAAAAAAAACAAGGAATGTTTTGACAGGATATACACCCAACAATTCTAGTACTCTGTTACAGATCTACAAGTGTGAAACATCTGATAAATGGCCTATGGCTCTTACTGACATTATTTTTTTATTATCTATCGTCCAAATGAGTCACAGATAGAAATCTTTCTTCAAGCTGCTGGTTTCTCTAAAAGATAGCTGCACTGAATTATAGTTTAACATTTAATGGAGCATGGAAGATAGAAACAGCTGCTTACCAGGATTATTGGGTGAGTACTTGCAACGCAAGGTGTATTTCAGCCCAGCGCTGCTTGGACAGAAGAGCGTAAAGACAGCCGTGTAAAAATGAATGGAGGATGGAAATGAGATGCCATGCTTTATATGCCTTATGGGCAGGGTGTTCTGCAACATATGAGGATTCCTGATGGCACAGTTCATTTTAACATTTTTTAGTCAAATTCATTTTTACACAGGCGATTAGGCTTGAAAAGGTCTTGCTGGGCTCTCCTATCTTTGAACAAATTTCAATAATCTTGAAAATGAAATGCAGAAAGAAAAATTGTGTTCAAGTTAAAAATGACTTGAGGGGTTATAGTTCTTGTAACAGAGACTGGGGATCAGATAACTTTTAACAATCAGTGATGACAGGCATGGTAAAAAGTAAAGCATAGTAATAAGTATATTTAACCACTTCAGCTCCGGAAGGATTTACCCACTTCCTGACAAGGCCATTTTTTGCCATACGTCACTTTAACTAACAATTGTGCGGTCATGTGACGTTATACCCAAACTAAATTGACGTCCTTTTTCTCCCACAAATAGAGCTTTCTTTTGGTGGTATTTGATCATTTTTTATTTTTAGCGATATAAACAAAAAAAGAACGATAGTTTTGAAAAAAAAAAACAACAGTATTTTTTACTTTTTGCTATAATAAATATCCCAAAGAAAATCTAAAAAAAAATTCTTCTTCAGTTTAGGCCAGTATTTATTCTTCTACATATTTTTGTTAAAAAAAAATCGCAATAAGCGTATATTGATTGGTTTGCGCAAAAGTTATAGCGTCTGTGATTTTTAGCAGGACTGCAACATTGAGGCGTACAGACCAGACACTTTTGACACTTTTTGGGACCAGTGACATTTATACAGCGATCAGTGCTATAAAAATGCACTGATTACTGTATAATGTCACTGTCAGGGAAGGGGTTAACACCAGGGGCGATCAAGGGGTTAACTGTGTTCCCTGGGAGGTGTTTCTAACTGTATGGGGGCTGAGAGAGGAGAGAAATCGCTGTTCCTAAACACTAGGAACAGACGATCACTCTGAGCTCCCCTGTCAGAATGAGGATCCGCCTTGTTTACATAGGCAGATCCCCGTTCTGCCTCTGTGTGGAGTGATCATGGGTGGCCGGTGGACTTTGTGATTGCCAGCCATGCACATGGGATCCGGGGCTGCGCCGCAGGTACCTGCTATATCTATTACACGAAGCAACGTACAATGACGGCGATTCACATAATAGAGCCAACCTGCCGCAGTATAAATGCGGCAGCTGGTCTTTGAGCGGTTAAAGTGCTTGTAAAGGCAGAAGGTTGTTTATCTTAATGCATTCTATGCATCAAGATAGAACACCTTCTGTGTGCAGCAGCCCCCCTCATACTTACCTGAGCCCCATCTCTATCCAGCGATGTCCACAAGTCCCTTGGCCATCCGGGATTCTCCCTCCTGATTGGCTGAGACACAGGTTTGGTAAAAACAGCACTGACCTGTTTCAGAAAGCTTGTAGAGATATTGACTGGCATAGCTTGAAGAAGTAAGAAATTCTCTAACTTCGACCTTCTGCAGGAGGCGAAGCGTTGCATCAACTTACATATTGCAGTGATCACACGGCTGGAGCTCTTTAATTCGAAACAAAAGTTTTTCGAGCAAGGGGACAGGAATGTCAGATTGCTGGCGATGATGGCACACAATGATACCCCTTTTACCCTTGTCCCTGAAATTGCCTCTCCCACAGGCATTACGTCCCAGGGAGACATTTTGCAGGCCTTCGGGGACTTCTATCAAAAGTTATATACCACCACTTTCCTCCAAATTTTGATTCCAGTTTTATGGTGTCTCTCCTGGATCTGATTGGCCTGGGTTGGCTGTTGGATCGGGAAAGAGATCAGCTGGTACGTCCCATCACCACGGTTGTCACAGTAATTCACTCCCTATCTGTAGGCAAGGCCCCTGGGCCAGATGGTTTACCAGTCGAGTTCTATAGGACACATGCCCTCTTTCTCCGGCGTTGTTCACCATAGCCATGGAGCCACTGGCGAAGGCACTTTGGGTTTTGCCAAATATTAAGGGGCTGTGACTGGCTTGGCTGGAGGAGAGGGTGGCCCTGTATGCAGACGAGCTTCTCCTTTTCCTGAATGACGTGGAATCCTCCTGACAAGGGGTGCTCCAGATCCTACATAACCTTTCCAGGGTGACCGGTCTTAAAATAAACTGGACCAAGTCCCAATTACTTGCAATAGATCTGGGTGCAAAGGCCAACGCTCTACCAGATCTGCAATTGCAATGGGTGGAGGACTTTGTGTATCGGGGGTTTTGCAAAACTCTTGTGTATCGGAGTTTTGCAACTCTCCACAGTGGATACCCCAAACAATTTTTGCACAGCTAAACAAACTTTTCTCGTCCTTTTTTTTTTTTTTCAAATATGATTTTTATTGTAGCCTGGGTGGGCCAAGGCATTACAATACAGGCGAAAAAGAGAACATGCACAAGTAACAATGTTACAGCAGGTCAAAAAATTGAAACTACAGTATACATTGGGTAATGGAGGTGTAAGGCAATACAAAAGATATTCTCGTGGCCAATAGCACTCAACATTTGGTCTTATGTGATGTTTATGCCATACAACTTAGGTATAAAAGCAGAATCAAATATGCCTTCGTAGTTCCTCATAAAACTAAAAAACAAATATAGAATAGAAACAGAAAAGAGAAAAGAACAGTGAAAGAGAGCGGGGGGGGGGATAAGACAGAGAGTGGGTAGGAGGGGGAGAAGGTGGCAGGAATCTCATGCGGGGGGGACATAGGGGTAGATAGAATTAGGTCCCGGGTGATTTTGGACAGCCACAGAATGTCCGCCCACGAACGTCTCAGCATGTTTATGAGCTCAAAAGGGCCCTGCCCTCCGTTGAGAGGATGAATTGGTTCCATAGCCCCCAGGTCTTGGTATATTTTCCCTCTGGTGGTGTGCAGTAAGGATTAGGTCTTCTATTCTATTAATTTCTTCCACCTTCTGGAGCCAAAGTGCAACGGTTGATGGAGATTGTTTCTTCCAATGGAGCTGAATACATGCCTTTGCGGCATTTATTAGGTGACGTACTATCAAACGTTGATATATTTTGGCTGAGATGGTGGACACATGTAACAGAAAGAAGGCCGGGTCATCCGGGACATTGTATTCCGTGAACTGCTGAATGACCCTTCTGATTATGGACCAAAAGTAAGAAAATTTCAGGCAGGACCAGAAAACGTGGAGCAATGTTCCCCTGTCCCTCAGGCATCTCCAGCACAGCGTCGATACATCCAGAAAGCATTTATGCAGCACATGGGGGGTAAGGTACCATCTTGTGAGAAGTTTACAGTTTGTTTCCTGTATTTTTGTACAAATTGAGGATTTCAATGTAAACCTAAGAATATGTTGTATTTGGGCTGGGGTAAAGGTGCGGTTGAGGTCTCTTTCCCATTTACTTATCAAGGTTAAGCTTGGTTGTTCTGCTGGTGTGGTCAGGAGAAGATAGGTCATAGACAATACTCGGGGAAGGGTACCGTCAGCTGAGCAGTATCCTTTGAATGTCGTTATGTCTCTACTGAAGGATTGTGGGTTTGGTAGGGATACAAGATAATGCCTTAGTTGAACAGAATTCCAAAAGGGCCTGTGCTCCTGCTTAACGCTGCAAGAGAGGGCCACAAGCCATTTGTGAGTAAATGTAATGCCCGGGTTCGGTTTACAGCAGTCAGGGTTCTACTGAATTGGGGGTCTAGACCAGGAGTGAACTGTGGGTTTCCTATAACAGGGAGCAGTGAAGAGTTGGGGGTGGATAGTGAATGCTTAAAGTATGTTTGTGATCCTACCCTTAGTGTGGTACCCAGTAAAGGGTGTTTTTTCAGTGATGTCGGTAGGTGTTTGAAGCACCATAAAGCCCCCTGTAGCGGTACGTGTGTTCCGGCCTGTTCTAGCTGTGTCCAGAGCTTGAGGTCGCCATGACGGCACCAATCAATTACTCTACTAAGGTGGGTCGCGTAATAATATTTACACACGTCAGGGATTGCCGGACCGCCCCAGCATTTAGGGAGGGACATGAGATGGCGAGGTAAGCGAGGTTTCTTATGTGCCCAGTTAAATTTTGTAAATAGGGAATGCACCTGTTTAAAGTAGCGGGGCGGGATCGTAATTGGGAGTGTTTGGAGAAGATATAGGTATTTGGGCAGGATGCTCATTTTAATAAGGTTGCATCTTCCAAACCAAGAGTGAAGGCCTTTGTGCCAGGTTACCAGTAGTGACCTGGTTTTTGCTAGCAGAGGTAGGAAGTTTAGTGCAAAGGTCTGGGATAGGTCAGCCGGGACGAGGGTGCCCAGGTACTTCAAAGAGGAAGATGTCCATTTAAGATTGAAGTTAGAGCGAAGTGTCGTCATGAGGGTGGGGGGCAGCCCCACTCCCATAGCTTCTGATTTATTGTAATTGATTTTTAGATTGGATAACGTTCCGTAGAGCTCAAATTCCCTGAGGAGGTTTGGAAGCGAAATGGAGGGGTTTGTCAGGCTGAAGAGCAAGTCATCAGCATACGCTGATGCTTTGTATTGATTGTCTCCAACTTGTATGCCTTTAATGTCTGGGTTCAGTCTGATTTTGCAAAGGAATGGTTCCAGGGATAGGGCAAATAGAAGGGCAGATAATGGGCAACCCTGTCTGGTCCCATTCGTAATCGGGAGGGGGTCTGAAAGAAGTCCGTTGGCTTTAACCTGAGCCGTAGGGGTGGAGTAGATTTGGGAGATCCATCTAATTATTGTTTTCCCTAGGCCTATATGACGAAGGACCGCGAACATGAATTTCCAGTCCACCCTATCAAACGCCTTTTCAGCGTCGGTACTAATAAATGGTCTGATTGGCTACGTAGATCAGATTCAGGACTTTGGTGGTGTTGTCCCTAGCTTCCCTGGTGGGGATGAAGCCTACCTGTTCTAGATGGACCAAGTCTTGCAAATGTCGGGATAGGCTGGTTGCCAGAATCTTAGTGAAGAGCTTGAGGTCAGTATTGAGAAGGGAAATAGGCCTATAACTGCTGCATAAAGTCGGGTCCTTGCCGTCTTTTGGGATTACGAAGTTATGTGCTTTCAGGGTGTCACTGCAAAAGGCTGCCTCTGTCCCTAGGTTATTAAAAAGGTCAACCATATGGAGACTGAGTACTGGGTGAAGAAGCTTATAATATTGCAGAGTAAAGCCATCTGGGCCGTGAGCTTTGCCTGATTTAGCCGAGTTGATGGCTAGGTCAAATTCCTCAGCAGTTATCGGGGTGTCTAATTCGTCTCTACTCTCTTCTGATAGAATGGGGATCTGGGCTGATATAATGTATTTGTCTATCAATGTTTGGGAGCTCTTCGGAGTAGGTAGGTTGTAGAGAGTTGCATAAAAATCCCGAAACGTTTTGGTAATTTGCTTCGGCATACTGATCTTTGGATCGTGCAGTGTTTTAACGTAGGGGATAAGGGCTCGCGCTTTGTGTTCCCTGACCGTTCTGGCCACTAATTTTCCACACTTGTCCCCAGATTCGTAGGATATCAGGCGGCATTTTTGAAGTGCCGCCTTAGCTCTGTATAATAGAATGTCATTTATTTGGGCCCGGAGTGTGGTAAGTTCAATATCCACAGAGGGAGCGGGGGAGTGTTTATGTAGAGATTCAACTGAATGAAGTTGGGTGAGAAGTAGTTCCAGTTGTTTTTGTCTCTCCTGCTTGATCCGCGCTCCGTGTTTAATGAGGACCCCTCTAATTACGGCTTTATGGGCCTCCCATACTATTCCCGAGTTACAGTCCGCTGTGGCATTCACCTGAAAGTAGGAATTCAGTTCTCTAGTTTCCTCTTCCAGAACCTCTGGCCTCTGCAAGAGGCTTTCATTTAACCGCCAGAAACTTGTCCTATGGCGGGAGATATCGGAGAGTGCGTAAGTTAGGGAGATGGGGCATGGTCAGACCACGTCCTATGTCCTATGGAGGAACCACGAACTGCGCGAAGTTGGTCATGGGGAATTAGGAAGTAATCTATTCTTGAATAGATTCTATGGGGAGGGGAGTAGAATGTATAGTCCCTTTCCCCCGAGTGCTGCAATCGCCAGATGTCCACCAATTGGGCCTGGTGTAGAGCCTAAACAATCCGTTTACGAGAGCCCAGGGGGACAGAGGAAGAGCCCGAAGAAGTGTCCACAGCGGGGACAAGGAGGACGTTAAAATCTCCCCCTAGAATCAATTGCCTCTCTCTGAAATCTAGAAGTTTACCTAGTATGCATCGGATAAAGGGTTCTTGTTGGTCGTTTGGTGCATATATAGTCGCTAATGTCACTTTCACTTCGCCTATGAGGCCTTGGAGAAATACATAGCGTTCTACCGTGTCAATCATTGAGCTTTGGAGAGTCCAGGGTAGTTTATTGGATAGGAGGATCTATCTATAGACTTGGTTTTGTTAGTGGAATGAAAGGTCAGGGGGTGGAGTCTATTCTTAAAGATGGGTAATCGATCTTCTTTAAAGTGAGTTTCTTGAACGAAGGCTATGTTGACCTGATTTCTTTTCAAATCATTGAGCATATGTCCTTTTTCTGGCGTGTTGAGGCCCTTTGCATTCAGGGAGAACACCTGTAGACTGTCCATCCTCAACCAGGACCGTAATGAAGCTGAGAACGTAAAGAAAAAGGAGGAGAAAAGGGGAGGGAAGGGGAAAGGGAGAGTTGAAAACTAAAATGGAGATAGAGATCAAGCAAAGAGGTCAAGGAACTCGGTCCCTTGCTTGGAAAAAAAAAAGGGTTGAGAAATAGAGGGAAGGAGATATCTAAAGTAGAAAGCAGGTGCTTGCACTTAGCGTGATCTGTCCAGCCGGACAGGATATGCGCTGGCCTAGTTGGGGGAGTAGTTGGAAGAGGCCGAGAGGGAGCACACCCGAACCTCCCCCGTCCACCCTTGTCGACGACACAGGAAATTCCTGACCGTCTTAGCGAGCAAGAAAAATAACTTCACATCCTGCACAATGCGCAGGAGTAACTATAGGAAAGGGTAACAGTCTATTGTAGCAGGTGCCTCAGGTGGGGCTGGCAATCCCTGAGACTGATAACTACTATACCTGCAACGGAAACAGAGGGTTATAAACATATCCGCTTCTGAGCGGGCAACATGAGTCAACCTTGAACTTGGTGATAATCAATGCGTCAGTCCCGGAAAAAAAAAGGGGGGGGGGAGGAGTCACAATCAGTAACTGGGAGTGGATAGGTTGTCTTTGGATATAGTAAGCCGGGGCATCCCGTCTTCCGCAAATTTTATTGGCGCGGTAGTGAGCCGTACCAATCCGTCATACATTTGAAAATTTAATAACGACACCAGTAATAGACAGCAAAGAGGATATAGTTTGTCCCACTAATGGTTATCCCATCCCACCCCCCCACAGCGACCCGGAACCACGCATTCTGGCAACGCACAGTCCCCTCCACAACACACAGGGAGCCGGGCCCCCAGACCCAGAACCCAGGCAACAGCAGTCCCCCGGGAGGCACCAGAGTGAGGCAGAGGATCCCGCACATCTACCGAGGCTCCCAATGCCACTTCAGTCGGTAATATCCCGCAGCTGCCCCAGCGACAAGACTTTAAATCATTCCTAGTGCAGGCTCAAGTTTGTACAGTACATAAATCACCAAGAGAGATACCCAGGGACTGCATAGATAATTTTTACAGTGTTAGTGCGGTAAAAGTCTGCATGAGTCACAGGCACCCGGGTCTGTAGAAGCTAGGCAGAGTCCGCAGGTGGGTATTGTATTTTGGCCAATGGCAGCTAGGGCATTCGGCTCTACTGTGTCCTCCAGCTGGTAAAGGCTGCATATGTAACCGGGGACGAAGCAGTTTTGTTGAGCAGCAAGAGCGGGAGCATGCAAGTCAGCCCAGAGCCCCGCATCTTTCAGCTGCATCTGGGGGGGCGGGGGCGACGGGGGGGCGCTGCAGAGGCAACAAAGAATGGGCAACAAAAACAGCAACGGGGGGAGGAGACAGAGCATAGGGGGTGTCTCATAAGGGAGCCATCGCCCGTATGTCAAACAGTATTATGGGGCCCTGCTAGAAATAAAACAAAACAAGGCAAAAGGGGGAGGATCAGTTAGGACTCACGTGCACCCTCCGGTGTGGTAGCCCTGGATCTCTGTCGCTGTCTTTGTGGTCTAGGTTGGGAGTATCTCCCTGGTAAAGGGCCGGGGCGGCCGGAGGATTGCGGGAGGAACAGCAGCCAATTCTGAACCGGGGTTGAGGCTTCTCCCAGGAAGGTGAATAAAGCCGGCAGCTCTTCCGGGGCTCGGAGGATGAATGAGCGTTGGCTCATCTTGAAGGTCACAGATAATGGGTATCCCCATCAGTATGTAGCGCCATTTTGTCGGCCAGCTGTAGGATCGGGCCCAGAATGGCACGTCTTTGCAGGGTGGCCCTGGAGACATCAGGCAAAATCTTCATATGCGCGCCATCAAAGTCTATTTCGCCGGCCTCCCACACTCTATGAAGTATGGATTCTTTGTGGAAGTAGTGGTGGAGCCGGCATATGACGTCCCACGGTTGGTTGATGTCAGTAGGGCAGGGGCCCTGGGCTCTATGTATACGGTCGAATTCTAGCCGGGGAGGGAGCGCCTCACCTGGTAGCCTATGGAAGATGGCCGCCGCTGTATCCACCAATTCTTCGGTGCCGGTCGCTTGAGGTAAGCCTCACAGGTGCAGATTATTGCGCCTACTCCTGTCTTCCATACTCTCCATCTGGAGTTGCAGGGACAGTTCGGCTTGCCCATGGGCTTCCTGTTTCTGTTCTAAGGCAGTCACCCTCTGCTCCAGGTCTGACATTGAGGTCTCCCTCGCTGATAGGCTGGATGAGAGAGTCTTCATTTCTCTTCTCACCTCTTGGAGATCCCTGCGGTGCTGTGCCTCCAGGCGGCTGATGAGGGACTCTATGTCATCTTTGGTGGGTAATGCTCTGAGGAGTTCCCATAGCTCCGCACCCATTCCCGTGTACTGTGGGCATGATGGTGTGGCTCAAGGGTTCGGTCGCAGAATAGCAGGAATGTCCGCACATTGACTCCGACTCCATTGATGTGGTAGGAGATGCCGGCAGGTCATTAGTGCCCGGGGTCTCCTGTAACTCTCCCTGTGGGTCTGCCATCTTGGAGATAGGTGAAGCCGGCTGAGAGTTGGTGAAATACTGTGATATTTCCTTGTTGTTCTTGCTGGTTTTTGCGGATTTAGGGCTTCTTTTAGCTTTTCTCTTCCTTGCTGAGTACATGCCATTAAGGGCAGGGTGAAGCAGAGCAAAGTAGGCTTAGGTAGTCAGGAGAAGGTCGGGAGAATTGTGACTTTACTCAGCCATGTCCGGGCCACGCCCCCTTTTCTTGTCCTTTATCTGGGGTTCTTCCCAGCCCAGATACAAATTGACTACACTCATGCGCCCTGCCTCGCAGGGAGGTTTGGCATTCCCAGACTGCCAGAAATACTTTCTGGCGGCTCAACTGGTCACATCCATGTGGTGGTTGAACCCGGACTTGTCCAACTCGGCGGTGGTGGCGGTGGTCTGTTCAGTGAAGTCTTTGTCCAACCTGCTTTATTGGGGGCCCAGGGCTCCATATGATTTAACCCCCTCCATACGCACGACCTTGCGGGAATGGCGAGCGGGGTTGGCATGTGAGAAATATCCAAGAGCAGCAGTGTCTCCGCACGGCCCGTTGTGGAACAACCCTAGCCTGTCACACTTCTACAAGATCCCGGATCCCAAGGGGTAGGCTAAATTTAACATTAAGCTGCTCTTGGACCTTGCTGAAACAGGCTACATCCACTTCTTTGATTCTTTGATGTCACGATTTAATGTCCCATCCCACTACTTATTTTGATATCTCCTATTGTCCCATGCCTTCAGGAGCCAATTCCCCCCGAGCGTGAAACAAATAGACCAATCTGTCCAACGAGTTGTAAAATACGAGTGTGCAGAAAAGCCCACCTCAGTTCTATATTTTCACCTCCTGCGTGTGTCTTTTCCGGAGCTCGCCAGCCTCCGGCGGAGATGGTCCCAGGATGCCCCGGAGCTTGATTCTGAGGACTGGGAGGACATATGTGATTTTCCATTTAAAATCCTTGTCTCATTGCAGGACCGCCTAATAAAATATAAAAGTGTCCATAGGGCATATATCACTACAGACTTTCTAAAATGAACTCCTCCCAGTCCTCGGAGTGCTGGCAATGCTCCCATATTCAGGGGGATTGTACTGGGCACAAATTATTGCTGTCATAAATGAATTGCTGATTATCTCCATTACTCCGTCCCCACAAATTTGTCTTCTGGGTCTAGTAGAGGAATTGGTGCCCAGGGTAGCAGAAAGAACCTTAATTGGCCTATTGTTGTTTTATGGAAGGAAACTGAGCGCCTTAAGCTGGCGGCAGAGAGCCCCACCCTCTCTTACAGCATGGAAGATGCATGTTAAGAGAATACTGCCGTTATATAAAGCTACTTATTGCCATTGGGGTTGCCCAAAGAAATATGACAGGATCTGGGCATAGTGTTTAGCAAAACCCATCTACAGCTACATCTGAGTAGAGGGAGGTGGGCGCTCTTGGTCCCTTAGTAGCGGGGTGAAGCATTCCTGACCTGACCCTCTTTCTCATAGTCATAGGACACCCCCTTTTTGAGGCCCCTCGGTCCTGGAAAATGTCAGGAGAATACATGCCCCTATTTTTCTCTATTCCCGAGAAGAGCACGAGCCGATGAAGATATATGTTTGCCCTGTGTGACTCACACGTGAACCAAATATTGTACCTAGTGGTAGTCTAGCTGAAGACCCCTGCGAGGGTTCATGACAGAGTCCATTCAGGATAATTTGATTGTACTGTTGTGCTGTTTTGTTTGGAAAAACCAATAAAAAAGATATTTAAAAAAAAAAGAAGAAGCAAGAAATGATGGCACCCCATGCGTCTGCAAAAGAGCAGTGCATTTTTGCTGCTAGTGCAGGAAAGTGTGTGAGTTACAAGCCCATAACAGTGTCAACCTAGCCTTATTACCAATGCTCTTGCTTCAGCCAGCCATGGTGCACCAGTAGCTGTTCTACACAGACCCTTCTGTGTTCTGTGGCACCCCCATGCCATATTCCTCTAACCACACACACAGCTGCGGAATCTCTCTAAATAAAACTAAGTCAGGGTTTATTGTACAGCCACACCTTGTACTAATTGTAAGCAAGCATTCCTCCAGTACTCTGTAGTCAAACAACAAAAGTGCTCAGTAAAATTAAAAGAGAAGTATGGGTTTTAGGTAAAAAAAAATTCATACTGATTTAGGTGGATGCAGCTTTGGTCCGATGCTGCATCTTTCCCTCCTGCTTCTAAGTCTGAGAACTGAGTGATCAAAGACCAATGATCGCTCAGTTCTCAGCTTTCAGAGAGCCGGTGACCGTCAGTCACCGACTCTCTGTTCTGCCCTTCTAGCACTCACTGGAGCTCCAGGCTGTGGCAGGGGCAGTAGCAGCTGGCTCAGGCTTTCAGCAGCTCACTGAGAGGCTTGGCCAGCTGCCGGTCCAGGCGTCTGGGTGGATCCTGACCATATGGTTGGGATCTTTTCAGAGTCTGGACAGGCTCTGTGATGTCAGCCAAGTACGGCCAAAAAAGCTTTGGATATGCTTCTCCTTTAAAGTGCATCTCCAGCCAAAAATAGAAAGGTTAGAACCCTTACCAGTTTTTTTTCCATCTGTGTCGCTTTTAGGAAGTTTTCCCGTTTCTATTTGTCCAAGTGACACAGGAAGGAATGGAAAGTCATACATTTTACAGCTGTCACCAGATCAGGAGGGGAGGGGAAATCTTTCATTAGGGATGCCTATCTAGGGGTTTTTTTTAGTTGTGTTTCTGGGACCGGAAGTGCAAGGAAATCCACCTAAAAATTATTTCAGCCCTCCATCCAAACCCAAAATCAAATAAATGACTACAGATACACCTAAATATATACTGTATAAATAGGTCTTGTTTCTAACAATAATTCAAACCAACAGTAAGATTAGGAAGTAGAAAGAAAAAATGTGTTGCTAGGTACCTTTTAGATGACAGGAAATCCAAACATTACTTAATAGGGGTATATTCCTATTTTTTTCTTACATTGTTACCATATCCATTAGAGCATTTTTCCCCTCTGCATATACCACTCTCACCCAGGCCTTCATACATTTCAATTCCTATTCTACCCATTGTTGTATAATTATGCATTTTGTTCATTAAAGTGTAGGCCTCAGCCTTGACTCCTATGTTTCCATGGTAACTATGAAATGCAATGCAGACCATTGTGTACATTTTCTTCGTACTTCATTCAAGGTTCTTCTTTTCTGCACTGGAGATAGCAGAGAAAGCAGGTTTTTGCCTTATATCATTGATGCAGTATGAAAAGAACATTACTTGAAACAAAAGACCTGATTTACTAAGGCCATAAGTTCACTCGAGGAGCTGACAATCCCTGGGGATTCAGCAGGCATGCCTGCTGTGCATGAAATGAATGTGCATGCCTGGTTCAAGACCATGTAAAACTAAAGTTGATCGTCTAAGGAGATTGTTGGAAGGTCTGATTCTAAGCATGCATCACCTCACTTTACAGTGGCTGGCAAGAGATTTTAAAATCTAGTAATGTTATTTTTCTTTTTTATTCCTTCACTGGATCATTTTTGTTAAATTTTTTTAAGCTGAAAAACATTTCATTACATAAGGTAAAAACAAAACACATGTTGGAATCTCCTATTTAAAATGAATGTATAGCCCAAACTTCCAAACTTCATAAAGGTAAGAAATATAAAGAAAATATTTTTAGGTATGCTGTGTGAATGGGAACACATAACACACTTATGGTGGGGTTTCTCAAATGTGACTGCAAAAATGGAAATACACTGTAAGTAAGTGATCAGTATTTATTTTACTGGATATGGTAAGCCAGCTATATGTACTGTAGTGATAGAAACAACTGATAAAACAAATTATTCTTTAATAGTGTTGAGCGAATCCGGACTGTAACGTTCGGGTCCGTACCGAACTTTGGGGTGTCCGGGACCCGGACCCGAACACGGACCTTTCAAAAAACATTCGGGTTCGGGTTCTGGTAGTTGATCACGCATGTTGAATAGCTGCAGGGCAGCCAATCAACAAGCGTTTCACTGGTTTGCCCTTAGAAGCCATCACAGCCATGCCTACTAATGGCATGGCTGTGATTGGCCAGTGCATCATGTGACCCAGCCTCTATATGAGGCTGGAGTCACAGTGCTGCATGTCACATGCTCTTGGGTTAGTGTAGGGAAAGGATGCTGCTGGCATTTTTGTGAGGGACAGATTGCAGACATTTTAAAATTTGATCCTGCATTTGGAGATTACTACTACTGTTGCTCTGAGGGACAGATTGCAGAAATTTGAGATTTCACATACTGCTGCTTTAAGTGACAGATTGCAGATCAAACTCTGCATAACACAACGATCGCTACGATCGTTCACAGTGATCAGATTGTGGGAGTAATTTGAGATTTCACATACTGCTGCTTTGAGTGACAGAATGCAGATCAAACCCTTCATAACACAACGATCGTTACAATCGTACACACCGATCAGATTGTGGGATCGTACACAACGATCAGATTGTGGGAGTAATTTGAGATTTCACATACTGCTGCTTTGAGCGATCTGACTGCACTAGGTAGAGGCTTCTGCTTAGAGGGACAGATTCTTGTTCAAAAATCATCTCCTAGTTCTAAAGGGAGAGGTTCTAGCTGCAGCTGTAAGTGACACATTATTGTTCAAAAATCATCTCCTAGTTTATTTGATTTTAATTTATTTTCCCCATCCCCATTTTTTGTAGGGCACTTGCCCTACTCTTACCCCCATTTTACTTCCTTTTGCAGCCTTCTAGCACTTGCCAGGACTTTGTTACAGGCATTTTTGTGCCTAAAAGTTCGGGTCCCTATTGACTTCAATGGGGTTCAGGGTCTGGGATAACGTTCGGGTAACGCTCGGTGCTGAACCCAGACTTTTTCCCAAAGTTTGTTCGGACCCGCAGAACCCGAACGTCCAGGTGTTCGCTCAACTCTATTCTTTAACATATTTTAAGCATATCCTAAAAGCAACATGTCAAGATACAAACATGAAAGCCTCCATTGCTTGTACAGGGACAATATCCATGTCAGTTACCCTTATTCATTCAACACTACGCCATAGTGTTTACAAAAATAAAAAACATACATTAATAAAGCCCAGGGATCAATTTTTTATATATCCTAAGTGCTCTGGAGGATTCATAGTCCTATGCTATTAAAATGAAACAAACCCTTTTTCAGACCCAAGTCGTGGCTCGCAATGGGCTTGCAATAGGGTCTGGGACTTGGGGTAACTTCAGTTATCCCTGGGCTTGAAAATCCGTGTTTTTACCGACATTGTTTCAGGACCGTTCACGATCTTCCGACGTTTTCCTTCATTTTACCCCCATTCTCATCCCGTTCACGGGATGTTTTTTACCCCTACCCCTTTTATTTAATTTTAGTTTATTTGATCCTCTACTAAAAACTTGTTATTACACAGTGAATGTCGACGTCGATCTTGGAGAGGGAAATCTTGATCCTCTACTAAAAACTTGTTCTTAGACAGGGAGATTCGTCTTCGGAG
>BLSH010446752.1:354661-365118 GCA_018402905.1 Glandirana rugosa | reverse complement strand
CGTTCGGGTCCGTACCGAACTTTGGGGTGTCCGGGACCCGGACCCGAACACGGACCTTTCAAAAAACATTCGGGTTCGGGTAGTTGATCACGCATGTTGAATAGCTGCAGGGCAGCCAATCAACAAGCGTTTCACTGGTTTGCCCTTAGAAGCCATCACAGCCATGCCTACTAATGGCATGGCTGTGATTGGCCAGTGCATCATGTGACCCAGCCTCTATATGAGGCTGGAGTCACAGTGCTGCATGTCACATGCTTTAGGGTTAGTGTAGGGAAAGGATGCTGCTGGCATTTTTGTGAGGGACAGATTGCAGACATTTTAAAATTTGATCCTGCATTTGGAGATTACTACTACTGTTGCTCTGAGGGACAGATTGCAGAAATTTGAGATTTCACATACTGCTGCTTTAAGTGACAGATTGCAGATCAAACTCTGCATAACACAACAATCACTACGATCGTTCACAGTGATCAGATTGTGGGAGTAATTTGAGATTTCACATACTGCTGCTTTGAGTGACAGAATGCAGATCAAACCCTTCATAACACAACGATCGTTACAATCGTACACACCGATCAGATTGTGGGATCGTACACAACGATCAGATTGTGGGAGTAATTTGAGATTTCACATACTGCTGCTTTGAGCGATCTGACTGCACTAGGTAGAGGCTTCTGCTTAGAGGGACAGATTCTTGTTCAAAAATCATCTCCTAGTTCTAAAGGGAGAGGTTCTAGCTGCAGCTGTAAGTGACACATTATTGTTCAAAAATCATCTCCTAGTTTATTTGATTTTAATTTATTTTCCCCATCCCCATTTTTTGTAGGGCACTTGCCCTACTCTTACCCCCATTTTACTTCCTTTTGCAGCCTTCTAGCACTTGCCAGGACTTTGTTACAGCCATTTTTGTGCCTAAAAGTTCGGGTCCCTATTGACTTCAATGGGGTTCAGGGTCTGGGATAACGTTCGGGTAACGCTCGGTGCTGAACCCAGACTTTTTCCCAAAGTTTGTTCGGACCCGCAGAACCCGAACGTCCAGGTGTTCGCTCAACTCTATTCTTTAACATATTTTAAGCATATCCTAAAAGCAACATGTCAAGATACAAACATGAAAGCCTCCATTGCTTGTACAGGGACAATATCCATGTCAGTTACCCTTATTCATTCAACACTACTCCATAGTGTTTACAAAAATAAAAAACATACATTAATAAAGCCCAGGGATCAATTTTTTATATATCCTAAGTGCTCTGGAGGATTCATAGTCCTATGCTATTAAAATGAAACGGGTGTGTGAGGATAAAAAAAGCCTAGCCTGAAGGAAGCCTGAACACCTGACCTTCAGGCAGGGATTTATTTCTGTTTCATTAAGCAGAAGGAACTCTGGGATACCTCAGGCTTCATATTGTGGCCTGCATTTTCTGAATGGGCTGCAAAATGAAGAGTGTAGTATGGAGTAACCCAGCGAAGTATAATGAAGCGCACATAGCATTATCTTTTCTTTGTAATTATTGACCCCTTTAGCAAATGGTAGGGCTGATTTGTCAAATACCTTGATGCCTCCTGGATAGGGTTGCCACATCATCCCTTTAATCCAGGACACATATGAATTACACAGGTTGTTCTGAGGCCAATTTAATTCAAGGCACCAAGTGAGTTTAATTACCACTTTAATTAGCCGTAGAACCTGCGTAATTAATATGTGTCCTGGATTAAAGGGATGATGTGGCAACCGTACTCCTGGATGACACAGTAGGAGGCAGGCAAACATTTAAAGTGAATGAACTGTGTGAGTGCCTACTGCAAAGTTCACCTGGTTGACCTTCCCATGGGCCTTAATACTAACATTGGGTGCTGTCATGTTTTATTGCTGTTTCTCTTCATAGCAGGTGCATGATTAGTTCACAAGGCCCTGGATGTTTGCACTCCTTCTGCCCATACACAACACAGGCTTTTGCTGTCTGGTTGTCAAGGGGGAAAGAGTTATTGATGACTTTAATTAAAAATGGCCCTTTCTCAAAAGACATAGGAGTCTTCCTAGACAATGCCACCTATACAGTCTTCTTCTCTATCACAGCGAGACTAAAACGATGCCAGTTTTAAATGCAAGGCCCATAATTCTCTATAAGGCTCGGAGCATAAATGAACAATAATAATTTAATCCATTCATGCAAGGGAGTATAGCAATTTGCTACAAGCCTCTAGGAGAAAATCCGACAACCACTGTAAAATGGAATCTGCTGATTTTTCACTTATTCATGTAGTGCTGTAGTAACGAAAATCAGCCAAGTGTTTGCACCTTTGCCTCCCTCCCTGACAGATGATGTTGCTTTGCCTGCTTGTTTAGCAAACTGCAATGCTAATATTGTCTTTTCAAACTGATAATTGATATTGAGTTTGAGAGATCCTCAGAGATCTGCACATAACATAGCAGAGGGGGTAAAGAAGAAGGATTTTGGTGCCAGGAATACATTTAAGGGTTTGCCAGTCATATTTAAATACTCGCTTCATAGCTTCTCAAATATTCCGTAGCTGAGCTTGTTGGTTTAATGTTATCGTCATGTATTAATTATTACATCAGGGACGTGGGCCAGCCAGCTTGGAAAGGAAATCCTGCCAGGGATAGTTTCTGACAGAATGAAATGAAGCAAGGTGGGAATGTGATACTAACTGCGGATAGAAAAATATATTATTTAGGTTGCAGGACCACTGCATGATTAAGTTATAAGAACCCAGGCATCGTTCTGATTGTATGATAAAAAAAAGTCTTGTGGCTAAAGTTTTGCGAAATACAGTGGTTGGCACTCCTGCCTTGCAGACCTAGGCTCTTAGGATACAATCCCAAGGGACCATATCTACATAAGGCTCAAGGTTCAATACACAGTTCACTAAAGGCATTGTCACACGGCTCAGCTAAATGTATTTTAGCAATTTGTGAGAGTCTCTGTATGGCTGAAAGTTTGTGGACACCTGATTATCACAGCTGTATGAGCTCCTAGGACATCCCCTTTCAAAACCATGCATATTAATATGTAGATGCTCCTTCCTCCACGTTTCTGGGAAGGCCTTCCACAAAATTTTGGAGTGTGCCTGTAGGAATTTTTGCCAAAGCATTGATAGTAGGTAAAAAGACCTGGCTGGTAACCAGAGCTCCAATCCATCCCAAAGGTGTTTAACCACTTCAATACTATGCACTTATAACACTTTCCTACCAGACCAGTTTTCAGCTTTCAGTGCTGTTGCGCTTTGAATGACAATTGCACGGTCGTGCAACGTTGTACCCAAACAAAATTTTTATCATTTTGTTCCCACAAATAGAGCTTTCTTTTGGTGGTATATGATCACCCCTGTGTTTTTTTTTTTTTTTGCGCTACAAATAAAAAAAGACCAAAAATTTGGAAAAGAAAAAAAATTCTCTGTTTCTCTCATAAAACTTTGAAAATAAGTAAATTTTCTCCATCACTGATGGGCACTGATGAGGCTACACTGACGGGCACTGATGAGGCAGTACTGATTGGCACTGATGAGGTGGCACTGATGATGAGGCACTTATATGCCGCAATGGTGAGCACTGTTAGGCGGCACTGATAAGCAGCACTGACGGACACTGATAGGTGGCACTGATATGCACAATGACAGGCACTGATATGCGGCACTGAGGGACACTGATAAGCGGCACTGATGGGCACTCATAGACGGCACTGATTGGCACTGATAGGTAGGCGGCACTGGTGGGCACTGATATGTGGCACTGGTACGCACTGATAGGGTCCCTGGTACGCACTGATAGGGGCACTGGTGGGCAGATGCACTGATAGGGGTCCATTCCCTGGTGGTCTAGGGTGGCATCTGAAGGTGGCACTGAGTGCCATCCATATTGGGCACTGTGCCCCTTACCTGGTGGTCTAGGATGGTCTCCCTGGTGGTCCAGATCGGCTCCCTGGTGGTCCCTGGTCGGCTCCCTGGTGGTCCTGGGTGGGCACATTGCTGGTGGTCCCTGGGCAGGCTCCCTGGTGGTCTAGTGTGGCGATCCTAGGGGGGATGTGCTGATAAACCATCAGCACAAACCCCCCCTGTCAGAAGAGCAGCCGATCGGCTCTCCTCTACTCAGGTCTGCAGACCCGAGTACAGGAAAAGCCGATAAACGGCTTTCCTGTGTTACACTGTGACCAGCTGTGATTGGTCACGGCTGATCACATGGTAAAGTGCTTCAGATGGATCCCCAGGCGCAAGCCGGCATGTTATCCTGAGGACGTCATATGATGCCCAGTCAGGATAACTGAACCACTTCCCGCCCGTCATTCTGCATACGGCAGTTGGGAAGTGGTTAATAATGTGGAGGTCGGGGTTCTGTGCAAGCCATTCCACACCCAACTCATCAAACCATGTCTTTATGGAGCTGGCTTTGTTACTGTTCCAGTCATGCTGAAACATAAAATGGTCTCCAAACTGTTGCCACAAGGTTGGAAGCTCACAATCATCTAAAATGTCTTTGTATGTTGTTGTATTAACAGTACCCTTCAGTGGGAAACATCTGAACTCAATAGTTTGCAGTGGTGTCCGAATACTTTTGGCCATATATTGTACTTTGACTCTAAAAGTAATCTCACAAAGGTCACCACACAGATCACGGCTCCTTAATGCCATCAGTTTACACATATGAGACAACACGGTGGTGGGCTTCATGCTCATGATGTCATAGTTCTGTGATGGGCACATGCTCAATCACATGCCCCCATCTATTTAATTGTACTGTCACTGACACTGGGGACCAAGAACCAGTAGGAAGGCTCCCAATCACGTGAGCACTTTGACAGCCAATCACAGTGATCACATGACCATGTATTGCCTCTGGTGTTACAATTTCTTAAAATGCCACCTTCCCCAGCAGGAACAGGTAAGGAAATGCTAGATTTGAAGTGCTGATAACTGAGTTTTTGGTAAAAAAAAAGCCGTACAAGTTGGTGATACAATAACAACAGAATAAAGTAAAATAGAATAACAATAGAATTTCTACAATCAGATTTGAACACGTCTTACCATTGTTATACATATCTGAACCCAAGAACAAAAATGTACTATACTGTAGCCGACCAGTCCTTAGATGTGTTTTTTTTCCCTATTCTCATCTGGCGATTCTGCCTGTAGCATATTACCTGTCTTAGGGTGACAATGCCCCTTGTACTGTATTTATGGAAAAGCAGCATTGTCACCCTAGGGCAGGAAACGTGTTAGAACTACAGAACAACTTCTCATCTCCATAACATAGAAAGGAATCATTCTACAGTCCATAGAGATAGTGGGAACAATGAAACTGATAAAAGTACAACAAGGGCAGAGAACGCAGGAAGTTATCAGATTCTGACAGGATCAACATGTATTATTTTGTACATATTGAACAGATATAAAAAACACTCTCAATTGTATATTTACCGGGCATAAAAGGAGCAAATGAGAGAAATTTATTGCTAGGGTTTACATATAATTTAAGAAGACCACACAAATATAGATCCTGACTGTACAATCTCATTGACTTCCACTCTGTACATTATGTAGAAATGTTCAGGCCCAGCACGTTAAAATCTGCCAATCAAAATGTTTTCGAGTCATCCATTCAGTTTCATATAACCAAATTTTATGATTTTTTTTTTACTTAGTAGACAATACAATTCAACTGTAAAGCATTTAGCAAGTATAAAGGTTATTCAATAAAAATTGCAGTTGTGTGCTGTAATTCACTCTTTAGAAAAACGCACTTAATCAATATTCTCTTATTGCTTTAACAATCATGACTCAGATGGAAAATTTTCACAGTACATCTTAAAATAGGTCTAACTGGATGACATTTCGTTTATTAAAGAACTGTCTTCTGTAAACAATTGCCATTTAAAAAAAAAATACAGTTTTTACCTTTTTTTTTATTGTTTCTCAGTATTTCGGTGCTGCTGATCTCCTGCACCCTATTGCAGCTCCTTGTTACACTGTTGAGTTTTTCATTTACTTTATTTTTATGACTAATGCAACAACTCTAACGTTGATAGGAACAGAACCAAGACAGAAAGAAAAGATAAGCCTGCTCTGAATTTGTGCACTTGAATTGGCCAATTACAACCACTTCCCGATGAACCAGCTGAAATTTTCTACATGGGTGGCTCTGTTGGCTCCCTTCTACCCATCATCCTCCAAATAGAAGGAGCTGGACAGAAAGCTGTTGGCTGAACAACACCTGCATCCAATCAGATGCAGCCACTGTTTGGACAGCCAAATGTCACAAGGTTAGCTGAACAGTATTACAAACGCTATGGCAAGACATTTTCCCATATAATGCATTCCAAAGGTGTCATTTTTTTGCTTGCCTTGAGTTCAACAAACACCTTCACCCTCTCAGTAAAACACTCCTCCTTTTTTCTATTTTTAAAATATAACATGTTGCTGACGATGTTGGTTGACTCTTACTTCACTATAGTTGACAGGAAACAGAAGAAAACGCATGGTTCAGTGTTTTTTTTTCCTAGTTTTTGTATAATGAACAATGAAAAAATGAAAAAGTAACATTGGAAGGATTGGTTATCCCGCACACATGCTGATGGACACCATGCCATGCTTAGCTTACAGACTGTGAAAAGGGTTAAGTGCTTGGTTCTGAAGTCGTGATACACAGGTATTTACGTCACTGTCCAAGCTGCTTCTGAATAATTCAGTAGTGCCGGATGACATTAAAATAGATGAGGTTTTCCTATTGCTAGTCTCATTAACTCTGCTGATAATCGGGTTTAGCTTGTTAAACATTATGACAAATAGGAAGTCAGATTGATGGCCAATTAATCTCCATTGTAGCAGGAGATATTGAAAATTTTATTCTGGGTGTCTAATGTTAAATAACAATACCACACCACTTTCTACTTGTTTAGACAGACATTAGTGGGCTTTTAGACTTAAAGCGGAGTTCCACCCTGTTAAAAGTCAGCAGCTACCAAAAGGGTAGCTGCTGACTTTTAACAGTCGGCCACTCACCTGTCCCTCGTTCCAGCGGTGCGGCCGCCTGAGGGCTCGCTCGTCTCCCCCTCCCCTCGGCGGCACCGGCATCACAAGTGTGGGCACCCGGCTTTGGCTTCAAAGCCAGGCGCTCACTGTGCATGCGTGAGAGTCGCGCTGAAGCTTGTGAATGGCTCGGCGTATCTTCTGGGACCTGTGACGTGTCCCAGAAGATCGCCGAGAGGGAGGGGGGGAAGGTGAACTTCCTTCTGGCTCCTCGGCGCCAGGAGAGGAAGTGGACCTGGGACCCTGTGAAAACAGGGTCCATGGCCCCCCCCAAAAAAATGACATGCCAATTATCAGCAAAAGGTCATGCAGTTTGAAGATCCCTCCTTGCTATAAACAGTTTTTCCATGTAGACATTCCTATAGCATGCACATCAAGTAAATCAGATTAAATATCCTTTATATTTTTCTTAGTTAGTGACTCAGACTATTAGGGTAAGAGGAACAGCTTCAGAGCCAATCGACTAGCAATTGCTTGGCATATAGTTAGAAGGAAGGAAATAATAGGAAGCTTGGTTCAAGGGGTAAACAGAGGGTGTGTTAAAATGTATGTAAATCCATATATTTTTTAAAATCTTTGTTTTGCATAGAGTAAGAAAAGGTACCTCTCTTCCACTGCAGGATTTTAGACTTATGTCATACAAGAAGAGCCTTTAGTTGTACGTAAACTTTATCCAAAAACGTAATTGTAAACCACTGGTTTGGCTTTAGATATATATTTTGTGGCCATCCAACTCCATCTGGCGCCACTTCCAATGCATCTGCTCCAAGCTGCTCCTGGAAGTCGGTTGGCCATCTTACTTCTGGCATCTGTCTTTCTTGCTGCTGGTCGGCTAGTGAGGATCCAGGAGAGCCATGAGAGGAGACCTACTGCCACATCTGTGAGGGATGATGAGCTCCTTATGCACTACTTTACTGTGAGTATTTTTAATCGCATTTGTTTGACAACTTGCCTCCCGCGATATAGCCAAAATTCGGCTACAGCGCGGGCTTAAATTTCCAGGAGGATGTACATGGATGTCCTCTCGTTCTCGTGCTTCCCGTGCTCCCCCTGGGAGACTCGACTGATCATAGATCGGGTAAAGGGCCAATCACAGCAGGCCCTTTACCACGTGATCAGCTGTCAGCCAATGACAGCTGATCATGGAAATAAACAGATGCCAGTTATTGTTTTTTTTTTCTTCACGTTGTCAATGTGAAGGAAAATAAGCTGCGGCTTCTGTTAGAGGGATTGTAGGGACATCGGTCCTCTTAGCACCCAAATGTGCTGCTAATCAGTGCCATCTATCAGCGTCCAACAGTACCACCTATCAGTGCCCACCAGTACCACATATCAGTGCCCACCGGTGCCACCTATCGGTGCTCACCAGTGCCACCTATCAGTGCCCATCAGTGCTGCCAATCAGTGCCTCATCATCAGTGCTGCCCATAAGTGCTGCCTACCAGTGCCTATTAGTGCCGCCTAATGGTGCCCATCAGTGCCACCTATCAGTGCCACCCATCAGTGCAGCCTCATTGGTGCCTCCTCATCAGTGTCCACCAGTGCTGCCTCATCAGTGCCCATCAGTGCAACCTATCTGTGGCCATCAGTGCTACCTATCAGTGCCCATCAGTGTCACCTCATCAGTGCCGCCTATTAGTGCCCACTAGTGCAGCCTATCAGTGCCAATCAATGCAGCCTCATCAGCCCACATTAGTGAAGGAGAAAAATTGCCTGTTTGCAAAATGTTATAACAAAATATGAAAAACGTTTTGATTTTTTTCCTAAATTTTCAGACTTTTTTTGTTTGTTTAGCAAAAAATAAAAAACCCAGTGGTGATTAAATACTTCCAAAAGAAAGCTCTATTTGTGTGAAAAAAATGATAAAAATTTCACATGGTACAGTGTTGTCATTCAAAGTGTGAGAGTGCTGAAAGCTGAAAATTGGCCTGGGCAGGAAGGGGGTATAAGTACCCATTAAGCAAGTGGTTAATAAATACTTAGAGGCGTCTCTCTTTCTATTCATATTTCTCTAGAATTTGCTAATACCTCTTTGAGTGCTGCTCAAATGCCCTCTCTCTGTGCATCCTCCAGTTGTTCTTAATCCCTTTGGATGGTAGCCCAGAGAACCAGGATATTCAGTGGTTCCATTCATACAGAAGAGACCTATCTACCTCCACCTTTCCAAACGTAAAAGGCAACACCTATCTTCTGTACCTGCTTGCCACTTTTTTTTATTTATTTATTTTTTCAATACTACAGATCCACTTCAAGTTCCATTAATTAAGAGTCATTGCCACACATATTAACATGACCCATCTAATCAGGAAGACATCCTTCTAGTATTTCTTATTAACATTTTGACTGAATTAACCTCCTTGAATAAATTGATGTGTAACACCATTTTGTATAAATTCTTTAATTAACCAAGCTCAGTTTCATCTTACGAAGAAGTAATTGGGTAAATGTGGAAGCAGCATCTCTCGGACTGTTTGATATGTGTAGTGAATGTAATTTTTGTAGTGCATATCAAGCAGAGATGTAATTATTTAATGTGATCTGAATTACACCATGACCTGTTTACTGTTTGTAAACAGAATGTTTTCTAAATGGGTCCAGGAAGACAGTAATTACCCAGTAATTAGCTCCCATTTTCAAGCCCCAATTCACCATTTTCATTCGTCTACCATTAATATTGGTTCTGAATTCTAAATAGGCAAATCTGTTTATTTATTTTTCTCTCCTATCATGATTCTTCCTGATACTGGGCCTATGCCTACTTTTACTTAAAATTGTGATGATTTGCAGTTGCGATTCTACGCATATAAGCCCCTATATGTACAGAATGAAATTGCCATTTACCCGCCCATAGGCCCCTGCCCTGCTACACTAGCATTGCAGTTGCTGAACACCTTTCAACTATACTGAACCTGTTCTTGTTGCAAAAAACAGACAGGGGAAAAAATTATAAAGAAAGGAAAAAAATCATAAATACAAAAAATAGTAAATTAACCTCCTGGCGTCCGCGCTATAGCCGAATGACGGCTACAGCGCGGCTCTAAAATGCCGGGAGGACGGTCATCTAGACCGTACGGGGGGGAGTGTCTTGCCCCTTGGCGGCACAAATGAAGCCGCCAAGGGGCAAGGAGGACAGACATACCTCTAGCGCCCAGAGGCCGCCTCGTGCTCGGCTTACCCTCCTGCAGATAACTGCAGGAGGGCCGTAAAATCTCGGCGCGACATCGGCAGTAAGCCGATATCGCGCCTGCGGTCCTCCAATTAAATGATAAAAAACATAAATACTAAAAAAAGGAAAGAAATATCAAAAAAGGGGACAGACGAAAAACGTTGTTCTTGTCCAAGTCCTATCAACTTTCCACAAGTCGTTGACGTTACGATCACATCGTCCCGTCCCCGGATACCCGCCCATTTACCGT
>BLSH010446752.1:316431-334833 GCA_018402905.1 Glandirana rugosa | reverse complement strand
CACTACCTGTGCTTTATGCATGCAGTGGTTTGTTTTTCAAAAACAGAAGTTGGACTATAAGGAGGATTACTTTTTTCTCCCCATGCTTTGTTCATTTGTAGAAAAAAGTGAACAATTCAGTCTTTTTTTGGATCTGAATCCAAAATGGAATTTTAGGAGAATGAAAAAAGTAACATATACTTTCCTATACAAATGAATACATACTTGTAGGTTGAACGCATCAAATGTTTTGACTTAAGTAAATGGCGTGTGAGGTTTTAAAAGCTACGCATGCTATAATTTCACATGGAAAGAACTGCTGTCTTATTGAGTGCAATTTTCTTTTTCCCCTCACGTTCTCATTAACTGCTTATTTAAAGCAACAACAAGCACTCTGCTATTGAAGTCATATTATTATTTTTTTATACAGATTAAATGTCTCTACCAGTTCTTTGTGCTTTCAGTCCTACAGTTATGACACTTAGTGGTATTAAGGCTTGAAAGAAAAATTCTAGCACACATATAATTATTTTTATGGGTGACAGAAGTTCAGGAAAGTCACAAAAGGGACCAACTCATATGAAATGAGAAGGCATGGCACTCAGATAATTACAGAAAGTAATTTTGGGCATTTTGTATGAATATGTCCCTCACAGTTTTTTTGGTTTATCCTAAAGAAAATTTCCAGCCTGCTCACAGAAAACTTTTGTCACAACTCCAATGGGGTCTGGTGACAGGTGCGTACCACTGGAGTGCGAATCCCACGAAAATAGTGTAGCACACCACAAGGTTGTGGACCTATGGCTGACAACTTCTAGGTAGTACCGGCTGATACGGGGAGAGGGCTCCCTAGAGCATGGACACTGAAACTCAGGGAGCTAGTGCATCGGTTTTCACAGGGCGCGGAATCTAAGAGCCAGTGGGTGTTCACCAGAGCCTCTAGTGGTGAGGATGGATTTGGCTGCAACTGGATCCTGTCACTAGACCCCATTGGAGTTGTGACAGTTTTATCAGCCATGCAGCCTTGTACTGCCAGGCTTATATCCTGTTACCAATTAAGGCCTGGGGCGGAGGGCCTACAAAAGCTCACAGGTGAGGGAGGCCCGGCCTTTAACTGGACACATGCAGCAAAGGTAGGCAACAGATAAGGCATGAACATTTGCTTAGGTTACATGACAGAATGTTTACTTCATGACAACTTTAAGAGGAACGTCACCCAAAAGGGTAGTTTCGCTCTTCCACCTCCTCCTTTACATTTGGCACTTTTTTTTGGGGGGGGGGGGGCAATGGACACCTGATTTTACCAGGTACCTGCTTCCCCACTTCCAGCCAGATTGCTACAGAGGTCTGAGCAGAGGTTCGGCCCCCCTTTTCCCTCGCAGCTTTCTGGGACACTTCACAGGCCATAGAGGATTGTGGGGTCATTCACATAGTGCAGCGAGGCTCGCACATGCACATATGGAAGCAAGGATTTACTGCCAGTCTCCCTTAGTCAAGATGCTGGTGCCTGGACCGAAAGCCGATTGAAAAATCAGGTAAGGTGAGGACAGCTATTGCTTTGAGGGATGCTAGGGGTTTAAAATACTGGCGTTCAGCATCTAAATGGATACAGCACCTGAAGCACCCAAAATCACCCAATATTGGGACATTAATGAGGGATCCACCTCACAAGCTATGGTGTGGAATGCATTTAAGGCAAATATTAGGGTGAATATATAATTGCCATTAAGGCAGTGAAATCAGATTTGGCATCATTCAAAATTTTTAGGAGGCAGTGGTCTCTGTCATACACTTGGTGACCACCATTCCTGTGCCCCGGACAGTGGAGGTTTGTCTGCAGGGGGTCATTTTTAGGCTTCCAGGACACTGATAGGATTGCTATTGTTCTATGCGAGGAAAATTATTCTTCTCCAGTGGAAATCCTCATCTGCTCCAACCCTTACAGCATGGAAAAAATTAATCAATGTTAATTTACCTCTGTACAAGGCCACTTATTTGGCGAGGGGATGCCCTAAAAAAATTCACAAGTTTGAGACATTTGGGTAGAAGACCTGTCTACTAATACTGACCCTCTCTCACTTAGTAGTTTACCTTACAAATGACTGAACAAACACGTAGGCGTAGTTGAATCCACGTCAAACCCAGATGTCTGAGAGTTGTAACTTCCCTAGCGATTAAAGGTTGCTTAATCTTACCCCTGAGTAGCTGATACCCACAATATACTAACTATCTCAAAAGTCACTGGAGAGTATAGATTTGTTCTAGTGCAATAGAACAAATACCAGATACCTTCTGTTAAGGTTTTTGTTTTACACTGTTTTGTCTTATTATATTGTATCTAAATGAGCCTAGGTGAGGACAGTGCTGGATCAAGAGACAGGTAAGTGTCCTTGTATTAAAAGTCAGTAGCTACAGTATTTGTAGCTGCATAAAAAAGACAAATTACCCCCTAGGTGGGGCTTTAAATAGGTGAACACACCACCATGTTATAAAAATATTTATTAGCTTCATTAAAAAATTCACATGAAAGTTCAAGTTAAAATAGTCCTCTTCCTCAATGAGAAGACAAAAAGGAAACAGATAGACAATGGCAAGTAGCATCTAAATATATGTACCATACAGTCCACTAAATCAGGATCCACATTTGCTGCACATGGGGTTTTCAGAGTTGATGCATTCCATTGTTCAAAGCTGGAGAACAATAGGGATATTGTTTCTTTACAAAGCTAATAAATGTATATATTTTTATAACATGGTGGTGTGTTCGCCTATTTAAAGTCCCGCCTAGGGGTTAGTTTGTCTTTTTGATACTACTAATCCTGGGATGAGCTAACCACCACCAAGCCTTACTGACGGTGGAACCACCGTCTTTGTAGCTGCTGACTTTTAATTTTTTGGGGGGAGACTGGAGTTTCTTTAATACTTGAAACGTGAAAATGCTTTCCAGTAAAAGCCTTCTTACTGTCTTTAAAGCAGAGCTCGACCCAAAAGGGGAAGCTCCACTTTAAGGCCTTCTTTCCAGCACTTTCATTGGGGAGGGGGGGCGTGTACATGGTATTGACAGGTACCCACTCCCACTTCCCCTTGGATCGCCTAGGTGATCCAAGCGAATGTTCTCCTCTCTCCTTCCCTCCCACAGTCATCTGGGACACGGCAAAATGTGATGGAAATCACCTCCATTGATGGATTGAAATTTGGCCAGTTCAGCAGAGATCAGCTGAATTTCGATCCACCTATGGCCGTTCCCATTCATGAGAAGTCGATCTAATGATTGACTTCTCATGAATGGACTTATTGAAAAATGTGTGTTCATTCAGTGTATTCTGACAGCAGAGCATTCCCCACTGTCAGAATACAATAGCATAGCGAAAAGGATTCCACACATTCAAATTGGATGGGGGAATCCGTTCAATTTCTTTCAGCCCACTGGCACAAAAAAAGCTAATGAATGTATGGCCGGCTTTAGACAGTCATCACAGGAACAAATGTCCACATTGGAAATGCCTGTTTTCACTGCCCGCCAGCTGCAGGTGTGAAGAAGCCCTTACTGAACCTGGTACTCGTCAAAAGAGTCATGTTGGTACACAACACAAAAAATGTCATAAAATAATTTAGTTTAGTCAGTTCATGAATAATAACTTCAGTAGAAACAGAACCTTGTTTTGCAGAATACAGGAGTCTGTACGAAAACATTTCTTTCGAAAGACAGCATCAGCGTGGTTTAATGATCAGCGGAGGCTTGTTAATGTGATGCTAATAATGGACACCTCTCCATCAAGTCATTTAACCTGCAAATAGCAACACTTATTAACCTCATTCTCCAACACCCAAGAAATAAGAAACGAAAGGCATTAGAACGTGGCTGCAGTGTGAATGTTTGTAGGCTCCTGGAATTGGCAGTCATTGTCTTCCATTCAAAACACAAGGGCTCATTTAGAAAAAAACGGTGTCAGGGAACGAAGTGTTTTTCACAGCAACCAGCTAGGTTTCAACGTTTACTGCATGGCAGCTCCAATCAGATTAGACACCTGGTTTTCTCTTCTTTTTGGTTGTTACGTTTTCAAAGAAGTCATTGCTGGTTTCAGAGTTTGAGAATCGGAAAAAAAGCCACTGGGTGTCCAGAAATAATGGGCCCATATTGTTAAAATGTAAGTTACCTTAAAGTAAATATGAACCCAATCATCATAATTTCTCATAAACCTAAATTTACTAATGTATTTCAAAAGTAATTTTAAAGCCTAACTCCAGGAATTAAGATAAAATCCACCCTTGCAGTGCCCTCCCACAATGCAAGGATTTTAACTGCTCGTTCAGGTTAAATAGCCCTGCATTGTATGTGATGATGCTAAAGGACCACTCACTGCTCAGCACGGGAGGCAGAGGAGAAGCCAGCTAGAAAGTGAGGAAGGTGAGGCATCCTCTTTAGCTCCCCCTAGGTCAAAGGAGCATTTAACCCTGGTAGTGTGGGGGGGGGGGGGGGGCAATGCAAGGGTAGATTTTGTCTATTTCTGGAGCAGGCCTTTAAATATTGTTAAATCTGAAGCTTTATTTAATAAATGCCTGTTTATACTGCCATAAAGGTCCTCGTGTAGGTACTTCCTGTTATAGGGTGATAACCTTCTGTTTTTGTCCTACAAATTTCTCCTACATTGTCATCCATCATACACTATTCCAGTGGAGACTAGGGATGAGCTGAAAATTTGGCTGTTCAGGTGTTGCCCCAAATGACAGACTATATACTTGTTTGACAAGAACTAAGCCTCCTGTCAATGGTTGTGTAGCAACTAGTAATATCACCAAGCTTCATTAATTTACTGGCCAGGGATCCCATGTAAACAAATGGGCAAAGATAGCTCTGAATTCATTGTACAAACTTGGCCACATGGATGTACAATCTTCAAACATTTAAAAAAATATATATATTAATAGGAAATCGTCAAAAAGTGTGTTTCTTTTTTACACTTTACACATTTTTGTGTGAATAGTTAACCCCCATGTTGAGGGCACATGGCTTGGTTTGGTTCAGGAAGGGAGGAATTGGGCATAAGCTCGCCCCCCACTTTCCTTGTCTGCCATGCTGCATGCTTGAATAAGGGTATGGCATGGATTTCCGAGGGAGAACCACATGCTTTTTCTTTTTTGTTTCTGTATGGGGCTCCCCCATAAAATTGTTTACCATTCTTTTGGGGGGTCCTCACGCCATTTTTCTTTTTTTTTATGCATGGGTTCCCTTAGATATCCATACCAGACCCTCATGAAGGATAAGCGTTTGGTATAGATTTTTAGTAGGAATGGCAGGCCGTTTTTATCATTTATTTCTTATCTAGTATAAGAGTGTGGTATAGATGTTTGTTTGCAAACAGAAGAAAAAGGGCTTGAAGAAGACATTTACTGACAATCTAAAGTGGTTGTGAAGGCAGAATGTTTTTTACCTTCATGCATTCTATGCAATACGGACGTCATGTCACCAGGTGACCCCTCCCCTTTCTGTACTTCAGTAGTGGGGCCGAACGACAGCTCCTTCTCTCACGCTAAAGTAAACAAAGGAGCCAGCAATTGCATTCAGAGCAGGCAATGACAATCAAAGCAGGTAAGAGAGGGAGCCTGTATGTACTGGCTGTGCCCGCACTGTAAACACTGCTCCTCTCTTTTCAAACACTACCCCCAACCGCCCCCGCCCCCCGTCTGCTGTATACTCTGCCCCCCCATAGCTTCATTCAATTCGGCATTCATTTTTTTAATATATCTTTTGTTTATATTCTGTTGTCAGCTGGAAATCCCCCACTGAAAGCAGAGATGAGTCACTGGTTGTTAGGATGCCAGCGGGTGCTTAACTCCTAACAACCAATAGCAAAAAAGGTGCAAAAACAGACCGTTTGTTTGTTTACATCAGTTTAGGGCTGCTTCAGTTCTTTAAAACGGAACAAAAATAGAGACTTGTTTTCCATTTTAAAAAACAGACCTGAATGGCTGTGGCTGTAACTGGATTTAAATGAATGATCATCTGTTTACATCTGTTTGCTGATAGGAGACCATTGCTATCCAATTTTCATCTGTCAAGGGATGGAAGAAAAAAAGAACAGATTGAATCCCCGTGCGAAAGGATTCTTTTCTTTACATTCAGCTGTCAGCGGGGAACCCTGCTAACAACTAATGACTCATCGGTTGTTAATGACGGGGTGGCCGCCTGCTCCTTAACAACCAGCTATTTATTACTGTTTGTTAAGGACGCTGGCTACCATTTGCATTCAATTATCACAAGCTTCCGCTACTAAAATAAAGCATCACTTAATAATATAGCGCATGCTGTATTTTAGTAGCATTGTTTTGTGAATTGAATTTTTTTTTTAAAACGCTGTGCGGTATCTCGCTCTTTGTGATTTTGTGGAAGGACTTAATGACCTAGATTGGAATTTAGAATTTTCCAAAACCTGCAGTGGAGAAGAAGTATTTTTTTTTATATCTAAAGGGACTAGAGAACTAAAGGATACCCACCTTCCCACTGCTCTCTCTCCTGTGTGTTTTGGCCATCTTCAATGGCCGACTCAAGATGACGTCACTTTTGCACATGCACAGGAGCTAGTCATCCTAGTAGACAGGAATGGCCTGGCTGCTGTAAGTGGGTAGGCAGGTAGGTATGATTTATTGCAGAAGAGACACTGCATGTCTCTCCTGCAATAAAATACCTGCCTGCTTACAGTGCATCATAGGGTAATGTTAGTTCCGCTTTAAGACTGAAATAATAGATAACTAACAGCAAGGACCTGTCATAAACCCATAGACTAAAATTACCTGCAGCACGTGGGGTAAGAATATACATGCCCAGCACATGCATGAACATACAGGTAATTATTTTTGCATTAGACATAACTGCACAAATTTTGATGTATTCAGACATTAGGGGGAAATGATGGTGAAAATTTTTCATGAAAAAGGGGGATGGTTAAGAAAGCATTTGTAGATGCAGAGAACAAAGATAGGAGATAGTTGATTCATCGAATGTGGTGCCATTCAAGAAGAAAGAAAAGGCAGATAAAATTCTGTTTATAACAGATTATAGGTAGGGAACTGAAGGAGTAAACAGAATTCTAACAAAAAAGTTGTATGTTTTATAAGGCGATGACATTTTAAATAAAGTTTTAGCAGAACAACCATTATGTGTATTATATGTATAGAAGGAAACGTACAATCAAGGACAGGGTTATAAAAAGTTATATAAAAGATGAAAAGATTCTGAAAAATTGGTTTGGCAATTTATACGTTTTTTTTTTTTTTTTAATCATTGAAGGAAGTATGTGACTTGCATTAGTAGTCAGAGGATTCAGTAAACAATAGTTTCTTCTCCTTAACCAGTTAAAAAGAAGACAAACTAAAATAATGTATAAATGAAGTGTAGTTGCCTACTAAAATGGAAAACGGAAAAGGGTATTACATAAGAGGGTGGAAGAGCACTTAAAAAATATAAGGAAGGGGTTAAAAAGTCACAAAGTGTCAGCTCATTTTGCACAATAACATGCTGGCAACTCTGCAAATTTAAAATTTATGGGGATTGAACAGATATAGAAGGACTGAAAGGGAGGTGATGTTAAATATTTATCTAGGAAGAAAGTAGATGTATCTGATGGATTCTTTTCAGACTAAAAGACTAAATATAGAGTTTGACCTTATTTGCTTTCTAAAGGCCCATACACACGGTACAACAATTGGCCAACAACGGTTGTCCAACAAACTGTTGTCCGATAATTAGACCGTTAGTACGCATGATCCAACAGCCAATTTCCAATTGTTGGCCAACAGAAGTTAGCTGACAAGACTAGAAAACTTTTGTTAGCCAACAAGGCGTTGGCCAATTGTTGGCTCGTGTGTACAGAAGTTGGCCCAACAAAAAGTTGGAAGTGCAAACACGCATACTCAGAATCCTGGAATTGTTCGGTCGTGTAAACCTGTGTTCGTAATTCACAAATCACATTCACCTGAACTTCCTCGTTATACGCTCGGAAGACGTCACTACGTTCAGATTTGTTGGCCGATTACTTGACTACCGTCAGTGCACTAGACAAAACCGCCAACAGCCAATTTGGACAAAAGTTGGACATTCGGTTGTCCAACAATCTGCGCGTGTGTACGAGGCTTTAGAGTGGGTGGGATTTGAAGATGCATACAAGGTTATTTAGGTAAACAACTTACAGACCAATTTGTGCTCAAATGGCTCAAAAATATAGGTCCAGGAATGCTGCATGTTTTAATTGGGTTTTAAGTTTTTACGTATCTTAACAGAGTGGTGGAGCCTGTGACAGTGTATCAAGACCAGCTCCAAAAGGAGTCAAATTTGCAGTTGTAAGTGCAATTTTAATAAAGACTTTTTTTTAAATTACTTAGAGAAGCTGGTTCCTCTTTTTTTTCTAGCTACACATATGTTCTTTTGAACTGCACAGAACCTGCGATTTAGAAGTCTTAAGTGGTGGTACCAAGGCTGATCAATCATTACAGGTTGTGGTAGAAAGAATGGTACCCACAATTGGGATATGGATTAGATGTGACACAAAGTAAGACTGAGTTATTAAGCTTCTGGAGAGTGGAACCGGAGAGATAAGCAGCGGCTGGAGTGGCTTTTGGTTTGTTCCAAGGGCAGCACTTGATAAATTACTTGGAAATTAAATGCTCTGAAATGTTTCGATTAATCAATTAACTATTTAATGATTAGCAAGGATTTTAAGAGTAAGAGGGAGCTGGCTGTTTAGGACTATTGAACATTTGGGTGAGTGTTGTAGGTGTTGTTACATTGTTCATTATACATTGCTCAAAAAAATTAAAGGAACACTTTCTAATTGGAGTATGACATCAAGTCAATTAAACTCCTGGGATATTGATCTGTTCAGTTAGGTTGGGTTCACACTGTGCGCGGACATGGCTCACAGCAGGGGTCCGGTGCGTCCCTGTTCTCCGTTTCAGGGGCGACTCAGGCCCGAATTTTTGCTGCCTGAATTTGGACCTGAAACGGAAAGCCAAAAGACGCACAGGACCCTTGTGCAACGCGCTCCGCATCCACCCTGGAGATGTGGGAACTGGCTCAATTGAGAGCCGGTCACAGTCTCCTGTCATGCGAATTGGAAACTCGCATACAAATCGCATCAGTGTGAACCCAGCCTTAAGTAGCAGAGGGGGTTGTTAATCAGTTTCAGCTGCTTTAGTGTTAATGAAATTAACAACAGGTATATTAGATAGGCAACAATGAGATGACCCCCAAAACAGAAATGGTTTTACAGGTGGAGGCCTCAGACATTTTTTTCCCCTACTCATCTTTTCTGACAGTTTTTCATTAGTTTTGCATTTGGCTAGGGTCAGTGTCACTACTGGTAGCATGAGGCAATACCTGGACCCTATAGAGGTTGCACAGGCAGTCCAACTCCTCCATGATGGCACATCAATATGTGCCATTGCCAGAAGGTTTGCTGTGTCTCCCAGCATGGAAGAGGTTCCAGGAGACAGACAGTTACTCTAGGAGAGCTGGACAGGGCCATAAAAGGCCCTTAACCCATCAGCAGGACCGGTATCTGCTTCTTTGTGAAAGGAGGAACAGGATGAGCACTGCCAGAGCCCTACAAAATGACCTCCAGCAGGCCACTGGTGTGAATGTCTCTGACCAAACAATCAGAAACAGACTTCATGAGGGTGGCCTGAGGGTCCGACGTACTCTAGTGGGCCCTGTGCTCACTGCCCGACACCGTGGAGCTTGATTGGTATTTGCCATTGAACACCAGAATTGGCAGGTCCGCCACTGGCACCCTATACATTTCACAGATGAGAGCAGGTCTACCCTGAGCACATATGACAGATGTGAAAGGGTCTGAAGATGCCGTGGAGAACGCTATGCTGCCTGTAACATCGTTCAGTATGGCCTGGTGGGTCAGTGATGGTCTGGGGAGGCAAGTTCATGGAGGGATGCACGGACCTCTGCAGGCTAGACAATGGCACCCTGACTGCCATTAGGTATGGGGATGAAATCATTGGACCCACTGTCAGACCCTATGCTGGTGCAGTGGGTCCTGGGTTCTAGTGCACAGCAATGCCTGGCCTCATGTGGCGAGAGTATGTAGCCACTTCCTGGAGGATGAAGGAATTGATACAATTGAATGTTTAAAGATGGCACAACACTTTGGGCCCACCTTCATGGGACTGTGGCTACTCTCCCCCTCTTCTTTCCTTTTAGGTGCATGGCCCCTTTAGGAGTTCCTGGGTTTTCCCAGATGGGCTATAAAAGTCAATGGGAACACCTGGGATTATTATTGGATGCTGGTCCAAAGGTATAAAGGGAGGATGGATCCGGTTTTGATCATCTTTGGGCCTTCAAGCAAAAGGAGGTCCCACCCTCCCGCCCATTGTGGTACTTTATGTGGTTTTGCTGCCACCCTGGATCCAGGGGGGGCGTTGTTTTTCCATATATATGCTTGAGTTCTAATAACTGAGCAAAGAAGTCAGTGAATCCCTATGTTCTTATTATTATTTGAAATAAAATCTGCTTGAAATTATATATGTTAGTTTTTGGTAAATCAATAAAGTACCACGGCCATTTCATGCCATTTCTTGTGTACAGTGTTTCTTTATTAGTAGTATTGATAGTGTTGATGTGTGGTGTCGGGGGGAGGTTGCGGCCTGCAGTCCCATGGCCCCTATTCTCGCCTGACCTAAATCCAATAGAACACCTCTGGGACATTATGTTTCGGTCCATCATACGCCGCCAGGTTGCCCCTCAGTCTGTTCAGGAGCTCGGTGATGCCCTGGTCCAGATCTGGGAGAAAATACCCCAGGACACCATCCATCATCTGATTAGCAGCATGCCCTGATGATGTCAGGCATGCATACAAGCACGTAGGGGCCATACAAACTACTGAGTATCATTTTGAGTTGCTTCAATGAAATTTCAGCAAGATGGACTAGCCTGCTGCATAATATTTTCACTTTGATTTTCAGGATGTCTTTAAACTCAGCCCTTTGTAGGTTGATAATTTTCATTTCCATCAATGTGGCATAATTTCGTTCCTAATACATTACCCAGTCCATATCAGTATAGATATCCAGCATGATATTTTTCCGCATTGAGATCTGATGTGTTTTCAAAGTGTTCCTTTAATTTTTTTGAGCAGTGTATATTCCAGGAATACCTGAATGTTATTCCCTGCACTAATTTTGCATGCACGGGACTACAGCACAATCTTTGAAAGGCTTTCCGGATGGTGATAGCAGTGGACAATTCATGCATAATATGTGTTGAAACAAACATATATTTGGGAGATAAGGACAAAATGTTGTCATTCTAAAACAGGAAGTACCTGAACAAGGACCTACTGTATATATCGGGATCACAAGTTATTTTAACAAAAGCTGCAGATTAGCAAATATTGAAAATTAATGTTGAAATTACCTGAACAAGTTCAAGCTTTTATGAGATTTTAGTGATTGGGTTTACATAAACTTTAAGAACACGAAGAGCATACATCTTACCAGCAGAAAATGCTACATAAGTTAAACTTGAACACTGACAGTTAATCGTAGCTCTCGGTCACCCAGCTGCTTGCTTTAGCTGGCCAATCTTGGTGGAGCCCGAGGGGTTAAAATATCCCAATGGCCTTTTTTTCTGCTTTACTGAGATCAGCGCCACATGATCAATCATACAAGGCTTCCTATTTATCAAGACGTCTCTGCAATTGAGGGCTTACTGAGTAATGGCCAGTTGTAACTATCTCAAGGGTCTAAGCCATATTTATCAGACAATTCTCCTCCATTAATAACCCAGAACGACGGAGCCTTACTGTAAAGGGTTTTTCTGTTGCAGGCATAAGGCGGCATCCCTTTCTGGGCCACGATTGGCTTTTCTATGCTTCCTACAAATAGAAATTATCTTTCCAGCTGGCAGATACCAGTGCATTTAATCAAATGTGCTATCCTGCTGCCCACTGCCAGCCAGTCTATTCAAAACCAAAATTTAATAGGCTGATATCCCGAAATGTCAGCAAGACATCCCGCGTAGTAATTAATAACACACTCTGCATTCTCATAGCTCTTCCATGATACCTTATTAAGTGACAAGTATTCATATGATTATTTTGTTTCAGATGCTTCTGCAGTTTGCAATTTATGGATTAGTCCAAAAAAGTGTTTGAAGAAAACTGTCGTTCATACCAACGCATCTTTCTGCCTCCAGTCAGTTATGTTCCTGGGATTAAGATAGACATCTTTATGTTGTAATGATGAGACTGTCTGTCAGAATTTAAAGCTATTTTAAAAGTAAAACTATATCAAATAAATAACATCCAACCATAGGGGCTGTAAACTTTGTAGAGTTTTTTGTTCTAAACTGACCCGTCACTTGAGGTAGTAGTGCAATATTGTAAATTATTGTATATTGAGGGTTGTATGCTTACCCTCTCCCATAATGTCAGATGACAGATGTCACTTTCCTCCAAATTGACTGCCTAATTACTATATGTTCATTCAATGCTATGTAGAATCTATTGAGCAGAGTGATATAATCCCATCTCTGGTATAAATGGACTACTTAATTACCAGAGGGCCCCTGTGCAACTGCACAGTCTGCACAAATGGTATGTTCCCCTGGTTATGGTAGAGAATGTTTACAATCCCTGCCAGGTATTCGTTGCTGTTCCTTTTAGGGAACTGTCCCTTCATTTTCTGCTCCTGAAACCAAAAACAGGAAGTGAGAGGACCTGGTTCACCTGCTGGTTGCACTGTGGTTCCTTGGGTGGATGTTTGTAGTTCCAGTGTCCACTAGCGGGTGTTTCCCAGCAGCCAACAGTTTCCAGTAATCAGTCTCCACCTGATGCTGGTTTCTGGGATGACACCTAAGTCCCTCTTCTGCTGACAAACCTTGTGTCAGTGTTTTGCTTTGCTGTGCTAAGTCAGATGCTGCTGCCATTTGTCTTGCTCCTGATCTTGCCCTGCATCCTGTACCCTGAACCCTGCTACCTTATATCTGCTCCCCTTGTACATATTGTATAGTAGTTTGTTAGGCTTCCTGTTACTTAGTTAGGCATTTTGGCTATATAGTTGTTGTTCACTGGTATCTTCACATTTGTTTGTTTGTTTCCTGTTTGCTGATGTGTGGATGTATTTCATTTTACTATTAATAAATTTACTTTACTATATATACCGTAGTTTGGTCTCAGCTTCAAGGTGTAGCAATGCAGATCTGGCCATCTATGCTGTTGATTCCTGGCATCCAGTGGAGATGCAAACAGTAATAAAAACCAAACAAAAGTTGTAACCCTCTGCATTCAACTTTAAAAAGTTGTTTTTACTGATGTCTATGTTTCCCTTTGAGAGATTGCCCCAGAAGTCCTCTCCCAATGACACAAAGTTAGTACAAATCCCCTCAGTTGGGACACACATAAAAATAGGAATCAGAAACAGGTTTATCTCCAGATGCTATGCAGGCCTTTGAGCAAATGGTCACACCAATCAAGCCATGTTGCCTGTTTATAGATGACAGGAAGGAAGAGTCTTTAAGTCTTGGCATAAGGGTAGGCTGTTGGCATTGCAGTGGTTCAAAAAAAGTGAAGCCCTGTCATCTGTTTACAAATGTTAATGTGGCGATAAGAGTGGCTGCATGTCCCTCTGTGCCTATTTCCTCCTTATTCGTCCCTCAGTTTTATCTGATCTATATAGTTGTATACAAAATGCATTTTTTATCTTTCAAAAAGCGAAATCTTTCATACAGTTTCTAAATTGCGGCATTTGTATATTTCAAAAGCCAGTATAAAGGAACAGTAGTGGTAGAAAGCACATGTGGGTTTAACAAATCTTTTTTTTTTTGTATAATTCTCCTTAAAGGGGGTGTGACCGGGGGGGGGGGTGTCCTATGCCTACATACGTTTGGTAATAGATGTCCCTCGTTCTTATCTCAAAAAGTTGGGAGGTATGGTATAGAAGTGACACCCTTTCTACACCCCCTTGTTGGATACTTACTGTTACAGTGGGACCTATACAGTCCCCAAATCAACATCTGCTAAGGGCCAAAAAATGCTTTGACAGGTACAAACTGAACGTTGCCAGTATCATTTGGTACATAAGCAACACTTATGTACATAGCTGAACACAATCCAATTTTTTACAGGATTTAACCGGTTCCCGACCGGCTCGTGAACATTTACTGCTGCACTGTGGCAGCGTAGCGCGAACCGCTATCTATAAACGTTAATCCACTTAATAAGCAGCGCCTACTCTTGTAGTAATATCAAAAACTCAAATTCAAAATATAACAATGTGAATAATCATACTGCAAAAATTATATACATATACATATATAAGTGACAAGGGGGGCAGCTCCACTCAGGTGAATGCCTGCTGTAAATGATAGAGACAATAATATGCAGCGCCTCCCCTGCGTGATATAGTGACAATAATCAAATAAATAAACCATACGTTTATAAACACATGCTAATTCAGTGTTCATATAAATAACATAAATGATGGAAAATATATCTAAAAGTCTTTAAAGTGCTTGAAAGTGATGAAGTGCTTGAAAAGTGCTCCAATACCAATCCAAGTGCAGTGTGACGAGTGCCAGAACCCCTTTTGTGTCCCCACTCACCAAAAGGAATGGACCTACTGCTTTTCAGTCAGAGGTTATAGATGCTAAAAATCGGTGAGGGTGATGCTTGACTGAGCCAACTGGACAATCGGACACCTGGAAAAAAGGTCAGTGATGACGCTCTATTACGAGGGCGAAACACGCTGACGTCATTTCCGGTCCGTTGTAGCCGTCCACATCACATCCGCCCACAGTGGTTAGTAGCTGGTGGAACGCACGCCGTTTGTTGACAGCTGTTCCTTGCTGACTATGAGGTGTTTTTATTTTGTGTATCCTGTAAGTACATTTTAATGATTGCGCAATAAAGTGCCCTTTTTACAGTCTACACATGAGGATGTTCTTGTTTATTTGAGCCATCCAGACCTCATCTCCTTGTGGGAAGATAAAAAAAATTTTCCGGGTGTCTGATTGTCCAGTTGGCCCAGTCAAGCATCACCCTCTCCGATTTTTAGCATCTATGACCTCTGACTGAAAGCAGTAGGTCCATTCCTTTTGGTGAGTGGGGACACAAAAGGGGTTCTGGCACTCGTCACACTGCACTTGGATTGGTATTGGAGTACTTTTCAAGCACTTCATCACTTTCAAGCACTTTAAAGACATTTAGATATATTTTCCATCATTTATGTTATTTATATGGACACTGAATCAGCATGTGTTTATAAACGTATGGTTTATTAATTTGATTATTGTCACTATATCACATAGGGGAGGTGCTACATATTATTGTCTCTATCTATAAACGTGCCCGCCGCACTCTGCAGGAGTGTGCCAGCGGCTCGGGCGGGAACGGGGAACTGCCAATGTAAACACGGCGGTTCTCCACTCTGTCAGTGGGCATTTAAAAGATCTACTGATCCCTGTCACTGAGATCAGTTAGATTTCTCATGCCCATGGTAGCCCAGCCCCCTCACAGTTAGAACACGCCTAGGGAACACAGTTAATCCCTAGATCGCCCCCTGCAGGTTAACCCCTTCACTGCCAGTGACATTTATACAGTAATCAGTGGATATTTAAATTTCTGATCACTGTATAAATGTCATTGGTCCCAAAAAAGTGTCAAAAATATCCCGATAAAAATCACAGATCGCCACCATTACCAGTAAAAAAAAAAAAAAAAATAGTAACGCCAGAAAGGAATTCTCATGGTTTGTAAACGTGGCAACTTTTGCGCAAACCAATCAATAAACGCCGATTGCGATTTTGTTTTTACCAAAAATATGAGGAAGAATATAAATTAGCCAAAACCAATGAATACATTTCTTTTGGATTTGTATTTTAGCAAAAAGTAAGAAATTGTTGGGGTAAAATGTTGCACAACCCCACAATTGTCTGTTAAAGCGACACAGTGCCGAATGTCAAAAAGTGCTCTGGTCCTAACATGGGAAATCCTTCTGGGGGTGAAGTGGTTAAAGAAGAATATGACTTTTCTGTCACTAGTGGCTCAAACCGTTCCCTTGTATAAAAATAGGGGGAAGGGGCATAGACAAGAAAAAAAAAGAAAGTGAAAATAGATTTCCTTTGCTTTTGGCTGCATTCTTTATCGTCTTTATTTCACAGCTGAAGAAATCCCCCTCTGGTAACAAACGATGGCAACACCAGTATATGAAGCATGCTCTGCCAAGGAACACATTCAGCCTGTCTTTGTGACCGTATATAGAGAAGAGCTCTAGCAGAGGCTGGAGACAAACAATGTCACAGTGTATGCAGATTGTGAGATTCCAACAAAGCCACAAAAGGGAGAACTTGTAGAATGGGGAATTGGGTTGAGAAAATTATGATTTGATATTGTCAGAGCTGAATTTAAATTATTCCTGTACAAATCACATAGAGCTGAAGTTACAGTATCTCACTTTGATTAACCAGGATAAAAAGGACAAAGTATGCCTGCCACTGAGCACTGAAACATGTCCCAGAAATACTGCCTCCTGAATGAAGGCCAGACGTGTACGTGAAAACTCAAAATCATGTATTAAAAATGGTCCCCCTCAATTTTCATGACCTTGAATGTTTAAGTGGTTATGCCAATGATTTAAAATGCATCTAACTCAAAGAAAAAAATGTAATATTTTGCAGCTTAGCAACCCTTAAAGAGGAATCCCAGGTATGGATATTTTCATAGTTACATTGGTCCAGCTTAGACCAATGTAACTATGCATATACTGTACAATACTTAGCTAATGCCACTGTTAGCTGGAAATCACTGAAGTAGATACCGCTACTCCAGTGATGTCCATTTGTGAGTTAGGAACCTTAGATTGGAAGCTCCTTGAGAGCAGGGACTGATGTGAATGTACTATATACAGTATCTCACAAAAGTGAGTACACCCCTCACTTTTTTGTAAATATTTTGCTATATCTTTTCATGTGACAACATTGAAGAAATGACACTTTGCTACAATGTAAATCAGTGAGTGTACAGCTTGTATAACAGTGTAAATTTGCTGTCCCCTCAAAATAAATGTCTAAACCGCTGGCAACAAAAGTGAGTATACCCCTAAGTGAAAATGTCCAAATTGGGCCCAAAGTGTCAATATTTTGTGTGGCCACCATTATTTTCCAGCACTGCCTTAACCTCTTGGGCATGGAGTTCACCAGAGCTTCACAGGTTGCCACTGGAGTCCTCTTCCACTCCTCCATGATGACATCACGGAGCTGGTGGATGTTAGAAACCTTGCACTCCTCTACCATCCGTTTGAGGATGCCCCACAGATGCTCAATAGGGTTTAGGTCTGGAGACATGCTTAGACAAGTCCATCACCTTTACCCTCAGCTTCTTTAGCAAGGCAGTGGTCATCTTGGAGGTGTGTTTGGGGTCGTTATCATGTTGGAATATTGCCCTGCTGCCCAGTCTCTAAAGGGAGGGGATCATCCTCTGCTTCAGTATGTCACAGTACATGTTGGCATTCATGATTCCCTTAATGAACTGTAGCTCCCCAGTGCCGGCAGCCCCAGACCATGACACTTGAATGTAGGCAAGACACACTTGTCTTTGTACTCCTCACCTGGTTGCCGCCACACACGCTTGACACCATCTGAACCAAATAAGTTTATCTTGGTCTCATTAGACCACAGGACATGTAATCCTTGTCCTTAGTCTGCTTTTCTTTAGCAAACTGTTTGCAGGCTTTCTTGTGCATCATCTTTAGAAGAGGCTTCCTTCTGGGATGACATCCATGCAGACCAATTTGATGCAGTGTGCGGCTTATGGTCTGAGCACTAACAGGCTGACCCCCCACTCCTTCAACCTCTGCAGCAATGCTGGCAGCACTTATATGTCCATTTCCCAAAGACAACCTCTGGATATGATGCTGAGCACATGCACACAACTACTTTGGTCGACCATGGCCAGGCCTGTTCTGAGTGGAACCTGTTAAATCGCTGTATGGTCTTGGCCATCGTGCTGCAGCTCAGTTACAGGGTCTTGGCAATCTTCTTATAGCCTAGGCCATCTTTATGTAGAGCAACAATTATTTTCTTCAGATCCTCAGAGAGTTCTTTGCCATGAGGTGCCATGTTGAACTTCCAGTGACCAGTTTGAGAGAGTGAAAGCGATAACACCAAATTTAACACACCTGCTCCCCATTCACACCTGAGACCTTTTAACACTAACGAGTCACATGTCACCGGGGAGAGGAAATGGCTAATTGGGCCCAATTTGGACATTTTCACTTAGCGGTGTACTCACTTTTGTTGCCAGCGGTTTAGACATTAATGGCCGTGTGTTGAGTTATTTTGAACGGGGAGTTTTATTGAGTTGTGTGCCGGTAATTACAGATTTGGCGACCGTTGTTTTCACTCATGTGGCGATTCACTTT
>BLSH010446752.1:298870-316421 GCA_018402905.1 Glandirana rugosa | reverse complement strand
TGCCCCACAGATGCTCAATAGGGTTTAGGTCTGGAGACATGCTTAGACAAGTCCATCACCTTTACCCTCAGCTTCTTTAGCAAGGCAGTGGTCATCTTGGAGGTGTGTTTGGGGTCGTTATCATGTTGGAATATTGCCCTGCTGCCCAGTCTCTAAAGGGAGGGGATCATCCTCTGCTTCAGTATGTCACAGTACATGTTGGCATTCATGATTCCCTTAATGAACTGTAGCTCCCCAGTGCCGGCAGCCCCAGACCATGACACTTGAATGTAGGCAAGACACACTTGTCTTTGTACTCCTCACCTGGTTGCCGCCACACACGCTTGACACCATCTGAACCAAATAAGTTTATCTTGGTCTCATTAGACCACAGGACATGGTTCCAGTAATCCATGTCCTTAGTCTGCTTGTCTTCAGCAAACTGTTTGTGGGCTTTCTCCATCTTTAGAAGAGGCTTCCTTCTGGGACGATAGCCATGCAGACCAATTTAATGCAGTGTGCGGCGAATGGTCTGGCTGGTGGTTGTGGGGGGTCTGCGGGCGGTTAGGCTTATCGGAATCTGATCCAGATCCCCCCTTATGAATGAGAAGGGGTACATAGCACCCCTACTCATACACCAAAAAAGTGCAAAAAGTAAATAAAACACACGTTTTTGACAAGTCCTCTATTAAAAAATCAAGAATAAAAATGTTTGTGTAGATCCCGATGCTCATTGCCACCACTGACCGGGAGAAAAAAAGCCTCCCGCCGTCTGACAGCTCTTAAATAACTAAGGGGCGGGCCACCCATCGATGTCACCAGGTGGTACCGCCCCTTGTAACATCACCAACCCAGCATGCCCTTGTCCAGTGTTTAGCAGAGTTTAGAAGAGTTTAGGAGCTGTCAGCATTTTTTCTGCTGCTCCACAACGCACTGCCAGAGGGTTTTTTTTTCTGCTACTAAACTCTCCTGCCAAAAAACGCTGAGGCTCCATGCACACTGGAAGCTATAGGGCTCTATCAGTGTTGGGCAGGAGACGCTGCTTACAAAACGTTCTATTTACAGTGTTTTGTAAGCAGCGTTTAGCGGCGTTTTTCGGCGTCAGTGTTTTTTGGCGTTTTTTTTTTCTTCATTGGCTTCCTTGAGGACTGCAAAAAACGCCAGACACCGATAAACCGGCGTTTACCGGCGTTTTTCTGTGTCAAAGTTTTTTGCCGTTTTTTTCTTCATTGGCTTCCATTGACTGCAAAAAATGCCAGATGCTGATATACCAGCGTTTACCGGCGTCTGGCGTTTTTTGTGGTCAGGAGAACGACTTTTGAACGCCAATTCAGGGCGTTCAGATAACAGCCCAAAAACGCCACTGCTGATAAAAGTCAATAAATGACCATGTGTGCATGGACACATAGGATAAAATAAAGTGGCGTTTTTGGGCTGTTAAAAAAAAACGCCAAAACGACCAAAAACGGTCGTTTTTGAGATACAGTGTGCATGGAGCCTGATACTCACTCACTACTTTACATTGTAGCAAAGTGTCATTTCTTCAGTGTTGTCACATTAAAAGAAGGAGTAAAATATTTAAAAACATGTGAGGGGTGTACTCACTTTTGTGAGCTACTGTACATTTCAGACCAAATGTTCATTGCTAGGGTTTGTATTGTGGTCATGTGTACTGCTCTATGCACAGTACACATCCCATAGTCTATAGTCCCAAATCCATCTCAGGAATGAAAAAGAGAGGGTGGCTATGTTTTTACTGACAGTGGCACTAAGCAGAGTGAATGTAGCCACCCTCAAATAGATAGTCAGATCACAGCAGTAATAAAAATGGAATTTGGGGATTTAGAGGAGGCAAAGATCTATAGAGGTTTGTTTTTTGAGTTAAGAATGCTTACGTTTGTATGCTGGAGTTCTGCTTTAAGGCCTCGTACACACGGGCGTATTAAAAAAAATAAGCAAAACTTCGGGCCAGACGTCAGGGAAAAATCAACGTCAAAAACGCAATTTCATCGGCTTTTTGCATCGGCGTTAATGGGTGTAGTGAGCGTCGGCGTCAATAGGCGTTTTGATGGAAAAACATTCCTCTGCTATTTTTTAACCTAAAAATGCCGGTTAATGTCGGTACAGCGTTAATGCGCGTTAGTGAGCATTAGTGAGCATTTTGCTGGCTCTGCAAAAACCAAAACGCTACAGCCTCGGAACGCGCTGGCCGTGGGTTCTACTTTCAGCTCACTAACGCTGACGCCATCTACAGCTCAAAAACTTCAGTGTTTTAATGGGGCCATTGCATAACATGGAGAGCTGAAAAAAACGCGGCACTAAAAAACGTCCGTGTGTATGAGGCCTAACAATTAAAATAAAATTAACTCATTACACATTGTCTTTAAAGAGTGCCTTGTACTTTGGCAGCTGTGTCCAAAAAAGGCAAGCAGAGTGAAAAGACCTAATCACCAGTACTGCTCGTGGTCTCCCTGCAGCTGAAATCTTCCCCATGACTTAACATATCTTCTTGTTCTGCACTGGGTTGCTGTGTGGAGGTGACCATCTTAGTAGACCAACTTAGTAGAGTGGGACTTTTCTTACTTGTGTCACAGCCTCTCCCATCACTCCCTCCAAATTAATGATGGTCTGATATTTCATGAGGAAATGATCAATAGCCAGCAGGAGAGGTGAAGGAAACACAGTTCTACATAATTAATTAAGCAGAAGCAGCAAGATCCTTGCACTGCAGGTTCTTATGTACAGTTTCCTCCCCAGAAAGGAGAACAATGAACAGCACAGTAGTGATATTACCAAATCTCATTTAAAATCTGACGAGACTAGCAGTCTAAGCCCTGGTTCACATTGACACGATTTGGCATGCGATTTGACATGCCAAATCGCATGCCAAATCGGCGGCAACTGCCGGCAATGGCACCGTACTAATCGGCGCGACGCCGCACCGATTTCAAAAAGCAGAAGAAAAACAAACCCAGTAATGTTGCTTGAAACATGGTGGAGCTTTACATTTCCTCTTAAAGTTTTTATATATGCAGGCCAAATGGAACAGCAGATTGTGCTTAGCGATAACATAATCACTTGTTTAAAGCATATGCTGGGAAGTCCTGCCTACCAAACTGCCTTGATCGTGCACATGGACCGCGGCCTGCGTGAAAGTCAACATATGCTTATTCTAACATGTAACTGCAGTTTTACCATTACACATTCAGAGTGTTTTGTTGTGAATTCTAAATTGCCCCTATGTGAATATTTTGTGAAACATGAAGAAATCATTCAAGTAAGAAAAATCACTTGCAAGCAAAATATGTACAGATAGTGAGCTTGCTGTGTGTAGACTTGCAAAAAGAAAAAAAAAAGGTTTATGCTTTAAATTATAGTGAGGGGAAATTAGCCAGGATCTGAAGTTGCTGTGTATGGCAACCGATCAGCTTCTATAATTTTCCTTTTTTTTTTTTTCCAAAATCTTTATTAAGTTTTAAAGAATAGACATAGGCATTAACTATACAATCTCCACAGTACATTTAAAAGGATGCCCAATGGGGCTCATACCTCTGTATGAAAGGGCAGTACAGTAGATAAATCAATGTAAAAGAAAAATAGTAACCTAGTAAACAATAGTGAAGATTCCCTCATATTTCTTAATTATTATTACTACGGTTTCTGTTTGATGTAACATTGCTCCAATCCGGAGTGTCTTCGGTTGGATGGAATATCTACAGGTTATCAGAACTAGCACATTGCAGCTTCTATCATTTTCAAAGTCTAACTGAACAAGTCAAACTGAAAATAGAAGTTGATTGGATACAATGTACAGCTGCTCCACATTCTGTCTACTATTTTAGTAAATTCTTCCTAGTATGTTACATTACGGTATGACAAAGGTCTATTTCATCCTATTTGCACCATTATTTCTTGGCTGCTTTTCGCCACCTCATCATAATTTAATTGGGTATACTGCTTTTATTACTTTCAACAACCTAATTCACACAAATCATGGTTTCCATACACTATGGGGTGATGTACTAAAGCTGGAGAGTGCACAAAATGGTGCAGCTGTGCATGCTAGCCAATCATCTTCTAACCTCAGCTTGTTCAATCAAGCTTTGACAATAAAACCTAGAAGCTGATTTGTCTCTGTGTGGAGCTGCACCAAATTTTGCACTTGTAAGCTTTAGTAAATCAACCCCTATGTATCAGAAGAAGACTGCACACCTTCAATTGATATCCATACCTTATGCTGAGATCCAGCCCCACAGGCATGCCATTAATATCCAAGAAATATCTGTAGACATATACTTCTAATTACTGCTCATTTATTCCACAGTAATTTGATAGCATAAACTACAGCATCTTAGCAGTGTGATAATTAATTTTATATAGTACAACTCTGGTTTGAGAAAGGCTTAGGCCAGGACCCAAAATGTTGCTATAGGGATGGATAATTATGGAACCACTGAGAATATATCACCTACCCAATGGGGTATATTGGGTAAAAGAGGGGTAATTAAGAAGGCCTAATACCACATCCCGGAAAACAACTACAACTCTAATCTTTGGGGTGCCTTACTATTAACCTGTATAGATCCGCGCTATAGACGAAAGACGTCTACAGCGCGGATCTGAAAATGCGGGTGGACGTCCATGGACGTCTGCCCCTTCACACGCCCCCTGCGCGCACTGGGCGTGCCTGCGGGTCGGGCGGACTCGATGTCCGCTCCTGACCCGCGATCGCCTTACAGAGCTGTAGAACGGGGAACCGCCGATGTAAACACGGCGGTTCCCCGTTCTGTGACAGGGGACAAACAGATCTACTGATCCCTGTCACTGGGATCAGTTAGATCTGTTATGTCCCGACCAGCCCATCCCCCCCACAGTTAGAACACACCCAGGGAACATTGTTAACCCCTTCACTGCCCCTGCAGGTTAACCCCTTCACTGCCAATGACATTTATACAGTAATCAGTGGACATTTAAATTTCTGATCGCTGAATAAATGTCATGGTCCCAAAAAAGTGTCAAAAATGACCGACATGTCCGCCCCAATATCAAAGTCCCGATAAAAATCGCAGATCGCCGCCATTACTAGTAAAAAGAAAAATAATAATAAAAACGCCATAAATCAATTCCCATAGTTTGTAGACGCGATAACTTTTGCGCAAACAAATCAATAAACGCCGATTGCGATTTTTTTTACCAAAAATATGTAGAAGAATATAAATCGGCCAAACCCAATGAATATTTTTTTTTTTATTTTTTATTTTGGGATATTTATTAGAGCAAAAAGTAAAAAATATTGTTCTTTTTTCAAAATTGTCGCTCTTGGTTTTGTTTATAGCGCAAAAAATAAAAACCGCAGAGGTGATCAAGTACCACCAAAAGAAAGCTCTATTTGTGGGGAAAAAAGGACATCAATTTTATTTGGGTACAACGCCACACGACCGCGCAATTGTCATTCAAAATGCGACAGCGCTGAAACCTGAAAATTGGTCTGGGCAGGAGGGGGGTTTAAGTGCCCAGTAAGGAAGTGGTTAAAGTCCCAGGGGTAATCCTGCTCTTTTTCCTATTTGGATGGATAGAGATCTTCTCCTATATTACTATTGGAATACTGTAGGTTTACCTGCACAAATTATGGCCAACAAACCTAGAAGTGTTATACCTAGTCTGGGATATCCACCTCTAGATTCATTGTTTGCCATGAGAGTATACGTTTTCCTTTACTGAAAAGGGATGTATAATAGCTGTAAAACAGCCAACAAGGTTAGGTCGTCAGGCCTTGAGCCATGACTAAGGCCTGATGGCCAAAACGCAGTGACAATTTTACAACGATTACACATGCTTTTTCAATAAAGGAAGACTATTCGATTTCATCATGAGTGCTGACCATTTCTCTTGTGATCCATGTTGTATTAGAGGTGTCGGCGGCCTGACAGTCTGAAAACCGGGCAGAGCTATAATACAGGAAGGTAGAAGGGCCTACACACCTGTTTCCAAATCCCAGAGGGCCCCTGTGTAATTGCACAAAAGGTTTGTCAACCCCGGTGGAATATCTGATAACTAGCATGCTCCCCTATCCACTCGTATTATCTAAGACTATCTCCCTCCACAGGAAGGTACTTCCTCCAAACAATAGTCCTTGTATCTTCAAAATAACATTCACTAATGACTGTACACCAACTAATATAAAACCCACTCATAACTACCCATGATCCACCATCAGGCTGACAAATACTTGTCACTGTCTCCCTGTGATCACCAATGTCAACACACTGTAATGAGTACACACGATCCGCTGTCCTCAACCAATATGAATATGATAGTATTCATTGGTGAAAAGCAAGCGAAAGGTAGTACAGAGATACCTTGGTTCACAAACTTAATTTGTGAAACGACTCTGTTCGCGGACCGAGGCAAATTTTCCCATAGGGTTCAAAGTTAATCCGTTCTGACCTTTTTGTTTGTTTTTGAACCACAAAAATATGAAACAAAGTGCAGTAGTACAGTATAGTATGAAGAGCGAGAACACTAACCTCGCTTGAGACGACTTCTGGCATGGGGGAAGGTGCGTTGGAGGCAGTTATTGTTTGGAGGGAGAGTCCCCCTCCATAAGGACATTGGGGAGATCTCCTTCAGGGGTTTCCTCTCTTCTTTGTCTCTTAGCTGCAGGCTCAGTTTTGCTGAAAAATCTGTCAAATGTCACTTGACATTTCCTGCGCTGCATAACCCTCTGGAAATGAGAGACCACGTTATCGTTCATCAGATTTAACAATCTGTTTTTTATGTTGGGGTAGTACTTCTCAAAAAAATCATGGCACTCATTCCATTTTTCCATAATGGATTTTATGGCATCACTGCTAACCTCCTCCCTGTCTTCCTCTTCCTCAACAAGATGCTCCTCAATAAGTGCCTTCTGCTGCTTACTGAGAAGTTCAGAAAGTTCTTCCGTGGTCAGCTCCTCCTTATGTTCCTCAACAAGCTCCTCTACATGTCTGCACCATCAATGTCCAGACCAATACTCTTGCTCATGGACACAATCTCCTCCACTACCTCTGCATCAGACCCAGTCACGTTCAGTGACACATTCTGGCCACAGTTCCCTCCAGGTTGAGATTAAGGTTCGGTGAGTGACCTCTTCCCAGGTTTTGTCAATGAGGTTAATGCAGCGGAGAACACTGAAATGTTTCTTCCAGAATTCTTTGAAGCTCAAGGATGTCTCTTCAGTGACAAAACACCTATTGAAGAGCACCTTTGTGTACAGCTTCTTGAAGTTGCAGATCACTTGCTGGTCCATGGGCTGCAGAAGAGGTGTCCTGTTGGGGGGGAGGAACTTGACCTCTATGAAGTCGTACTCACCGTCCATATCATCCACCAAGGCTGGAGGGTGTGCCGGGGCATTGTCCAGCAGAAGAAGGTACCTTTCAGGCAGCTGGTTATCAGAAAGATATTTTCTGACAGTGGGTGCGAACATCTCGTGCAGCCATTCCATGATCAATTGCCTTGTGACCCAAGCTTTTGGATTGGCCCTCCACATGAAAGGCAGTCTGGCCTTGTTCACATTCTGTTCCCTGAATGCAAGAGGGGTCTGGGAATGGTACACCAGTAATGGTTCAATCTTCAGATCGGCGCTTGCGTTCACACACAATAAAAGGGTCAATCTGTCCTTCATGGGCTTGTGCCCCGGCAGTGCCTTTTCCTCCTGCGTGATATAGGTTCTGTTCTGCATTTTTTCCCAGAAGAGCCTGTTTCATCACAGTTGAACACTTGTTGAGCGATGTATCCTTCTGTCTTGATGAATTCCACAAATTCTATCTTGTAGGCTTCTGCTGCGGCCTTGTAAGAACTGGAAGCCTCACCATGACTTGTCAAACTGTGGATGCCACTTCTCTTGTGGAATTTTTCAAACCACCCTCTACTGGTTTTAAATTCTTCACTTGCTGCACTTGAAGAGGGGTTTGTTTGCAGTAAATCACTGTGCAGTTTCCTGGCTTTCTCACAGATCATAGCTTCACTAACGCTATCACCTGTCAGCTGTTTCTCATTCAACCACACTAACAAAAGTTTTTCCACCTCTTCCAGCACTTGCGTCCTCTGCTTGGTTAACATTGTTACTCCTTTTGCCACATCAGCTCCTTTGATGGCAGCTTTGTTCTTCAAAATAGTCAAGATTGTCGACTTCGCCATCTTGTACTCCGAGGCCAGATCAGTCACACAATTACCACAGTCATGCTTTTCTACAATTTCCTTCTTCAGCTCAATGGTTATTTTCTTCACAACCTTATTCTTAGAATTCCTGCTCTGCACATTCTTGTCACCTTTATTGCCGCTCTGCACGTTCTTTCTACCACCATGCTTGCTCTGCACATTCTTGTCACCTTCATTACTGCTCTGCACATTCTTGTCACCTGCATTTCTGCTCTGCACATTCTTGTCACCTTCATTTCCACTCTGCACATTCTTGCCACCTGTATTTCCACTCTGCACATTCTTGTCACCTGCATCTCTGCTCTGCACATTATTGTCACCTTCATTACCTCTCTGCATATCTTGTCACCTTCATTACCGCTCTGCCCTTTCATGCCACCTTCATTACTGCTCCGCACTTACTTCTTACCATCATGCTTGCTCTTAATTTTCTTCGGAGCCATGCCAGATGTCCGGTACAGTAAGCACACAAAAAAGCTTTACAGTGTGCACAGAGGTGTACAGTACATTACTGTACAGTATGTGCTAAAAAGCACACCAAAAACCTTCTCAATACACTCCAGAATACTGAAAGTGTATTCACAGTACACTTTCAGTGTCTCTCAGCAATCTCCCCTACAGGAAGTCGAGACCACGTGGACCACGTGTCAGAGCAGGGAAATTGGGCGCGGCTCGTGTTCATGAGCCAAAGCGGAGTTTGCGTTCGGAAGCAAATTTTTATGAACTTTTCTGTTCGCGAACCGAGTTGTTCGTGAACAGAAGCGTTCGTGAACCGAGGTATCACTGTATTTGGTGCCAATAGCACGTGGAAAAGTAAAGTGACATCCTCTCCCCAGGACACTCTGATCCCCAACCTTAACCTGCTCCCCCCGCCAAAGCTCTGAAATGTAGAATATTTTTCATAAATTAACATTCAACCTCTCCACAACACTTAATCTAACCATGAAACTCAAACCTGGACACTTCAAATGTACCTTTCAGTAACTTTACAAATCTGAATGAATGAACTTTTGACATGTAACAATATATAGAACATCAGCATACATTTTCACATGTTATACTTAAAAAAAACAATCCTTGCGCTTCAGTCAAGTAACGTGGCTTATGCTGAGATGATGCCTTCTGTCGGATGGAGGCAGGAAAAAGTACCCAGTCTCCTCTCCCCCACTGATCAGACTGCAACATTGTAACTTCGTAGGAAGTCACAAGTTGAGAGGATGCAGCAGGGATTGATTGGTCAGACCTGGATGTTGGTGCTGACCTTGGATAGTGCCTCACATAAGGACGGTGTCTTCTTTCTTAAGCAAAGTGTTACCCTTACACATTATTTGACATGCTTGTACCAAATATGAAAAAAATATATTGAATTGAATGTCTAATTGGGCTCAACAGTTAAAACTTAAAATGACACTGAACGATATCCTTACTCTTCAAAAATAATCCATACACATCAACTACTTAATGGACCTGTAATCTATTTTTCATTAAATAGTTTCTTACTGTATTTTTCTGCTTCCTTATAACATCCCCAGTGAGCTCCTGAACCTTCCCCTTACTTCCATTTGTTTGGAATGAGCAGTACATGTTAGATGCTGTCATGAGCATTGCTTTATGCACACTACACATCCCATAGCCCATAATCTATAGTCCATCTCAGCAGCGAGCGAGGGTGTCTATATATCCACATATAGTGGATGCCAAATGAACATAGCCACGTTACACAGGGTTAGCAGTATAGGTGGGTGGGTGGGTGGGGGGGGGTGGGGTAGGGAGCATTTTATGCTTGAATTCCACTCTAAGAATATTTACTAAAATAGAATTTGTTTCGTTTTAAACCAGAGTGCAGTGTCACTTTAACCTTACCCTAAATGCAAGTCCCTTACACTTAGCCTTAACTTAAAAATGTAGCACCCTCAATCCCTTATTCAGAACTCCTAGAACTCCTGACCCTAACTTAACCCCTAACCTAATTTACTGATATTAAAGCCCAACCCCAGGAATTTATAAAAAAAATCCCCTTGCAGTGGGGCCCCCCACACTGCATGGGTTAATTGCTTGTTATGTCTAGGCGATTGCAAAAGAGGCTGTTCCACTTACCCATAGCTCCTAACTGTCCCTCATTTGAAAGGACAAAAACCTCTATGACATATATATAACCCAAAATGCTATATTGCTGCATTTTTTTTATTGGAAAGACCAATATAAAGGAAAAATAGGTAAAAAGCACTTGTGTAACGTAGACAATCATTTTCTGCATATTAACCACTTCAGCCCCGGAAGGATTTCCCACTTTAGGACCAGAGCACTTTTTGCGATTTGGCACTGCGTCCTTTTAACTGACAATTGCGCGGCCGTGCGATGTTGTACCCAAACAAAATTTGTGTCCTTTTTTTCCCACAAATAGAGCTTTCTTTTGGTGGTATTTGATCCCCTCTGCATCATTTCTGATTGCCGCTATAAAGAAAAGAAGAGCGACAATTTTGCAAAAAAACCCAAATGTATTACTTTTTGATAAAATACAAATCCAAAAAAAAAATATAAAAAAACATTTTTTACCATCGGTTTTGGCCGATTTATATTCTTCCTCATATTTTTGGTAAAAAAAATCACAATCTGCGTTTATTGATTGGTTTGCGCAAAAGTTGCCGCGTTTACGGATGATGAGAATTCATTTCTGGGGTTTTTATTTTTTTTATTTTTTACTAGTAATGGTGGTGATATGCGATTTTTAGCGATACTGCGATATTGCAGCGGACATGTTGGACCATTTTGACACTTTTTTGGGACCATTGGCATTTATACAGCGATCAGTGCTATAAAAATGCAATGATTACTGTGTAAATGCCATTGGCAGTGAAGGGGTTAACCTGCAGGGGGCGCTGTAAGGGTTAACTGTGTTCCCTGGGCGTGTTCTAACTGTGAGGGGGCTGCCCTGGCAGGGGGAAGGAGGTGATCACAGCTTCCATATACAGGAAGGCTGTGATCATCTCCCTTCCCCCTTCAACAGAACGGAGATCCGTGTTTACATACACGGACCTCCGTTCTTTCAGTGCGGGGGAGCCATAGCTGGCTCCCCCCGAACACAGTGAGCATGCGAGCGCGCCTCCAGCGGCGCGCGTGCGCTCACAATGCTAGTTATCGCGGCCGCCATTCTGTGACGGCGGTTCGCGATAACAAGCCACATTGCCGACGTCACGCTGCGGCGGGCGGTCGGCAAGTGCTTAAAGGAGTTGTAAAGGCAGACATTTTTTTTAATTTTAATGTGTTCTATTCATTAAGATAGAAAACCTGTGTGTAGCAGCCTCCCCAGCACCCTCTAATTACTTACCTGAGCCCCTTCTCTCTCCAGCGATGTCCACGAATGTCTAAGCCATTCGGGACACTCCTCCTGGTTGGCTGAGACACAGCAGCGGCGCCATTGGCTCCTGCAGCTGTCAAAGTCAGTCAATCAGGGGAGGGAGGGTGGGGCCAGGTCGGGGCTCCGTGTCTGAATAGATACACCGAGCTCTGAGTCGGTTCGGGTGCCCCCATAGAAATCTGCTGGCTGTGGGGGCACTCGAGAGGAGGAAGGGGCCAGGAGCAGAAAAGAGGGAGCCGAGAAGAGGAGGATCTGGGCTGTTTTGTGCAAAATCAACTGCACAGAGGAAGTAAGTATAACTTGTTTGTTTTTTTAAAAAACAAGACTTTACAATCACTTTAAATCTTTGTGGTTCATGTAACTAGGACCTTTGCCTAGTATATACTGTGTGCTAAAAGGCTTATAATTTCAGAAAACTGGGAAGAATGACTCCATTCCTCAGTCCGGGTGGCTAAAGTACTCTCCTCCTCAACCCCATACATGCCAACAGTCTCAAATTTGGTGGAACAGTCACGCTGTTGAATCAGTTGTCCTGCAATGGCTGCGTACCAGGCTTTGTTCCAAGATTGCAGCTAGTGTTGCTGGTCATATTTGATCTGCATTAAGGATGAGCTTCAGACACCATCTGAACCCACCTGAGCCTCTCACAAGCCAAGTGACTATACAGGCAGCTACATGAAGTTCTGATTGGGCTTCCTCTCCAGTGTTTACTTCCCCCTGGCTGCCAGCATCCGAGAAGCAGCATTGGATATGAAGTGAAACAATGCACTGGTAGATGCACAGATGGGTGCATAGATGTGCCAGAGGAAGAAGGTTGGGCTACAAAGGATGCTAGGGCATGTGTTGTGTTATGCATGTGTGCTCGGAGGTTCGGAGGTGTTCTGGGGGTATGGAGGTGCTTTATGGGGTACAGAAGTACACTGGAGAATTATGGAGTGTGCTGGGGGATATAAAGGTGTTCCAGGGGTATAGAGATGTGCAGGGGGGTAAAGAGTTGTGCGGGGAGGGGGGGGGGGGGTACGGAGGTGTTTTGAGGGTAAAGATATGTGTTGAGGAGTACAGAGGTGTACTGGTGGGTATGACGGTTTGCTGAGGGATACGGAGGTATTCTGTGGGGCTCTGAGGTGTTCTGGGGGTATGGAAGTGTGCTGGTAGGTGCAGAGATGTGCTGGCGGATGTAGAGGTGTGCTGGGGGTAAGAAGATTTGTTAGGGAAATTTCCCCTCATTTCCTGTCTTGCTGACGATGATTTCACCAGACAGGGAGTGACAAAAATTCTGCAACAGGGACACAGAAATAATACAGGTTTACTGCTCTTCCTCTACTCTACTAACATAAAGCATTTTATATGTGTCTGTATTGCTGTTGGGTTGTTTGCCTCACTTTCTGTCTACTGCAACTTTGTTGGCAATGCAGGAAATGAGTTGAAATCTCTGTAACAGAGCCCTGGATAGCAATATGTTCTAATCCTTATCAACTCTTAAGCTAAGTACACACAGATCAAAATTTGTCCAGTTCAGCAGGGACCTGCTGGATTTTGGTCTGCGCTTGGTGCTCCCTGTTCGACAGAAGCCAATTGTTAGATCAGCTTCTGTTGAATGGTCCTGCTGGAAAATCTTATTCAATCAGCAGCTTGCAGCCAATCAGCTGCAGTGCTGATCAGAGTCCCTGCTGTCATTATACAATAGCACAGCGAGGTAGATTCTTGCATCAACCTTACTGGTGTGGATGCAGGAATCTGAGTTTTTCTCACAGTATGTACCCAGTTTAAGGGTCATTCAGACAAGCAATAAAACCTGCCCTCTGTGCTGAGCCGGTTTTTGCTGTGTGTGCATCCACCTTGGAGCTGATTGTAGGCAGCCCATGGAAGTGGATGCAGACTCTTTCTGTAAAGCCGCTTCGTCTGCATCAACCTCTATAGGCTGCCCACATGCAGCTTGAGGCATAGGCAGGTGCATAACAAATAACAATGAGGTAAGTATTTGCATCTAAGTATCTAAATCCTTTTCCCTTAGGCCACTTTCACACTGGGGCGGGCAGGGCGGTAGTGGTAAAGCGCTGCTAGTTTTAGCAGCGCTTTACCACTGTTATAGCGGTGCTTTGTTGCCGCTATTCGGGCAGCAGCGGGGTGCTTTTAACCGCCAAGAAGGGGATAAAAGCGCCCATGAGCGGTGCTTCCGAAGTGCCGTTCAGCCATTTTGGAAGCGCTGGCCATTCATTTCAATGGCAGGGGCAGTGTAGGAGTGGTGAATACACCGCTCCCACACCCAGGGGAGGGCTGGCCCAGGGGGTAGGGTGGCAATTGCCCCCCAGGCCACCCTAACTTACATTTAAAATGGCCGATGGCTGCTGCCTGCTCACACTTTTTTTTTGTGGAGGAAGGAACTAGGGCCCAGGGGCGCAGCCACCAACTAACTGCAGGCAAAGGGGGGGCACCAAGGGCCGGCTCTACCATGGATCCCGCTAGGCCCATTGGGTGGGCATGGATTGTGAGCTGATTTGGTGGTTCAATGGGCCACTTGACTGGACTTGCCCCCCAGGCCTACGGCTGCCAGCCCTCCCCTGCCCACACCGCCCCAAAGATGCTGCTTGCAGGACTTTTTTCCTGTCCTGATTGGGGGGCATTTTTCAGGTGCTTTACAGGCGCTATTTTTAGCGCTAAAGTGCCTGAAAAATGCCCCAGTGTGAAAGGGGTCTTAGAGAGAACAAGCAACAAACCCTAGTAGTGCGGGGTGGGGGGCACTGCAATGGTAGAATTTTAAATATTCCGGGAATTGGGCTTTTAAGTTAACCCTTTCTGATCCACAATTACCTTCCTATATCCAAAGGCATTTCTGTTCCAGGACTGTCACAGAAAGCAACTTGCAACCAACAAAACACCAAAATGATGGCAATGAAATTCACTGCTTACTTACACACAGATCCCCACTCCCAGCCAGTGCCCATTTTTATAATGCACTCACCGGCCACTTTATTTGGTTCACCTGTTCAATTGCTTGGTAACACAAATTGCTAATCAGCCAGTCACATGGCAGTACCTCAATGCATTTAGGCATCTAGATGTGGTGAAGACGACTTGCTGAAGTTCAAACCGCGCATCAGAATGGGGAAGAAAGGAGATTTAAGTGACTTTAAATGTGGCATGGTTGTTGGTGCCACACAAACTGGTCTCAGTATTTCAAAAACTGCTGATCTACTTGGGGTTTACAGAGAGTGGTCCAAAAAAGAGAAAATATCCCGTGAGCGGCAGTTGTGTGGACAAAAATGCCTTGCTGATGTCAGAGGAGAATGGGCAGACTGGTTTGAGATGATAGAAAGGCAACAGTAACTCAAATAACCACTTGTTACAACCAAGGTATTCAGAATACCATCTCTGAATGCACAACACATCGAACCTTTAAGCAGATGGGCTACAGCAGCAGAAGATTACATGGGGTGCCACTCCTATCAGCTAAGAACAGTAAACTGAGGCTACAATTCGCACAGGCTCATCAAAATTGGACAATAGAAGATTAGAAAAACGTTGTGTGGTCTGATGAGTCTTGATTTCAGCTGCGACATTCAGATGGTAGGGTCAGAATTCGGTGTAAAAAACATGAAAGCATGGATCCATCCTGTTTTGTATCAACGGTTCAGGTTGGTGGTGGTGATGTAATGGTGTGGGGGATTTTTTCTTGGGACACTTTGGGCCCTTTTGTACCAATTGAACATCGTTTAAACGCCATGCCCTACCTGAGTATTATTGCTGACCATGTCCATCCCTTTATGACTACAGTGTACCCATCTTCTGATGGCTCCTTCCAGCAGGATAATGCACCAGGTCACAAAGCTCAAATCATCTCACCACTGCTTTCTTGAACACGACAATGAGGTCCCTGTACTCCAATGGCCCCCACAGTCACCAGATCTCATCCAATAGAGCACCTTTGGGATGTGGTGGAATGGGAGATTCGCATCATGGATTTGCAGCCAACAAATCTGCAGCAACTGCGTGATGTTATCATATGAATATGGACCAAAATCTCTAAGGAAGGTTTCCAACACCTTGTTGTATCTATGCCATGAAGAATTAAGGCAGTTCTGAAGGCAAAACTGAGTCCAACCCGGTACTAGCAAGGTGTACCTAATAAAGTGGCTGGTGAGTATGTATACACAATATTTTCCAGCACACGCATATTCCCAGGGTTTTACATTCGTTTGCATTCTTCTAAAAATGTCTCCTAACAGAAATGACAACCCATTTAGCAGTTACTATTTATTGTGTTTATAACGCACTTATTCAATACACAGAAACGAAAACACTTCATTTTATACACCCACTCACTTTTCAAACTTTATAAACCTCATTTTTGAACACTCATGCATTTGCTTTTTCTTATCATATGTTTTATTTTCTCATCCATTTTATTTTCATACTGTTCAATTAATGGCCACGGCTTCTTTAAAGGAGCACTCCAGGCTAGAGTATTAATCTAAAATGCACTAAAACAATGTTTCTCTTATACGTTGACTGTGATTTTAAGTGGCACTCCAAGCTTTTAATTGGGTAAAGCAGGGAAGGATAAGATTGTTTCTTCAGCTTTTCAGTGTATTTCATAAACCTTCCTTACTCTACAACAGAGAAATCTTCAATGAAGTTTCACTTTAATGCATTCCTGGCATTAAGGATATACTGTAGTATGTATGCAGGCCGCCCTTGCGGTCCTCTTCTAAAAATGTTAGGTGCCTTGTTATACCCACCACACTATTCCCCTGCACATAGTGCCCACTGTCATAGCCTCCACACTACTCCCCTGCACCTACTGCCCAATGTCATACCCTCAAAATTTCTCCCCAGCATATAGTGCTCACTTTCATACCTTCCACACTACTAACCTGCACATACTGCCCACTGTCATACCCTCAAAATTTCTCCCCTGCGTATAGTGCTCACTTTCATACCCACCACACTACTACCCTACACATATTGCCTACTGTCATACCCTCCAAATTTCTCCCCTGCATATAGTGCTCACTTTCATACCCTCCACACTACTACCTTGCACATACCGCCCACTGTCATACCCTCAAAATTTCTCCCCTGCATATAGTGCTCACTTTCATACCCACCACACTACTACCCGACACATATTGCCTACTGTCATACCCTCCAAATTTCTCCCCTGCATATAGTGCTCACTTTCATACCCTCCACACTACTACCCTGCACATACCGCCCACTGTCATACCCTCAAACTTTCTCCCCTGCATATAGTGCTCACTTTCATACCCAACACACTACTACCCGACACATATTGCCTACTGTCATAACCTCCAAATTTTTCCCCTACATATAGTGCTCACTTTCATACCCTCCACACTACTACCCTGCACATACTGCCCACTGTCATACCCTCAAAATTTCTCCCCTGCATATAATGCTCAATTTCATACCTTCCACACTACTACCCTACACATTATTGCCTACTGTCATACCCTCCAAATTTCTCCCCTGCACATATTGACAACTGTTATACCTTCCACACTACTCCCTTGCAGTTTATGCATGCTGTAACGACCATCAAACTCCTCCATTTCACATTTTGCCTGCTTACATACCCTCTGCACTGCTATCCTACACATGCCAGCTAAGACACAGGTACATTTTTGCTAGCAGGAATACAATTAGAATACCCTATTGAGAGATTACCGACACACAACTTGAAGAACAGAGGAGAGTTATCCCATAAGATTAACATAAGGACGATCGTTTTTACATGGACACAGAATCGACCGTACACATCCTATCGTCACGTCTCCCATACATTCGTCCGTTTTACACTTTACCTCCTCAAACTACCAGCAATGTCGTACGTATTTGACGTTCCCTCATCACACCTTCCATATTGTCAACAGTTATACACGTCCCCTCTTTAAACCTCCCATACTGTCATCCGTTATTACACATCCCATCATCACACCTTCCATACTTTAACTCGTAATATACGTCCCCTCTTTAAAACTCCCATACTGTCAC
>BLSH010446752.1:277197-296627 GCA_018402905.1 Glandirana rugosa | reverse complement strand
GTAGTGCCAAAGCATTGCTATAACAGCGGTAAAGCTCCGCTAAAAACTAGCAGCGCTTTACCACTAGCGCCCCCACCACCTCAGTGTGAAAGTAGCCTTAAAATGTCCACCAGATGTGACAATAATTACCTCCTATCTGACACTGTCCCCTGCATCAGTCCTTTTCCACCACAAGATGGGGAGATTTGCTAAAACTGGTGCATTCAGAATCTGGTGCAGCTGTGCATGGTAGCCAATCAGCTTCTAACTTCAGCTTGTTCAGTTAAACTTTGACAATAAAACCTGGAAGCTGCTTGGTTACTATGCAGAGCAGCACCAGATTTTGCGCACTCCAGTTTTAGTAAATTAACCCCAATGTCTTTACTTTTACAGGTTGAAAATGAGGAGAAAGCCCACATTTACATTTGTTACTGTAACTGGTGTCACCAATGGTGGATTCACTCATCACTCCTAGTTCAGTGAAAACTATAAAATTTACAGTTTTCCCTTAATTTTTGTATTCATGATACTAGGAGAAAAAGTGAAAGAATCTCCCAGACAGAATGACAGCAGACTTGACAGAGTTTCTAAACATTTCTTACAATGAAGTTTCGACTCTTTCAGAGCTACAGAATTTTCACATCTGACATACTTCAGGATGTGCTGGATGCCCGATCCTCAGCTATGCAATGTGGTTTCTTCTGCTGGCCCCCATACAGTATGTCACTACAGGACACACTACTGATGCACAGGCTGGCTGATAGAGCCACAGCAGCTGGCAGGTGATACAGGTATCTGACACTTCCAAATCTGTCAAAATGATGAAGGTTCTGTAGCTTTGTAGGAGAGTGACGGCTTGAGAAACCGGTGGTGGGACAGATGAAGATGTAGATATATATTCTTTTTAATTTTTGTCATTTTAAATTGGCGATGAAGTCGTGTTAGATAGAATTTGACATAAAGAAGGCAAACTCTAGTTTAGTATGCATGTATTAAAATCTTGGTTATCCAAGTGACAGTACGCTCACTATAAACAGTACAATCCTAATTGATAGAATACTATGTGATAGAAGTTATCCATCCCTTCTCCAAAGATGTTCTTGCAGTGCTTCTTCCCTGTCATCAAAGCACAGGTCTAAGTAGATGTAAGAAGTTCATTTTTCAAAAATAGTATTAAAAAGAACATCATGTTCTACTTGTTCCAGATAACAGGTGATTATTTAGTTCCAAATATTGAAGTAAAACCTTGCTATTTTGGTCTCTGCTGGGGAGCTTTTGACCTCTTAGTAGAAATTCAGGACTAGCTTTATTTTCTGCACCATGTTACATAATACACCCGTATTTAGGGTGTAACATGGTGCAAATGTGTTTGCCTGTTCCAGCTGATACTAAAGATCACATAAACGTATATTCTGGCTGTGGTCACATAGGTCCCTTCTTCTGAAGGAGCTTACAACTGTCTCTACCATAGGTATACAGAGACACCCTAGGGTAGGGGTTGTTAACTGGAGGTATGCATACACCTTTGCATTATGGGAACCAAATGACGTGAGTAAGGGACTGGATCTCTGTATAGTTTAAAAAAAAATGAAACAGGATTCTTTGCATTATAGAACTGGAAATCAAAGTTGACAAAATGCCATTCAAAAAAGGTTTTTAGTAACTGCCTTGATTCCATGTTTTGAAATACAAAAATCTTGCTAGTTGTAGCCAGCTTATGTATTTATTTCATGTTTTTATACAAATGAATGCATTGTGGAGTTTGCATGTTCTCCTAGTGTTTGATTAGGTTTCATCTGGGTACTCCAGTTTCCTTGTACACTCCAAGACATGCTTATATAGAAGAAAACCCTCATAATGGGATTTTAAACAGCAACAGGTGAAATGCACAATGAATTGTGACGTTGTCCTCTGACCATGTAGCCATCTGAATGCACTAATGTACAGACTCCAGATATTATAAGCTTGACTATGGGGAATAAACCATCTTTATTGACCCCTGTACCCATCCACTCCGACCATTGAGGACTACTCAACTTGAAGTAAAATCTGCCCTGTTAAAATGTGTGACCTAAGTTAACAGATGGTGTGGTTAAACTAACAAAAACCTCAAGAATACTCCCTCTAGGGAGCAATAAATCAGGCAATCAGCGCTTTATGAACGCCAGTCACAAAATCAGCCGCTCCAACTTTGAAAATCAGAACTGGCAACCTCAGCTGCTGCTATAAATGTCAATAATAATTCTTAAAACAGTGTACCATAAATAATAAACTGAGTGTAGCAGCGCTAAAGCACCACTAAAAACATGATGCCGGCATAACAATGATTAAAACAGTCTATGCAAATAGTCCAACAGTGCTCAGTGAATCCTTGGATGCATATATTCATATGGTCTTCAGAACTTCTATCCACCACCACACCTCGTGATAAAGTGGGGCTTTCCCCCTATATGGAGAGACTCACCAGATGATGGTAAATAAATCGCCTAAAATCATGTGTAGATATCTCTGCAGCTGGTAACCCAAAGCTCTTCCTCCGTAATAACCATATACCGCATCCACCATCCAATGTTAAATGACTATTCCTTGCAACAAATGGGGCTAACATAGTGCGTTATCTTTTGATAAAACATTTTATTAAACAACACACAAGTATCAATCCCTCCTCTGGGGTGCGCACTCACATTAAAATGTATAAAATAAAAGTTGTATGTAACCCAGTTTGTGACATAAGCTGAAGATCGTCCATCTCACCGCTCACAGTGTTTGCTGTCCAGCGATGTTCCCGGGCAAGGAGCGTTACAGCTGTCTGTCTTTCAGAGAGGCTGTGTGGTCACGCACTGATGCGTTTCATCATCAGACACCCTCAGACGAAGTGGAGGATAAATAAAGGAAGGTCTGTTCTACTCTCTGCAAGGCGTCTAACCTTCATTAGGAGTGGACTAAAATTCAGGGTATAAACATCCGGTATATGTGTTGGAATTGCAGTGCCTCAAAATGAGATTGATTTGGATTGCCACTGAAATTGAAAATTGGCCTTTAGAGAGAAGAGGGTTTGCGGTAGGGGAGAGGTTCAGGGCTTCTGTTTTGGAGAGATTTAATTTGTAGTTACTATACGTGCCAAACCTATGGATCTCAGATCATATAGTGGAGATACTGATATGTGGTTGAGTTACATATAGGAGGAGGTCGTCCGCATATGAGTTTACAATGTGACAATGGGGTTTGGGGACCCTTACTTTTTAATACCTTATAAAGTATATAGGGTCTGGGATTAAAAGTACCATTTCAGTGTTTGCAGATGGCACCAGGCTATGCAGTGGAATAACATCCTTACACGATGTCTACAACTTACAAGCCCTCAATGCACTGTTTAATTGGGCGACTATGTGGGAAATGTATTTATTTATTTCAGGTACTTATATAGCGCTGTCAATTTACGCAGTGCTTTACATATATATTGTACATTCACATCAGTCCCTACCCTCAAGGAGCTTACAATCTAAGATCCCTAACTCATATTCATACATATACTAGGGCCAATTTAGACAGTATCTAATTTACCACCCAGCATGTCTTTGGCAAATGAGGTTTAATGTTGATAAATGTAAATGCACTTGGGGGCTAAGAATATGCATGCATCATACATACTAGGGGGAGTACAACTTAGGGTAGTGGAAAAGGATCTGGGGTTTTTGGCAGATTATTAGCTTAAAGGAGATGTAATGTCTAAACGTTTTTCACCTTAATGCATACCTTGCGTTAAGGTAAAAAATGTTTAGGCATCAACATTGCCCCCCTCAACCCCCCTTTACTTCCCTGAGACCTCATTCCATCCAGCGCTGTGCACATCTGCAGATCTCTTCCCCCCTCACTTCCAGGTGTCGCTGCCTTTGATGGGACATCCAGAGCCATTGATTCCCAGTGCTGTCAATTAAAGCCAGTGACAAGGAAGTGGGGAATGGGACCAAGTCCCACTGTCTGTGTCAATGGACACACAAGTGCCCCCTGGGAAGCGGCTTCCCGTGGGGGCACTGGCCAGAGAGGAGAGGCCAGGATCACCACAGGGAACCTGAAAAGAGGAATTTCCCGCCCGCTCTGTGCGATTCCATTGCACAGGGTAGGTAAGTATAGACATGTTTGTTATCAACCACTTGCCGACCGCCCACTGCAGCAAGGTGGCTTGTTATCGCGAACCGCCATCACAGGACGGCGGCCACGATAACTAGCATTGTGTGCTCACTGTGTTCGGGAGGAGCCAGGGAGCGGGTAGGGCGGACTCGATCGCCGCCGGCTACCCGCGATGGCTCTCCCGCACTGAAAGAACAGAGGTCCATGTATGTAAACACGGATCTCCGTTCTGTTGAAGGGGGAAGGGCGATGATCACGGCCTTCCTGTATATGGAAGCTGTGATCATCCCCTTTCCCCAGCCAGGGCAGCCCACATACAGTTAGAACATGCCCAGGGAACAGAGTTAACCCTTACAGTGCCCCCTGCAGGTTAACCCCTTCACTGCCAATGGCATTTACACAGTAATCAGTGCATTTTTATAGCACTGATCACTGTATAAATGCCAATGGTCCCAAAAAAGTGTCAAAATGGTCCGACATGTCCGCTGCAATATTGCAGTACCGCTAAAAATCGCAGATCACCGCCATTTCTAGTAAAAAATAAAAACCTCAGAAATAAATTCTCATCAACCGTAAACGCCGATTGAGATTTTTTTTACCAAAAATATGAGGAAGAATATAGATCGGCCAAAAACGATGGGAAAAAATGTTTTTGTTTTTTTTTTGGATTTGTATTTTATCAAAAAGTAATAAATTTGTTTTTTTTTTTGCAAAATTGCCGCTCTTCTTTTGTTTATAGCGGCAATCAGAAATGACGCAGAGGTGACCAAATACCACCAAAAGAAAGCTCTATTTGTGGGAAAAAAAGGACGCAAATTTCGTTTGGGTACAACGTCGCACGACTGCGCAATTGTCAGTTAAAGCGACGCAGTGCTGAATCACAAAAAGTGCTCTGGTCCTAAAGTGGGAAATCCTTCCGGGGCTGAAGTGGTTAAAAAAAATATATATATACTTTTACAACCCCTTTAATAATAGCATGCAATGCCAAGCATTGGTTTCCAAAGCAAGCAAAGTCCTTCCTTGCATTAAGAGAGGTATGGACTCCAGAGAGAGAGGTATAATTTTGCCCCTGTACAGATCATTAGTAACACCTCATCTGGAATATGCAGTTCAGTTTTGTGCACCGGTTTACAAAAATGATATTGGGGAACTGGAGAAAGTGCAGAGAAGGGCAACCAAGCTGATAAGAGGCATGGAGGAGCTCAGCTATGAGGAAATATTAGAGGAACTGAATTTATTCTCTCTTGAGAAGAGGAGATTATGGGGGGACATGATCAACATGTATAAATACATAAGTGGTCCATATAGTGAACTTGGTGTTGAGTTATTCAATTTAAGGTCATCACAGAGGACAAGCGGGCACTCTTTACGTCTAGTGGAAAAGAGATTTCATCTCCAAATATGGACAGGTTTCTTCACAGTAAGAGCTGTGAAAATGTGGAATAGACTTCCTCCAGAGGTGGTTCTGGCCAGCTCAGTGGATTGCTTTAAAAAAGGCCTGGATTCTTTCCTAAGTGTATATAACATAGCTGGATACTAACATTTATAGGTAAAGTTGATCTCAGGGAATATCCGATTGCCTCTCGGGGGATCAGGAAAGAATTTTCCCCCCTGCTGTAGCAAATTGGATCATGCTTTGCTGGGGTTTTTCGCCTTCCTCTGGATCAACTGTGGGTATAGGATTGGGTATATGGGATTGTATGATTTTTTTTTTTTTTATTGGTTGAACTAGATGGACTTGTGTCTTTTTTCAACCTTACTAACTATATAACACAAAATTTGCAATTTTCTTTTACATTCACTTTCAAATATAATGGCAAACAGGACAAATAGAGAGCGTATATCTCCTTAACAGGGGCAAAGACAACAATACAAACTCTCCGGTCTATCTAAAACTAAAAAAAAGTTTTGCTTTTAGTTATGCTTTAAGCACCAAAAGTGTGATGGTATTGCCCATGTGTGGGCAGATTTGGGAATAGGTTAAATGTTCTTTTGGAAAGCATGAACCATCATCTATAAAACCAAACTAAGATTTAAAATCCAGATTAACAGGTGAAGACTGCAAAGAAGAAAGCCATATACTGATAAAAAATATTTTCCTTTTAACTCCATAGCTTTGTGAAATACATGAAAGAACTAATGAAGTGATACATGTCCCTGCTGGTATTTTAATGTTGTAAGCACATTGATTTTGGCAGAAACTTCTTTTTTTCCCTTAAGAGCCAAAATCTGAAATCAATTTGTAGAACAAGCAGTCATCAGTCATTAATAGATTTCTCATCACAAATTCTCTGGGGGTCAGCTGGGGTCCCCCTCGGGGCTCCCCTGCATTACGCAAACGTTCCATGATATAGAGGAGCTGCCAGCGGAAAGCACGCTGCTTGCACGTAGGGGAGACAAATGTTTAGATGGACCCGCAAGCTTTCTTCAAGGGCTCCTGGGACAAATGTTTATTTTATCCAGCTACAACATCTCTTAGGTCTGAACGCATTCAGAATATGTGCACAAGACAGCTCAGCCCCTTTGTAGCTTCTTGTGTTTGAAACATAATAAATAAGGCTGCAAATACATTTACTTTGTGAAGTGATGGACATATATGCAATATTTTTAAAGTGGATTGTCAGTCTCTTTTTAAACTTTTTTTTGTAAGCATTCTCTCCCTCTTTATAAATATCAGTAGATGAAAATATTAAAGTGTTCTGGCTCCAAATATTTCCTGTCCACTTTCTGCTTTTCACGTCTAGGCGAATAACGTCAAAACTCTACTCCTGTTGACTCCTGAGATATTTTCAAAGAAATCCCAGGCTTTATTTTTGTTTCTAACATGAAGGGAGGGGATCTGGAGGAAGGTGGAGAGGAGCTGGAGGACAGGTAGAGATGGGCGGAGACAGGTGGAGGATGGACAGAGACAATGTATAGTGCGCATGTGCGGACTCTGGTGTGTACTGTGCATGCGTGGACTCTCTGTGTACCGTTATACTTTGCATGCGCCAACTCACTATGCACTGCACGTGCGTGGCCATTGCAGAGGGTGGAGAAGCAGCAAAACTGAGGGTGTTGGCTTCAGCTGCCCTCAGTCAAAATGGCCGCAGTGACATATAGGATGAGTGCAGTAACAGCCTGCTTTTTACATTGAAAAAATGGCTGAGTGCTGCACTGCACTCACTATGCTCCGCATAGTGCACCTCTCAACCCTGCACTCTGCACATCCCTGAACCCTGCACTCTGTACATAGAGCACCCCTGAACCCTGCACTCTATACACAGCACACCCCTGAATCCTGCACTCTGTACATGACGCATCCCTCAACCCTGCACTCTGTACACAAAGCATCCCTCAACCCAGCACTCTGCACAGACTGCACCCCTCAACTGTGCACATTGCGCACCCCTCAACCCTGCACTCTTTACATAGCCCAGCCCTCAACCCTGCACTCCATACTTAGAGCACTCCACAACCCTGCACTCCATACGGAGCACACTCTTCTGTGTATAGTTCACACCTGAACTCCTCTTATGTAACAATGCTTCAATGTTAGTGCAGTTTGGCCACACCCACTGTTTTATACAGAGGTGATAATGTGCAGTAACCTCTAGGAGTGAACAGTAATGATCTGCTGTAATCTCTAGCAACCAATCAGTGAGCAATAATGATTTGTAGCAACCTCTAGAAACCAATCAGTTAGCAGTAATGATGTACAGTAACCTTTAGCGACCAATGAGTGGTAATGATGTGCAGTAACCTCTAGCAACAAATCAGTGAGCAGTAATGATGTGCAGTAGCCTCTAGCAATCAATCAGTGAGCAGTACTGATATGCATTAACCTCTAGCAACTAATCAATGAGCGGTAATGATATGGTGTAATCTCTGGCAACCAATGGCAATTAGTGCCTGATCTGCTGCAGTAAACCGATTTTTAATCTAGCTGCTATTTATTGTATGTCCCAGAGCGGGGGATGCCCAAGAAAATGTTTGCCCAGGGTCCAATCAATATTAAAGACGGCCCTGCATAGCAGAATGGATAACAAACCACTTTCTACAACTCAATCTTTCAAAAACTGAGCTCATAATATTTCCTCATCCCATGCCCCAAACATTTCCATCGAAATGAACTCTCCCCCCCCCCCTCCATACCAGGGTGGAAGGTGTAATACAGGACTCCGACCTCTCCATTTAGCCCCACACTGAATCACTGTCCAGATCTGCCACCTTCACCTCCATGGCATTTCTAAAATGTGTCCCTTCCAAAGCAATGACAACACCAAGCTACCAAATCACTTCCCTCTTAAGTCTATCATGCATGCTGCTGCTAGACTCCCCCACCTTACCAATCACTCGGGTGTCTGGCACCCTTCTCTGCCAAAACCTCAACTGGCTCCTATACACCCAAAAATGAAAATTCAAAATATTAGCAACATTTTACAAAGCCATCGACCGACCTGTCTCAAAATGTCAACAAAACCACCCCCACAAAACCTTCTGCTCTCTAGGTGCCTTATCACCTCCTTTCATGCTCACCTCTAAGGCTTCTCCAAAGCCTCTTTCATCCTCTGAAACTCCCTACCCCAATCTGTCCTGTTATCTCCTACTCTGTTTGCCTTTGTGCAATCTACAGGGATGCCTATACAGCCCAGCTAACAACTGAATTTTACTAGCTAACAGAACGACTCATCCCCACACAGTTCTTACCTTTTGTATCACTTGCCCTTCCGTTAAGATTTTAAGCTTTGTAATATTCAGGGGATCTAGCACCTCGGGACCACGTGCAACAGTCGGATGTCTTAAATGTAAAAGTCTTTATTTTTCTTAAGACAAATAAAATAGAGCTTCCAGCAGCAAAACAAAACTGCAGAAAATGCAACACAAAAAGTCAGCTTATCTTCAGCACAAATCAAACTATTAGATATGCAAATGTCAATTAAGGGCTGCCTTTACCTCAGAGTTAGAGGCCTTCAGCTTTAGATGTTTTGTTAGTTGTAGCACACATGCAGTACACAGTCAGATCTCCTTTCAACTCTTACACCATCACCCCTAATACTAAAAGCTTCCTGTTTTATATGCTGCTTCTTGGAGGCTGCTTAACTTGCCCACCAAGCTATAGCCAAATGACAACTACAGAGCATCTGGCTAGTTCTGAGAGGCTGTCATATGATGGCCTCCCGTGATCGCACCCGCTGCATGGCGCAAGCGGCTCTCTCTGTGATCGCAGTGTCCTCCAGACTCTGCTGATCACAGATTGAGGTAAAGAGCCTATCAGCGGCTCTTTACCAAATGATTAGCTAAGTCCAATCACAGTTGATCACAGATGTAAACAGAAGCCGGTTATCGGCACTCCTTTCCTCACACTGACAGGTTGAGGAGATGAGAAGAGAGCCCATAACAGGCTTGTGTAAAAGGGACATGCACACTGATAATCAGGGCACTGATTATCAGTGTCCTGATTATCAGTGCAGTCCCAGCAGTTCTGCCAAACTGTGCCCACCAGTGCTGCCAATCTGTACCCACCAGTACTGCCAATCTGTGCCCATTAGTGCCTCCTCATCATTGTCACATATCAGTGCTGCCTATCAGTGCCCATCTGTGCCACCTATCAGTGCCCATCAGTGTGCTTATCAGTGCAAGATCATCCGTGCCTCCTCATCCATTCCCACCAGTGGCGCCTCATCAGTGCCGCCTATCAGTGCCCATCAGTGCCACCTCATCAGTGCTCATCAGTGCAGCCTATCAGTGCCCATCAGTGCAGCCTCATCAGCGCACATCAGTGAAGGAGAAAAATGACCTGTTTGCAAAATGTAATAACAAACTATGAAAAAGTTTTTGTTTTTTCAAACTTTTAGGTCTTTATTTGTTTATTTAGCAACAAAAAAAAAAACAGTGGTTATTAAATGCTACTAAAAGAAAGCTATATTTGTGTGAAAAAAATGATAAAAATTTGGTTTGGGTACAGTGTTGCATGACCTCGCAATTGTCATTCAAAGTGCAACAGTGCTGAAATCTGAAAATTGGCCTGGGCAGGAAGGGGGTGAAAGTCCCTGTAGCAAGGAGTGGAGGTCCTTTTCCCATACAAATGTCCCTTTGGACCTCCACAATTTCTGGTCCCAAATAAGTCTCTACTAATACAGAGAGGATTGCGAGTCAGTTCTCGCACTTACTTGACTACCCCGGAATTCTTCACCTATCACAGGTGAGGACCCTAAGTACACACATTGTTTGCTTAAAGGGACCATGACCCAAATATTAGTGTCACAAAGCACCCATCCAGGATCCATCCTTGGCCTCATGTACAGCTCTCACAAGCAGGGCTCTCCTGTGCCTCTTGTCTTGAGTTGTAATGTAGATGCATTGTCACTCTTTATTTTGTAAAACTCTGCACAAGCTGTTGGCGCTCTACCCATTTCTGTATAATAATAAGATAATAAAAAAATGTTCTTGTATGCTGTAGCATTAACAGTGCCAATTGGTGGACACCTGAACTCAATAATTTGGAGAGATGTTCATACGCCATTGGCCATATTATGTATTTACTACTGTCTCATGCACTTTTTGCAATATTTTAGGACATTTCATATAAAAAAAAAAACAAATGTCATTTACTTTTATCCTGAGCCTTAACCCCATACCTTGCCTTCAAGTAAATTTGTGTTTTGCCTATGCAGGGGTAAACACCAGGTTCACTTTGTTCACCCACCACTCCATTCAACATCTGCAGTAAAGAGAAGACGACCATGTTGATCTTAGTGAGAACTTACAAAAGGATGAGGAGTCTCTCTCTGTCCCACACATGATAGCGTTAGGTGCCTGATAGACCAGTTGGTAACCAGCAGCGCTGCTATATAGGTGGAAGAGCATGCTCACCATACCTGGAAATACTAACAATGTCTCTTTGCTCCTAACATGATGGGGGAGCGATAAAAATTTGAGTATGTCCTGGGACGGCATATTGCTACTTGCTTTGTGCACTGGTCCAAATCATTTGGAGGAGGGGGGATTATTGTGTGGGGTTGTATTTCATGGGTTGGGCTTGGCCCCTTAGTTCCATTGAGGGGAGACATTTTGGACAATTTTATGCTCCAACTTTGTTGGAACAGTTTGGGGAAGGCCCCAACATGACTGCACACCAGTACACAAAGCAAGGTCCATAAAGACATGGATGAGCGGGTTTTGGGTGGAGGGACTTGACTGGCCTGCATAGAGTCCTGTCCTCAACCTGATAGAACACCTTTGGGAGGCGTTAGAGCGGAGACTGTGAGCCAGGCCTTCTCGTCCAACAGTGCCTGACCTCACAAATGCGCTTCTGCAAGAATGGTCAAACATTCCCATAGACACACTCCTAAACCTCGTGAACAGCCTTCCCAGAACAGCTGAAACTGTTATAGCTACAAAGGGTGGGCCAACTCAATATTGAACCCTATGGACTAAGAGTGGGATACCATTAAAGTCCAGGTGTGTGTGAGGGCAAGCGTCCCAATACTTTTGGTAATTCACCCACATGAACTTTAATGGCATTCCAGTCTTAGTCCATAGGGGGTTAATATTGAGTTGGCCCACCTTTTGCAGCTATAACAGCTTCAATTATTTTAGGAAGGCTGTCCACAAGGTTTAGGAGCGTGTCTTTGGGAATGTTTGACCATTCTTCCAGAAGCACATTTGTGAGATCAGGCACTGATGTGGACAAGAAGCCCTGGCTCGCAGTTTCTGCTCTAATCCATCCCAAAGGTGCTCTGTTGGGTTGATGTCAGGACTCTGTGCAGGCCAGTCAAGTTCCTCCACCCCAAATTCACTCATCCATGCCTTCATGGACCTTGCTTTGTGCACTGCTGCGCAGTCATGTTGGAACAAGAGGGAGCCATCGCCAAACTGTTTCCACAAAGTTGGGAGCATAAAAGTTTCCAAAATGTCTTGGTATGCTGATGCCTTAAGCGTTTCCTTCACTGGAACTATGGGGCCAAGTCCAACCCCTGAAAGACAACCCCACATAATTATCCCCTGCAACAAATGATTTGGACCAGTGAAAAAGCAAGGTCCATAGGGACATGGATGAGTGAGTTTGGGGTGGAGGAACTTGACTGGACTACAACTCAACTCGATAGAACACCTTTGAGATGAATAAGAGCGGAGACTGCGATATATGCCTTCTCATCCACATCAGTGGAGTACAGTCAAAAATGCATCCACTGCATCTAGTGTGAATGGGCCCTCAGGTGAACTTATACTTTAATGTTGCACAATTTGCACTGCCCCATGAACTAGAGACACTTCCAGGAGTTGGGCAATGGAAGCCTCTAGCTTTGGATAGAAGTCTAAGCTGTGATAAGGTACAACCATTAAGACATGTTACCTTTAAAAAAAAGTACACCCCAGACAAACATGAAAATTAAGCATTTAGTCTGACTTAAAAAATGATGTCTACCTGCTGAATGCCTCCTATTTTTAGTGTTGCATTAAAGTTGTATAAACAACCTCCCTATTAACTAGATTTCAGTCAATAAATGGAGCTGCCAGCTGCTCAAGATGAATGCCAGAATGAAAATTAAAGTCACTCAGCAGATAGGCACTCAGAGTTTTCATGAAAAATGTCATGCCTGACCAGAATATATCTTCAAAGTTGGACTCAAGACAAACAGCTAAATGCACAATTAAAATACACATTTGTGTATTTTTGCCTGCCAAGGGATATTTAACTCAGTTCAGTCAGTCTTTTAATTCATACATCTCTGTCATAGCCATCAAGGTGACAGCACAATTGTATATTTCCTCTGGGTAGCTTCCTCTGTCTAATCCCTGCTCACTGTGCAGCGAATCAGCAGTGTGATGATTCTGATTCGTTGCCTAATGAGCAGAATGATTGTGGGGAAGTGATGTAGGAAGCTGCGAAGTTGAATCAGGAACTATAGTAGTGTCACCTGGGGGAAAGGGTGTATGGATCACAGTACTGGCTGCACAGAATTATAGGTCTTTTGGCAAGTAAAGCCATTGAAATATTTGTATTTCAACTGTGCCCTTAGTTGTTGGTCTGGGATTTCATATTGACAATTGGAAAGCAAATGACTGTTAGAAGGCTACAGTTTGGCTGCATTTAATGAAAAGCAAAAAGCTATGAAGGACTAGCCTACTGCCAGGAGTGTATAGACATTCCATTAAAGCCCTAGTGGAACTTTACATAAAATGTAAAAATGTGTGCGCAGGCCGGTTTCAATTTGCAGAAGAGTAAAGTTGCAAAGAGTAACCAATCACATGCAAGAGAAATAAAAAAAACAGCATTTTTATTTCACATGATTGGATGATTGAGGTCAGCAGAGCTTCTGCTCATTTACTAAGCTTTGGAGCAACTGCATATTGCAGAGTGCAATTGCACTTTGCAAAGTGCACAGTCTATTTGCCTTTAGCAAATCAACCCTTATGTCTCTTTTGCAAAAAAGGATTCTTACTCGTACATTGTTATAATTTTGTCATCTGCCAGGATCAATGAACTTCCTTGCATGCATGAGAGTTAAAGCGGAGTTCCACCCAGTTAAAAGTCAGCAGCTACAAAAAGTGTAGCTGCTGCCTTTTAACAATCGGACACTCACCTGTCCTTGGCTCCAGCAATGCGGTCGCCTGAGGGCTCGCTCTTCTCCCCCTCCCCTCGGCGGCGCCGGTATCACAAGTGTGGGCGCCCGACTTTGGCTTCAAAGCCTGGCACGCACTGCGCATGTGCGAGTCGCGCTGCACCTTGTGAATGGCCGGTGTATCTTCTGGGATCTATGACGTGTGCCAGAAGATCACCGAGAGGGAGGGGGAGAAGGTGAACTTCCTTCCCAGAGCTGCGGCTCTAGGAGAGGAAGTGGACCTGGGACCCTGTGAAAACAGGGTCCCCAGTCCCCCCTCAAAAAAATTACATGTCAATTGTGGCATGTCGGGGGGTCACCTTCCCTTAAAGCAGAAGTTCCACTTTTGGGTGGAACTCCGCTTTAAGTCAGCCCAGCACAGCCAACAAAGAAGGCTGAAGAGCCCAGATACAACCAGGCAAAGGTTTCAAGCATTGCTGGAGGTGAATATATTTCACCATATCCATCACTATCTATTACTATCTATCACCATATCCATTTCTCATCCATTGTCTTAATTTAAGGTCTCAATAAGGAAAATTGACCCACAAAGCAAGTATCTGCCATGCTGTCTTTATAGCTACATCATTGCAGTGCTCTGGAAATCCTTTGTCATGTGTTAAAAGTTTAAAAAAAAAAAAGATTTTATATATTTATAGTAAATACTGTAGTGTAAACTGTATATCAACAGTTTTAAACAAACTATAACCAAATAAACCCATAACATTATAGTTTCCCTTTCAAACATACATAGATTACCAATCAATACGATAAACAAATGATTTTCCGAAACAACTGTCATTAGGATATACCTTATCATTTATTAGCCTCCTCTGCACAGTTTATCCCATATCGCTTTGTGACAGTTGGAGATATGCTTGGCATACTCTTGCCCTGATGCCAAAGTGCAAAGCTTCTTGCATAAACAGCCTATCATCATGTCCTGGCATTACCTGGTGGGAGGCAGGGCCATGTCTATGCAGCGACTTTCAGACAGTCGGTAATTGCCTATAAACATTAGAAGGTTCCATAGAAGTGTAGCGCTTACCCCCGTAGAACCGGCTGAGTTTGAAGATATAATTTACTACTCTGACAGTACAACCCTTTGCACGCTCGTATCTCCAGTTGTCTAGGGGTATATTGAAAGAAGTTGAACACCAATCACTTTTCTGATGCTTAAACAGGATAACTTTTATTCTTCACACAAGAACAAGGAGAGAGGGGTAGGGAGCTCAGGACACCCTTTCAGCGACAATCAAAAATATGAATAGGCAGGCAGACTCTCAGGCAAAATTACAGTGAGACAGCATAACAGGCCGCAGCCTCTTCTGAACACTCTGACACGTGGCTGTCTCACTTAGCAACCCCAAAAATGATCATTACACTTGCGGATCTGTAGAACTCCCTCTTAGTTCTCTAAACTTCAGTGGATCCCAATTTAGCAACAACAGAATGTACTCACAATCATGTAGAACTCTCTCACAGTTCTCTTGGACTTGTAGAACTCTCTCACAGTTCTCTGGGCTTAAGTGGATCCTGACATAGAAAATGAACAGAGTACACTCACGGGTCCATGGAACTCTCTCAGTCCCTTTACTGAAGCAGATCCTGGGCAGGCGCACCACAACACTTTACATCTTCCGGACAGGCATGAGTCTCCTGGCATCCGAGACTCCTGAATAGGCCTAAGGACTCAGGCCTGGCTGCCATGAGGCTTCTACAACGCAGGCCCCTCCCAGCGAACTGGGAGAGCGACTGGGGCCTACCCCAGAGGAGCTGGGCTGGACTCTCACCGACGACTGCCCCGATCACATGACTTCCTCTCCATATATGGTCTCTTCCCACCTACCCACAATGCACTTGCACCGAGTGGATTGGCTAGGAAAAGAATGAGATCATTCCAGAATGTTCTGGAATATTATGACTCATCTCACTCATATCTTAGGCAGCAGTGCCACCTACTCTCATAGTGGAGAAGTGCACTAGAAGGAGGAAATCAATAATCAGGAAACTACAAATTACAGCAAGACCAGTAGTGTCTTGCAAATATATTTTGCCTAACAGCCTAACAAATTTAGCACCCCGCTACATTCACCCCCCTCCAAAATAGACTCCGTCCCCGGAGTCTGCGGTGGAAAAAGAAAAATGGTTGTAGGGTGTCCTGGCTAAATTTGGACAGGGATGGGAACAGGAAAGAAAAACTTTTAGTACAAATACAGGTGGCATTTCCACCGAAATAGAAAAAATACAAAATACAAAAAGACATATCACATTACTTGCAGTCTATACCTATCTACCTAATAGAAACACTGTTATTGATCCAAAAATATACACCATTGTCTCTCCTTATCCAAGGAGGACTTAAACCTGAGTAGGCACTTCTGTACAACTTGAACTGAGGTTGGCCTCTCCTTAGCCAAGGAGGGCATGCAGATGCAGGAACATCTGTAAAAGAACAAAAATAAGAGAAACACACACACAAAATATCCTATCACTAAATTATTGTGCAATTCTTGAAAACTTGGTCTCTCCTTAGCCAAGGAAGACTTGTAGGTCTCAGGAGCCCCTGAAAGACAAAAAGAAGATATACATCCTACCAGATTCTAATACTCTATCACAGTCTACACTATCACTTACTAGCATACAAAATCTGACTACTTAACAGTATGAACAATGCACTATCCCCTAGAGGATAATACTTTGTTCCAAAATACTATATACACCGAGTATCTAAATGCAGTTTCACTTACTCAATTATCTACACCTAATCTGTACACAAGAGTACTTGAATTGTTGCAGTCCATATAGTTAAATAATCCGGCAGGACCCCTTTAGGCACTAAGTACCTCCATACCTGACTATCTAGCTAGGCTTTACACATTGTCCCCGTATTCTTAGAGGTCCATGGGCAACTTCTTCAAGCGAAGTATCCAAAAGATTGGAGGAAAAGAAAAAGAAGGCATCCTGTCTCTGTAACTCCAAAGTCCAGCAATGCGAACTATACACAGGCCAGAAGTGCAAAGACATGCTGAAGGCACCAACCAAGCTACAGCATATCTCTGACGTGTCCCAATATGACTTATTTCCTTTTCGTAATATGTCAACTGTAGGGCACTTTAGGCTGCTGCAGAACTGAAAGAAGGGTGAGACCAGGAGTAGTGTGTTTCCTCCCCTTTTCCCTTCCTTGCCTCCCAGCAGAACTTCAGAATGTCCAGCTACAAAGTACATCTTGTGAGGCACCTGAGGCAACTACTGATGGAGAAGAGAGTGAAGAGACCCAATAGAAGCTCCAGAATGTCCGTCACAGGCTCAAAACTTAATGCAAGGCACTTTAGGTTACTCTGGGAAAGAAAGCTTTGAAAAAGCTCACAGTAACTTCAGAATGTCCATTTGCAGTAACAGTCTGTTGCAACATACTGGTGCAATGCGCTTTAGACAACTGCGGGCGAGGTGGAACCCGGCAGTGCTTCAGAGTGTCCATTGCAATAGCACTCCTTCTGGCAATTAGCAGAATAACATCACACAGTCACTTGGGGTGTCATAATTTCAACCAAGTAGCAGAGCTTTATCCCACGGTCAATTCAATTTTTCAAACATTGTGAATGTAACAGAAAAAACAGCAGTCGCAGCAAACACCATTTCTGAATAATTGCAGCGATTTTCCACTGACGGGAAACAAAACTTTCAGATCAAACAGTACGTTTAACATCACCAATAATACCTTGGGTCTGGTAGTTGAATGGATTCTCCTGATGGTCCCACGGTAGTAATGAACCTCCTTTGATCACTTTGCTTAGGCCGTCGGATCACTACACAATCAGAGAAGATGTGACGGCCATAATCCCAGGTTTGCAGGATGTTACTGTATCTCTCCCTCATTCTAGGAGAAAGCTCCCGTAGATCACTTTCCACAGGGATATCCAAAAACTCTCTTATTGCGGTATCAATCCACTGAGACCTTTTCACTTGTATTTCTTCCATAATATTTCTTCAGGCACATAGGGATACAAATAGCCATATTCCTCCGCTATTCGCTTCATCACAATTCTTTGCAGTTTCGACAATTTTGGCAACAATCTAGGGTCTCCACAACCAGGCAGCACAGGCGTATTGGAAGCACAGGTTACTGGAATGCCTGCAATAGTGGTGGGTCTTGGGGCACTATCTGACATGGCATATACCGCATTCCTAACGGTCTTCACATAGTAGGCCAGCCGCTTTTCCTCGCTTGAAACTAAAGAGCCGGGTTCAGGTGAGATCTGAGAATCAAAGGTATCACAGTCCACTAATAGCATGGGGACTTCCTCATCCACAGGATCAAACAGACATTCCAAATCACTATCCGCTAGCTTTCCCCATGACATGGTATCAGAGAACAGTTCAGAAATCCTATCACTCAATATGTCAGAGTCCGTTTCGGTGGAGAACTCTTCAGCAGGGAGCAGATTAGGCCTAGGCCTCACATCAGTAACTTCTACAAGGTCAGCCCCCTCGGTAGTGACAGGTTTTACAGTCCCCACAGGAATATCAGAAACAGGCTTACCGGACTCAGATGACTTTCCAGCAGCTTCCATGAGTAGGCATAGCAGGCGCCCTCGACCGCGACCGCGAGAAGGCATAGAGACTGGTACTGTAGTGAGCGATGCAGCAGAGGTAGTAGTAGCGGGGAGCGGTAATGAATTGGCGGGAGGCGGTGGTAGCGACTTTGAACTTTCGTTGGCGGCAGGAACTAGCACTTCTGCCACATGAAGCGACTTAAAGCTTTGGGTGGTAGCAGGAACTGACACTTCTGCCACATGGAGCGACTTAGGACTTTCGGTGGTAGCAGGAACTGACACTTCTGCCAAGTGAATAGTTGAAGCAGTGGTGCTGTCAGAAGCATCTGACTCAGCACATGTAGATACAGCAGCTGAAGCGGTAGTGGAAGCAACAGTAGAAGCAATAGTGGTGCTACCCTCCGGTTCTAGAACAGCAATACATTCGGCCCAATCAACTTTAAGCTCCCGCGGCGGTATAGTTGGTGAGGCGACTTCCAGCAGGGTCTCGCCACAATTTGCACAGGCCATCCATGGCCGGATACTGGTCACAAGTCCCGCACAGTTGGGGCACAGTAGCCCAATGGACTCATAGCCACCTGTTGAATAAAGCGCCAGACTACCACGTGTAGTGAAGCGCACACCAGTGTCAATAACTGTATCCCTGAACCCGGTCGGTCCAGATCTAATACCTGGCGCAAGAACTTTCCATCCAACACTTGAAAAATCAGGGTTCGCCATCTCTGCTTGCTCTGACTCTCAGCACGTGTATCCAGAAATGGCGACACGCTCTTCCGCGCGTCCTCCTTTGCAGAGCGGTGACTCCTCCTCCTGCCACAGGATTGGTTCGGTTGCTCAAAAAGAACTTCAGCGCCGCCCTTCTTCATCAAGAAAAACTCGTTGGCTTGGTTAGGACACCGTCCTCCTCCTCAGTGGCGAGACGTTTCCTCCTGCGCGCCTTCTCGCACAGCGGTAAAGACCTATGTGCACGACTCTCAGTCTCGTTCGTCTCTACCGCTTGGGACTAAAAAGTTCACAACCTACCTTTCAAGAACGCGGTCCATAATCTAGACCTGGCTGGCCCAAGTCCCTATGTCAATAACTGTGACCACACGCGAAGTGATGTGCACCATCAGACCGCGAAATAAGTTGTCCACCGATACTCAGGTAACCCGATGACACGGGGTTGACACGCCCT
>BLSH010446752.1:259131-277187 GCA_018402905.1 Glandirana rugosa | reverse complement strand
GAAAATGAACAGAGTACACTCACGGGTCCATGGAACTCTCTCAGTCCCTTTACTGAAGCAGATCCTGGGCAGGCGCACCACAACACTTTACATCTTCCGGACAGGCATGAGTCTCCTGGCATCCGAGACTCCTGAATAGGCCTAAGGACTCAGGCCTGGCTGCCATGAGGCTTCTACAACGCAGGCCCCTCCCAGCGAACTGGGAGAGCGACTGGGGCCTACCCCAGAGGAGCTGGGCTGGACTCTCACCGACGACTGCCCCGATCACATGACTTCCTCTCCATATATGGTCTCTTCCCACCTACCCACAATGCACTTGCACCGAGTGGATTGGCTAGGAAAAGAATGAGATCATTCCAGAATGTTCTGGAATATTATGACTCATCTCACTCATATCTTAGGCAGCAGTGCCACCTACTGACATAGTGGAGAAGTGCACTAGAAGGAGGAAATCAATAATCAGGAAACTACAAATTACAGCAAGACCAGTAGTGTCTTGCAAATATATTTTGCCTAACAGCCTAACAAATTTAGCACCCCGCTACAGAAGCTATGAAATAATCAGCCAAAAAAGAAGACATGTTCTGGTACTTTTGGTGACCAATCTTCATCAAGCTGATATGTTATAGCATTTGCTGTCGGTACAGATGCACTTTAAATAAGTGTTCATCTATGTAATAACATTTGTCTGAGACAAGGTGGCACTAGAAGCCCCTAAATGAAGCAGCATATGGATGCCAAGAGGGATACTACTGACTCCTAATAAAGAAAGGGCATTGAAAAGAGGAAAAGCAGGAGATTTGAGTATATATATACACATTTCCCAGCAGTTCCTTGAACGCATTGTGCAGGCGGCACTGCCAGATCTTTAAAGTTATCCAATTTCAGACGAACCTCTCTCTTCTAAAAGTAAAATGAAGGCAACTGAATAACAACATCAATGATGCAGCCAGCATTGCTATGGTTCCTATGGAGGAGAATGTGATCTCACCCAGCATACTGCTGAGAGGACCCAATTGTCTCATTCAGCTCTCAGTCTCTGGGTTACCGTGGAGAGACCAATTAGGCTGCATATCTGCTAACAGCAGCCTGGGATTTCGGTTAATTCGCCTACCCAGTGCACAGATCTTAATTAAATGCAAATAATCTTTAATTTCAGAGGCGCTAACAGGCTGCGGCCATTTCCCGCTACTGAGCCGGAGAGGGAGGGTCGTCAGCGATGTCAGAGGAGAAGAGTTAAAGTGCCACTAAACATAAATTTTGAATCAGTTTATGTAGCAGAGCTTTTAAAACTCTGTAATAAAAATATATACAAGTTGTAAGAATGTTTGTAACAGGTTTTAATACAAATTCTTGTTCATTAAAAGTGCTGGATGTTTTATTAGCCTCTGCTTTGGAGACAGCAAGTCGCTATGTGGAGTGTCAATGGCTGGCGAGATGTGGTCGTCATGTGGAATGTCAATTCCTGCCAAAAGCAGATACTGAAATATATATATATACACACACACAGTATATGTATATATGGTTATATATTCCATACTGCTCCATTTACACTACTGTACATTATACTGCACACACCTCCATTTTGAACACTGTGCTGTACATTATATATTTCAAATTACTTTAATCTGTACCCTATGGTGTACACTAAACTGCACACCACTGCACTCTGTACACTGTGCTGTACTTTGTATTGCAAACACTCCAATCTGTACGCTGTGTTGTACATTATACTGCACACCACTTTACTCTATATGCTGTGCTATACATTATACTGCATACCACTCCACTCTGTAAGTCCCCCACCCCAGGGCTGGCCCAAGATATTGTGCTGCCTGGGTCCAAGGATGAAATGCTGCCCCCCCTCAAAAAAAAAAATCACGCCCACCAAAAGACCCCCACATCCATTATTTTATATCATGATAATTAAAACTAAAATTAAATTTATCAGGAAGTCAGATTTACATGCAACAGCACCTTGTCTATATGCAAAATTATAGGGCATACCATTATGTTCAATTCCATGGGGCGGGCTAGGGCAGTAAAGGGGCAGGCTAGGGTAGTATAGGGCAGGCTAGGGCAGTATATACACAGGCTAGGGTAGTATATAGACAGGCTAGGGCAATAAAGGGGCGGGCTAGGGTAGTATAGGGCAGGCTAGGGCAGTATATAGACAGGCTAGGGTAGTATATAGACAGGCTAGGGCAGTAAAAGGGGCGGGCTAGGGTAGTATAGGACAGGCTAGGGTAGTATATAGACAGGCGAGGGTAGTATATAGACAGGCTAGGGCAGTACAGGGGCAGGCTAGGGTAGTATTGGGGCAGGCTGGGGTAGTATATAGACAGGATAGGGCAGTATAGGGGCGGGCTAGGGTAGTATAGGGGTAGGCGGAGCAGCCCGAGGGGGCAGTTGTCATCATGACACACAACTGCTGGAAAAAAAATCTTGTCAATTTGCTGGGTAAATAGAACAGAAGGAGAGGTGGCTGTGGTTCAATTTGCTGCCCCTCTCAAAGTGCTGCCTGGGTCCAATGGACCCACTGGGACCCATGGTAGGGCTGGCCCTGCCCCACCCCTCACCACCACTCATTGGGGTTGAGTTACTAAAGGCAAATAGACTGTGCACTTTGCATAGTACAGTAGAATTCTGCAAGAGCCGTTGCTCCCGAGCTTAAAGTGATTGTAAAGGTTTGATTTTTTTTTTAAATAACAAACAAGTCATACTTATCTCCTCTGTGCAGTGGTTTTGCACAGAGTGGCCTCGATCCTCCTTTTCTGGGATCCCTCAGCGGCACTCCCAGCTCCTCCTGTTCTCCGACTGCCCCCTCAGGAAAGCGCTTTCCCTGGGGGGCAGCCATGCGGGCACGCTCCCGAGTCCTGTTGTTGTGTCCATCGACACAGACAGCAGGACTCGGCTCTGCCCCCTGGCTCCCGCGTCACTGGACTTGATTGACAGCAGCGGGAACCAATGTCCCGCTGCTATCAATCTAGCCAATAAGAACGCGAGTCAGCAGCTGGAGTTGCTAGGCTTGTCCCCGGTGCGGGAACGATCGGGGTCAAGTAAGTAAAACGGGGGCTCTGGGGGGCTGCTACACTACAGAAGGTTTTTCACCTTAATGCATAGAATGCATTAAGGTGAAAAACAGTAAGGGGTTTGCAACCCCTTTAAGCGGAATTCCACCCACATTTTAACCACTTCCAGCCCAGGCCTATTCTGGCACTCCTCTCCTACATGTAAAAATCATAATTTTGTTTTGCTAGAAAACTACTCAGAACCCTCAAACATTATATGTATTTTTTTTAGCAGAGCCCCTGGGGTATAAAAGTCGTCGCAACTTTTTATGTCAGAATTTGTGCAAAAACCTTTCAAAGACCGCTATGATTATTTTTACAGTGTAGGGAATCGCTGGCACAAAAAAAAGATATCTGAATGGTGCCTGTAGCTGCAGGCATCATTCACATATCACCACTCAAAGTCCAGGACATCATATGATGGCCTTGGGCGGGAAGTGGTTAAACTTTTCTCCCCCGCATTCGTGACTACTGCACAATTTACCATTGGCCACTATCTTTTATTTTTCAGCAATATATATATATAAATATATATATATATCTTATTTCTCCGTCCAATGCTTGGCTTCTGGAGTCAATGGGCATCCTCCACTTGAAGCATTTCGGTTTTCGTGCACAAACACGAGATCAGTAGGTGCATGTTGGGTAGTCATCAGTGCCGTATCACGGAAGAAGCAACAAGTGGGCTTCAGATGCCCACACTCCAGATGGGAGTGCGTTAGCAGGGAAGAGTAAAGTAAATTTTGAAAAGAAAAAGAATGATAACCCTATATTTATGAGTAGGTGGAACACATGGGTGCTTTAAAAAAAAAAAAAAAACAGCTGGAACTCCCCTTTAGTAAATGAGCAGTAGCTCTGTTGATTTCCATCATCCAATCATGTGCAGGCAAAAATGCTTTTTTTTTTTTCCTCGCATGTGATTGGGTATTCTTTGCAAAGTGAAGCTTTACCTCATTTACTAAGCTCTGGAGAAACTGCATTTGCAGAGTACAACTGCACTTTGCAAAGTGAACAGCCTATTTGTCTTTAGTTAATTACATTGTTTGAAAGCCATCCACCTGCTCAATACCCTGGAAAGAGGATTAACCACTTGCTTACTGGGCACTTAAACCCCCTCCTGCCCAGACCAATTTTTGGCTTTCAGCGCTGTCGCATTTTGAATGACAATTGCGCGGTCATGTGACATTGTACCCAAACAACATTTTTATCCTTTTTTTTTCCCACAAATAGAGCTTTCTTTTGGTGGTATTTGATCACCTCTGCGGCTTTTTATTTTTTGCGCTATAAACAAAAAAGAGTGACAATTTGCTATAATAAATATCCAAATAAATAAATAAATAAAAAATTATTCATCAGTTTTGGCCGATATATTTTCTTCTACATATTTTTGGTAAAAAAAAAAAATCGCAATTGGCGAATATTGATTGGGTTGCGCAGGAGTTATTGCATCTACAAACTATGGGAATTGATTTATGGCGTTTTTTATTTTTATCAGGACTGCGGTATTGCGGCAGACATGTTGGACATTTTTGACACTTTTTTGGGACCAATGACATTTATACAACGATCAGAAATTTAAATAGCCACTGATTACTGTATAAATGTAATTGGCAGTAAAGGGGTTAACACTAAGGGGGCAGTGAAGGGGTTAAATGTGTTCTAACTGTATGGGGGCGGGGCTGCCAGGGACATAACAGATCTAACTGATCCTGATCACAGGGATCAGTAGATCTGTTATGTCCCCCCCTCACAGAACGGAGAGCCGCAGTGTTTACATCGCGGTTCCTCATTCTGCCGCTCTAAAAGAGGATCGTGGGTCTCCAGCGGACATCGAGTCCGTCCGACCCACGGGCATGCCCACGCAGTGTGCGGCGGCTTCGAGGGCGCGCCACCGCCGGCTGTGAGTGCGTGCGGGGAGCGTGCAAAAGGGTTGACGTCCATGTATGTGCCCCGGGCAATTCAGATTCACACTGTAGCCGTCTCTCGGCTATAGCGCGGATCTGTACTGGTTAAAGAGGCTATTAAACTCACCCTCTTGGTGGACCCACTGCACACTCTAGGAACCAGTGAACCAATAAGTGGTCCTCAGGACCACTATTTCTAGTAGTATAATATTTCTAGTAGTATAATAGGCCAGTTGAAGTGATGCTCGATTGCAGAGTGAAAAACTGTGTCTACTCCACTGAATTACTTGAGGAGTAGAGTTCCATTCATTTCCAGGTACAATGGCAAATTATAAGAAAATATTTTTATGACCTAAAATAAAAATCTAACAGATGTTATGCATTAAGTATAGTCTATGATGATGTTGCTATTGTGGCTTCCAGTATTTCTCCCTTTCCGTCAGCCAATGAAAGAGAGAGCATTATAGGGAATCAGCCTCAGGATGCTGTTAAAACATTTACGAGCAATAGATTGTTGGCTAATTTTAGTAATTTATTTTGTAGATATTTGTTTGTTACTTTTTAATTTATCTTAAGGGGATGGAACAATATGGAACCAGATGTAGGCAAGAGCCAAGTCTTTTTTTCATGTGTTTTTCAAACAAACATCATCATTAAGTGCAGGGACAAAAAGCATTCCATTTTCAAACAAGTTGTATTTTCTTTTCTCATGAAATGTCTAGTGTTCTTTTGGACAGATCGGCTAGAAAAGGTTTTGAAAAAACAAAGAATGTTCTCAAAGAAAATAGTAGTGCATTTTAGTGAGTTATTATTGTAGATTATACTTAATTGCTTCATATTTTTAAGGGCCTTCCATATTTATACTATTATATTAAATGTGGAGATTTGCAGATTAACCACTAGAGGGAGATCTCAATTGTTCAGTGCTATGATTCTGTCTTTCTATTAACAACTGCTGAGGTATCAACCCACAGGTAGAGCAGTGCTTTCAGTGAGTTGACTGACTCTTGGATTCCAAGAAGGAGCACAAAGTCTAGGCATAGACACTACTGTCACTTTGCCCACTCAGGGCAAAGGGACATTGGGGTTAATTAACTAAAACTGGAGAGTTCAAAATCTGGTGCAGCTGTGCATGGTCAGCTTCGAACTTCAGCTTGTTCAATTAGGTTTGACAAAAAAAAAAAAACTGGAAGCTGGTTTCTATGCAGAGCTGCACCAGATTTTGCACTCTCCAGCTTTAGTAAATCAACCCCAGTGTCACCTAGAGCCCACTCCCCAGTACGGTAAACTCTTACTTGGGGCATTTGGCCTCCCCTGAGTGGTCAATCACAGGCTTGAACACTATCACATGGGGGTAGAACAGTGATGTCTTCCACCCTGGTGAAAACTTAAACTTTCCCATGTGGAATCCTGCAGCAGGTTGGTGGTGAAGGACGGTAGAATGGAGAGATTACTTTGCTGAGGAGCTATCAAAAGATACTGGGCTCCATTCACAGAACCGGATCCAATGCAGTATTTAGGTGTTTTCCCAAATACCGCATGCAATCCTGAAAATGTCAATTTACTATTGCTTTATGCGGTATTTACCGTATAAAGCAAAAATGTTGGTAAATACAGCATAAAACAGGAGTGATAGCCAATTCACAAAAAGAAAAAAAATGCATGCGGTAAAAAAGTAGTGTCATGCGATATTTAACCACTTCAGCCCCGGAAGAATTTCCCAGTTTAGGACCAGAGCACTTGTGATTCGGCAATTCGTCCCTTTAACTGACAATTGCGTGGTCGTGAGACGTTGTACCCAAATGAAATTTGGGTCCTTTTTTCCCACAAATAGAGCTTTCTTTTGGTGGTATTTGATCACCTCTGCGTCATTTCTGATCACCGCTATAAACAAAAGAAGAGCGACAATTTTGCAAAAAAAAAAAAACAATATTTCTTACTTTTTGCTATAATGCATGTCCAAAAAAAAAATAGAAAAAATTTTTTTTCAACGGTTTTGGCTGATTTATATTCTTCCTCATATTTTTGGTAAAAAAAAATCACAATCGGCATTTATTCATTGGTTTGCGCAAAAGTTGCTGCGTTTATGAATGATGAGAATTAATTTATGGGGTTTTTATTTTCTTTTTATATTTTACTAGTAATGGCGGTGATCTGCGATTTTTATCGGTACTGCGATACTGCAGCGGACATGTCGGATCATTTTGACACTTTTTTGGGACCATTGGCATTTATTCAGCAATCAATGCTATGAAAGTGCATTGATTACTGTGTAAATGCCATTGCAGTGAAGGAGTTAACATGCAAGGGTTAACTGTGTTCCCTCAGTGTGTTCTAACTGTATGGGGGCTGGGCTGGCTGGGGGAGGGGAGTGATCACGGCTTCCATATACAGGGAGCCTGTGATCACATCCCTTCCCCCTCTGTCAGAACAGAGATCCATGTTTACATACACGGACCTCCGTTCTGTTGCTCCGAGGGGGTGATCGTGGGTAACCGGCGGACATTGAGTCCGCCGTACCTGCTCCCTGGCCCCCTCGGAACACAGTTCACAATACTCGTTCTCGCGGCCGCCGTCAGGTGACGGCGTTTCGCGATAACGAGCCAAGTTGTCGCCGTCAAGCCACGGCGGGTGGTCAGCGACTGGTTAAGGAACCGGCAGCTGCCGGCATCCTTAATAGTCAGTGAACAACATGGTTGTTAAGGACGCGGCGGCCGCCCACTCCTTAACAACTTTGACAGCTATTGGTTGTTAAGGATGCCAGCAGCCATCTGCTTCTTAGCAACCATGACAGTTATTAGTTGTTAAGGATGCTGTGTGGTGTCTTGCTGCATACTCGGATGCGGTAAGATACCGCTTTGGGAATGGAGCCCACTTTCACTTTGCTCTGAAAAAGGTGTCTTTTTAAAACACCTACCTAATAAAAGTACTACCTAAAACAGCAACAGTTCAATAGCCTACACGTAAAGCTGATTATGTTACAGAGATGCCATCAGCATTTCAATATCAATCCAAATGTGATGATCCTTGATGTCACCAGTCTGCTCTTCACTGTGGTACTGTGAACTGGGAATCTGGCTAAAAAAGCATACATACAATCTAAGCAGGATCATGACCCATATAGCATGGAAGGTCAGTAAGATGGCTACAGGCTTTTTTCCTATTGTCACATGCATGGGTATATTTTATATTTCTTTATTCCTGTACTTACTATGTACAGTGTTGCATAGGTCTTGAGTGGTTAGTATTCTTGCTTCGAGAGGGGATCCTGTGTATTAAATCCCACCAGGGAGAGTATTTTCATGGAGTTCATGCACACTACCTTTGTTTATATTCGTTTTCTTTCGAAAAAGACTCTTGGCTAGAATATGATTGCATTACCATAGATGATACATCAGACCATGAAAAAACATAGGCAAGTGTGAAATAAGTGAAAATAACAATGGTTAGGATGTGACAACCTTTGCTGTATGACATAAATACACACTAATGTAATTACGGCGGTGTTAAACCCAAAACTAAAAATGCAATATATTGCAGCTTACCAATCATTACAGGTGGTGGCTGCATTGGTTTTCTTTTTTTAGGCTTTTCTCCCCTCTGTTTTCATCTGGTGATCTGGCCATTAATACGCCTCTTGTAATAGCATGCCTCCACTCTGGATGAAGGAGCATGGTTGGCACCTATAGACAGCAGCATTTCAGTCTACAGGGAGAGGAGTGTTAGATGTACTAGCAGATTTATGGACACTAGCAAACTGAAGACAAATTCCAGCTAACACTTTATAATTAGTTTCCTTTTGGGATAAAGGTTTTACATATATGTAAGCACCCCTGCCTGTGTTGAATGGTTAGTCCCATTGCTGTAAACTGATACATCTGGAGGAGAGCTTCTTCTTTTGAAAAACAACAGATGTATTGGATCAGCAGATGTAAATAGAAGAAAGAAAGCCTAAAAAGAAAACTAATGCTGCCATTAAATCTAAGAATTGGTAAGCTGCAATATAATAAATGTTTGCTTTTGGGTTTAACCTCTTGAGATCCGCGCTATAGACGAAAGACGGCTACAGAGCGGATCTCAATCTCCGGGTGGACGTCCATGGACGTCCGCCCCTTTGCACGCTCCCGGTGCGCACTCACAGGTGGTGGCGGCGCGGACTCGATGTCCACTCCTGACCTGCGATCGCCTGCGGAGCTGCAGAACGGGGAACCGCCAATGTAAACACGGCGGTTCCCCGTTCTGTGAGAGGGGGACAAGCAGATCTACTGATCCCTGTCACTGGGATCAGTTAGATCTGTTATGTCCCTGCCAACCCATCCCCCCCACAGTTAGAACACGCCCAGGGAGCACAGGTTAACCCCTTCATAGCCAATGACATTTATACAGTAATCAGAGGACATTTAAATTTCTGATCGCTGTATAAATGTCATTGGTCCCAAAAAAGTGTCAAAAATGTCCGACATATCCGCCCCAATATCACAGTCCCGATAAAAATCGCAGATCGCCGCCATTACTAGTAAAAAAAAAAAAAATAATAAAAACGCCATAAATCAATTCCCATAGATTGTAGATGCGATAACTTTTGCGCAAACCAATCAATAAACACTGAATCGGCCAAACCCAATGAATAATTATTTTTTTTTACATTTTATTTTTGGATATTTATTAGAGCAAAAAGTAAAAAATATTGTTCTTTTTTCAAAATCGTCGCTCTTTGTTTGTTTATAGCGCATAAAATAAAAACCACAGAGGTGATCAAATACCACCAAAAGAAAGCTCTATTTGTGGGGAAAAAAGGACATCAATTTTGTTTGGGTACAACGTCGCACGACCGCGCAATTGTCATTCAAAATGCGACAGCGCTGAAACCTGAAAATTGGTCTGGGCAGGAGGGGGGTATAAGTGCCCAGTAAGGAAGTGGTTAAATTGATATTTAAGTCTCTTTTTTGGTTTAATAATGACAAACATGTTATACTCACCTGTTCTGTGCAGTGGTTTTGCACAGAGCAGCCTAGATCCTCCTATACTGGGGTCCCCCAATGGTGCTCCTGGCCCCTCCCGCCTACCGAGTGCCCCCATAGCAAGTAGCTTGCTATGGGGGCACTGAGCTGAACCGCTGCTCTGTGTCCATTCAGACATGGAGCAGTGACTCGCCCCCCTTCCCCCACACACACACTTCTCCTTTTTGGCTTACGGACTGTGATTGACAGCAGCAGGAGCCAATGGTGCCCGCTGCTATCTCAGCCAATGAGGGAGAGTCCCCGGACAGCCAAGGCTCTGCAAAAAAAACTTCTGTCTTTGGAACCATTTTAATACCACTAAGATTAAAGTTACAGAGTCTGAAAATGTTAACTGATCTCCTATGGAGATGCCCAATACTGCACAATCCCCTTACTAGGAGGACATAGTAGGGACTCTGAATACTGTCTCACTTCCACTTAACCCTAAATACTGCTTACTGTCACAGGAGTGCAGAATGAACTGTATCTCTGTGATCCGTAGAAGTAGCGCCAAAAAAGCTTTGGTCCTACTTCTCCTTTAACTGAGAAGACATAATATATGTCAACAAATCCTTTTTGGCTCATTCATTGGAAGCCATACTGACCAATCAGAGATTACCTTTCACACACCATATTACAAAAACCTAAAATGCACTGTGTGCCATTGTTCATGTAATTGAGCACATTACTTGTTCATTTTGATGTAGATGTGGACTGATGGGGGCAGCCTGTTTACAAAATTATCCTTGTCTCTGAAGCAAATGTGAAAATCCAGATCCAAAAATGCAATACAATGGGATAAAAATTAAGCGCTGAGAAAGAAAAATGACGCCACCCCAGATACACAAACAGAGTGCGGTGGCATCAAGGAGTAGAATACAGATTGCTGAGTTAAAAGAACACAGAAGATTACCCAAAAGCTTGACTCTGTAACCTTTATTACATGCAGTCCTTAAGGGACTGGAAGGGGGTAATGGATTGTGTTGAAAAGACCTCCATTATCAAAGCGTATAAATACCAGATTGAGAGGTCAGAGGTCTTATACTAAACCCTTTAGCTATTGTGACAATAAGACATGTTTAGAAAAACCCCATTTCTTCCTTTTCAGAATTCCTGTGTTTAGCTGCTGTGCAATATCGTGCTTTTAAAAGGTGTCTAAAGCACAAGGTCATAGTGACATAAAAAGCAACATCACCTTGCAGAATACCAAGGTCAATGCGCTCATTCTATCGCTATACACACTGGGCTTTGGCTTAATAGATCGCTTGTACAGCTAAGACACTCATTAGTCATAATTCATCAGAAATTCCTGCAAATTTGGCTTAGGTTCCGTGGTATTATAATCAAAGTGTATGTCAACAATAATCATCTCTTATGTGCTCCCTTTTGTCTTCATAAATACATCATAGAAAGCATTTTGTTATATCTGTTTGATAAGTGCAAAAAAAAACGTTGATCACGTCACAAAATCAGAGCTGATCTGCGTCCTGTGCATACTTCCCATGTTATCTCAAGTAGTCAAAATAGCTTTCCCAGTTATGATCTTGGACTACAGAACAATGACTATGTATGTTCTGGAGGGAGAGGGATTATTAGGCAGTTTAAGAAGCTGACCCTTTTTTAGCTGTGAAGTCTTTTCACAAAATCGGGTGTGTTATTGCCCCAGTGAGCTGACTGCTTTTTTGGCAGATCAACAGATATTTTTCTATACTTGCTAGGTCTTTAACCATTTGCTGCCCGCCCACTGTCAAATGATGGAGAGACGGTGCGGCTCTTGTTCTGGGTGTACGTCATATGACAGAGCACCCGAATGGCCACTCCCATGTGCCCACGGGGGTACGCAGTGTGGCGCTCACAGCCGAAGCGTCTCTTTAACCATGTGATCAGCTATGTCACAGCCGGTCAAATGTAAATGCGGAATTGCCAGTAACCGGCTCTACTCGCCTCACACTGACAGAGTGTGTAGCGAGGAGAGCCAATCAGCGCCATCTCCTTGCAGGGGAGAACAGGGCATGTAATCAATGCCCCAGCATTGCCCCCAATCAGTGCCCATGAGTGCCACAAATCAATGCCCGTGAGTCCCCATCAGTGACACAAATCAGTGCCCATCAGTGACACAAATCAGTGCCCATCAGTGACACAAATCAGTGCCCATTACCGGTGCCAGTCACTGCTGCTTTTTAGTGCCCATCAGTGCCTGCTCATCAGTGCTGCCCATCAATTCCCATCGCTGCCCATCAGTGCCACCAATCAGTGCCCATCAGTGCTGCCTATCAGTGCCCACCAGTGCTGCCAATCAGTGCCCACCAGTGTCACCTATCAGAGCCCACCAGTGCCACCTATCAGTGCTCATCAGTGCCCATCAGTGCGGCATAATAGTGCCTCCTCATCAGTGCCACCTAATCAGTGTCCCCGTAAGTGCCACCTCATCAATGCCCATCAGTGCCGCCTCATCAGCGCACATCAGTAAAGGAGAAAAATTACTTATTTACAACAACAAGAAAACCTTTTTACATTTTTTTTAGGAAAAAGTAAAAATCCCAGCAGTGATTAACCACTTCAGCCCCGGAAGGATTTCACACTTTAGGACCAGAGCACTTTTTGCGATTCGGCACTGAGTCATTTTAACTGACAATTGCGCGGTCGTGTGACGTTGTACCCAAACAAAATTTGCGTCCTTTTTTTCCCCACAAATAGAGCTTTCTTTTGGTGGTATTTGATCGCCTCTGCATCATTTCTGATCACCGCTATAAACAAAAGAAGAGTGACATTATTGCAAAAAAAAAACAACTGTTTTTCTTACTTTTCCAAAAAAAATAAATATATAAAAAAAATATTTTTTCATCAGTTTTGGCTGATTTATATTCTTCCTCATATTTTTGGTAAAAAAAAAAATCGCAATCGGCGTTTATTGATTGGTTTGCGCAAAAGTGGCCACGTTTACGGATGATGAGAATTCATTTCTGAGGTTTTTATTTTTTTTTTATTTTTTACTAGTAATGGCGGCAATCTGCGATTTTTTTGCAGGACTGCGATATTGCGGCGGACATGTCGGACCATTTTGACACTTTTTTGGGACCAATGACATTTATACAGTGATCAGAAATGTAAATGTCCACTGATACTGTATAAATGTCACTGGCAGTGTAGGGGGTAACCTGCAGGGGGAGATCTAGGGGTTAACTGTGTTCCCTGGGCGTGTTCTAACTGTGGGGGGCTGGGCTACCATGGGCATAAGAGAGCTAACTGATCCCAGCGACAGGGATCAGTAGATCTCCTATGCCCGCACTGACAGAGCGGGGAATCGCCGTGTTTACATGTCGCCAGCAGACATTGGGTCCGCAAGAGCTGCAGGCACACTCCTCAGGAGCACAGTGGGGTCGCGCGCGCCCCCTAGCGGCCACCCGCGCCCCCTAGCGGCCACCCGCAAATCGCCACTTATTTACATCGATTCGCGGGAAGCATCCACACTGCCGCAGTAAATATACTGCGAGCGGTGTGGAAGCAGTTAAATACCACTAAAAGAAAGCTCTATTTGTGTGAAGAAAATTATTAGAAATTAATTTGGGTACAGTGTAACATGACTGCGCAATTGTCATTCAAAGTGCGACCGCGCTGAAAGCTGAAAAATGGCCTGGGCAGGAAGGGAGTGAAAGTGCTCTGTATTGAAGGTTTTTAAAACATGAATGTTTTGCAAAAAATTCACTTTTTTAATTAATGAAAACACAATATAATAGGCATTTTTTTTTTTGTAAAACATAAAAGATGATGTAAATAGACACCAAACATGTCACACTTTAAAATTGTGCCCACCCATGGAACAGCGTCAAATTATTGTACATAAAAATCCCCATAGGCAACACTATAAAAGCCCTTACAGGTTACCAGTTTAGGGTTACACAGTAGGTCTGGAGCTTAAATTATTGCTATCACTCTGACGTTCACGGCGATACCTCACATGTGTGGTGCAGTCGCCATTTACATATGTGCGTGGGACTGGCATGTCCATTTGCATTTGTGCATGAGCACGGGTGAATGGGGGAGCATTCAATTCTTTGTCATTCTATATATTTGATTTTTTTTCATTTTATACTGTTTCTTTACATTTTTTTTTATCACTTTTATTGCTATCACAAAAAATGTAAACATCTCTTCTGGTACCAATAAGCAGTGATAGGTCCTCTTTACTGAGACATCTGAGGTTGTACAGTGGGATGAATGACATCCTTTCCTTCCGCTGTGTTTCAGGAACAGGATGCTGCTGGACGCATCCTTACCAGGCTCGCACGGGAAAGTCTGGTTAAGGCAGCAGGAGGGGGATGGGAGCACCTTCCACCACATATAAAAGTAGTCCAGTAGCTCGTTAGCCACTTGGATTACTTTTACAAGACACAGGATTGCCAGCTGAAGAAAATGATATCTCAGACATTGCTACAGCTGCCTGAGATATATCCCCTCCAGCAGCGTACCATTATGTTTCCTCCAACATTCCCATCACTCACTGGTGCCAGCATCTTCTCCTGTTTGCTAGTTTTAGGCCAACTTCATTGGCTAGTGTGGGGTGATGTCGCTCATGCGCAGGACGGCAGGAAGCCATGGCACACAGGAATCAGGCTGGCAGCTGTAACCTGAGCTGTACATGCACAGCTCAAAGCTGTAGAGCTATATATGCTGGACGGCTGCACTCCTTTAAGAACACCTTTATTTAAATTGGCATAAAATCCATAGAAACACAGCAGAACTTGTACAGCATGGTTTACGCATTTCATACCATTGTGTGGAGGTGCTTATTCATAGCCCAGGCAGGTAAGTGTATTATATTGTAGAAGAGACATGCAATAAAAAACCCGCCTGCTTGCAGCAAACAAAAGCGGAACTTTAGTTCCGCTTCAAATCACTGGATGGCCAATTGGCGAAGGCTTCCATAATATTGGAAATACCTGGTGGTTCTTAATACATTAAAGTGGGGGAAGAACCCAGGGCCATGCTTCCAACTTTGCCATATATTTCCTGGACTGTCTATAACCCCTGATCATTTGTAAGTACCTCTATCAAAGTTTTTTCCGAATTGATTGGTGGTGGTGGTCCATTATGACATTTGTCAGAATCAAGCACATGTTGCTGTACCCATTGTAGAGCTCTTTGCTGGATGGCACTGGGCAAACCAGAAAGCCATTGCAACTGCAAGCAGAGTGACAGACAAATAGATGAACCCACTAGGTCTTCTGTTGTGTTAGAAAAGGTTGTGCTGCATGGCACAGCAGCGTAAACCTCAGGACTGGATGGACAGAAATATAAATCCTTTAGCAGGTAAAACAGCTCCTGTATATGTATTTCGACTGTATAACTAGATGTTTATCTGGAGTTTAGCTTTAAATTCTAGCCTTTCATATGGATTATGCTATGGCAATATAAATTAAAACCAATTTAAAATATTCTAATAACCTTTTACATCAGTGTACGCAGAGAAGCAACAGGCGCAGTATTTATCCAATGTGTTTCTAATCTTTCCTGTGACATTGTCGGGGAGTGCAGCAGTTGGTTGTGTATTGTGGGGACAATCTTCCCTCCAGAGCTCTCGTCTTTTATGTACTCTTCAGAAAACAGTGGCAGAATAATTTGTTTACAAAGATTAATGGGAATGAACAATAATTACCAGATAACTTTCACATTACGGCAGGATGACACAAAGCGGCACTGAACAACTGAAACATCAAATAAAACTAAAAAGGCAGCTAAGTAAAGATTTCAAACTGAGAAAGTTTCAAACAAAGGTAACTACAGTAATATGTTACTTAAAAAAGCATGTGCATCAATTAGCTGTAAGTAAATTTTGTTAACCTGGAAAAGTGATTTGGCAGTGTTCATGTTATTCGCTGTCTTGGATTTATATATAAATATAATAATAATAAAAATAATAACATATATATATGTATATATATATATACCCACAATATGTATAGACAGTATATACTGTATATATATATATTGTGACATAATGCGAGGTGCGATAGTGGACGGGCAATATTTGTCGCCTCGCATACGTTCACTTGGAGTGGGCTGGTGAGAGTCCGACCTAAGTTTTGCCAGCCAACATGGCAGAGCTGGTTCCGGCGTGGAGTTTCTGGTCCACCCGAATCCCTTTCCAGCTGTTTGAAATGGCCAGGAAGAGCTCTCAGTGCAGCTCACCATGGGACTCAGACTGAGAGAGCTAAGAGCTTGAGTTTGGTTGCTCTAAAGACTGCAAAGGAAAAAGGTTTGCATTTGTTTGTTTTAAAGGTGTCAAGGACCAGCCTGACACCGTATAGAGAGGTATCCTGTCTGCATTAGATTAGTCTGTATTAGTTTAGCGCCGGATGGCAAGGTTTTTGTTTTGGCTATTTTTGCTTGTTTATGACCTGCAACCTTTATAAAATAGAAACTGGAAACCCGCCAGATTTTAAGAAAGTTTGCCTACAAGCTGCCTTCTTCCCAGGCAAGGTGATTCACACATGGTAATCTCCCACAATATATACAGTTGTGCTCATAAGTTTACATACCCTGGCAGAATTTATGATTTCTTGGCCATTTTTCAGAGAATATGAATGAGAACACAAAAACATTTCTTTCACTCTTGGTTTGTGTTTGGCTGAAGCCATTTATTATCAATCAACTGTTTACTCAAATGACCCTGATCAAAAGTTTACATACCCTGGTGATTTTGGCCTGATAACATGCACACAAGTTGACACAAAGGGGTTTGAAGGCTATTAAAGGTAACCATCCTCACCTGTGATCTGTTTTCTTGTAATTAGTATGTGTGTATAAAAGGTCAATGAGTTTCTGGACTGCTGACAGACCCTTGCATCTTTTATTCAGTGCTGCACTGACGTTTCTGGATTCTGAATTATGGGGAAAGCAAAATAATTGCCAAAGGATCTGCGGGAAAAGGTAGTTGAACTGTATAAAACAGGAAAGGGATATAAAAAGATATCCAAGGAATTAAGAATGCCAATCAGCAGTGTTCAAACTCTAATCAAGGAGTGGAAAATGAGAGGTTCTGTTGAAAGCAAACCATGGTCAGGTAGACCAACTGAAATTTCAGCCACAACTGCCAGGAAAATTGTTCTGGATGCAAAGAAAACCCACAAATAACTTCAGGACACTCTGAAAACATGTGGTGTGGTTGCTTCAAGATGCACAATAAGGAGGCACTTGAAGAAAGATGGGCTGCATGGTCGAGTCACCAGAAGAAAGCCAATATTACGCAAATGCCACAAAATATCCCACTTAGAATACATCAAACAGCACAGAGACAAGCCTCAAACCTTCTGGTACAAAGTAATTTGGAGTGATGAGACCAAAATTTAGCTTTTTGGCCACAACCATAAACTCTACATTTGGAGAGGAGTCAACAAGGCCTGTGAAACAAGGAGGTGGATTGCTCATGTTTTGGGGATGTGTGAGCTACAAAGGCACATGAAATTTGGTCAAAGTTGATGGCAAGATAAATGCAGTATGTTATCAAAAATACTGGAGGAACATTTGTATTCATCAGCCAGGAAGCTGCGCATGGGACGTACTTGGACATTCCAACATAACAATGATCACACAAGGCCAAGTCGACCTGCCATTGGCTACAGCAGAATAAAGTGAAGGTTCTGGAGTGCTCATCTCAGTCTCCTGACCCCAATATCATTGAGCCACTCTGGGGAGATCTCAAACGTGTAGTTCATACAAGACAGCACTATAATTAGAAAGAACTGGAGGCTTTTTGCCAAGAGGAGTGGGCAGCTTTACCATCTAAGAAGATAAAGAGCCTCTTTCACAAATACCACAAAAGACTTCAAGCTGTAATTGATGTTAAAGGGGGAAATACACAGGACTGGGGTATGTAAACTTTTGATTAGGGTCATTTGGGTAGTTTCTGTTGTCATTATGATTTAAAAAGAGTAAACACAGTTGATTGATAATAAATGGCTTCAGCCAAACACTAGTCCTCTGACTCTACTCGTGAGGTCTTGGAAGTGAAATAAGACGACATCGGTTACCGTCCAGCTGAACCGGAACACACTAGTAACAATACAACCTTACAGGTTCAT
>BLSH010446752.1:242074-259121 GCA_018402905.1 Glandirana rugosa | reverse complement strand
GTTCTGGAGTGCTCATCTCAGTCTCCTGACCTCAATATCATTGAGCCACTCTGGGGAGATCTCAAACGTGTAGTTCATACAAGACAGCACTATAATTAGAAAGAACTGGAGGCTTTTTGCCAAGAGGAGTGGGCAGCTTTACCATCTAAGAAGATAAAGAGCCTCTTTCACAAATACCACAAAAGACTTCAAGCTGTAATTGATGTTAAAGGGGGAAATACACAGGACTGGGGTATGTAAACTTTTGATTAGGGTCATTTGGGTAGTTTCTGTTGTCATTATGATTTAAAAAGAGTAAACACAGTTGATTGATAATAAATGGCTTCAGCCAAACACTAACCATGAATGAAAGAAATGTTTTTGTGTTCTCATTCATATTCTCTGAAAAATGGCCAAGAAATCATAAATTCTGCAAGGGTATGTAAACTTATGACCACAACTGTGTATATATATATATATATATATATATATATATATATATATACACATACACATACACACGCATACAGTTATATATAATAGTAACAATATAAATTAATTGTCCGCGCTAAAACTGTAGAAAACACGTCATGTGACAGATGAAAAAATAAAATCAGAATGTGAGCAGCAAACAAAAAGTGAGGTATGATCACTATGAATGAAATAAGAGAAAACTTGTTGCGCTAACATATACAAATTGTGAAAAAAACATGATAAAAATAAGGAATATATATATATATATATATATATATATATATATGATATATATATATATATATATATATATATATATATATATATATATATCAGTCCAATAAATCACAAAGAATCCGTGTAGAGTGAAACTTCTTAATGAAAAAAATAATGAAACAAAACGTCTTTGTGTGACCAATGAGTGAAAAAATAATAGCCCCATATATCACAGGTAATCAATATGAAGTGAAATCCACTGATAGAACTGCACAATCACCATATTCCTCCACCAATGTGAAAAACACCTTCCACCATAATAGATGTGCTCTTGCCAGAGCCCCATGACCACCTATCACGGGGGGTCAGGACACGCTTTGTAGATAAGCCTCCACCAGCACCTCCTTTACGGATCAGTCAGCTACGATCAGATCTCAAAAGGTAACAGATTCCGGATAGCCTTAAGGTTCGCTCCGCAGTCGCGACAATAAATGAAAACCGCAATAGTGTAATATTGCAAAACTGGATGACTTTTAATAAAAATATTGCACTTACATGAAATCGAACAATAATGAGCATATAACGACATCAGATGGACATCAGATGAAAGCAATGGCTGGATAACATCCCTTCCGCCCAACCGGTTTCGTCACAACATGGACTTCTTCCGGGGCATGAGTAAACGCTTCCGCCATCGCCACTATATATCCTGCACGCGGTACCAAGCCTCATTTCCGTAGCGCTCAATGTGCAAATGGATATGCAAAACCATGCCTCGGTCTGGGATTTCAAGCCTCGGTCTGGAAATTGAAAGGGTTCAGTGTGTGCCAGATACAACCGGATGTAAACAAAACCTCTCAATTCCGGAAATGACCGAACGTGTCCCCAGACCACTTAGTAGGCAATATAACTTATGCAGCCACCTTTAAAATAATGTCTTAGCAGTCACGGAAAGAGGAAAGGTATACATAAAATCTATAGATTCATATTCAGTACATACAAATAATAAAATATGCCAATATAGTAAAATATTTAAATGAAAATTAATAAAAATATGAAAAAATATAAAAAAAAATCCTGAAAATTATTTTATTTATTAGAAAAAATGAGCTGCTAAAAAGTTATGAATTATCAATAAAACAGTTGACGTTAAGGTCTATATTAAGTCCGAAGGACATATAACTTTTAAGGAGAAAGATCCATTTGGATTCAAGTCTAGATAATTCCCTCACTTTCAAACTACCTCGCCAATGAGGCAAGTAGTTGTCTATCCCTATAAAGGTAGTGCCTGTGGGATCTCTGGCATGTACCAAATCATAGTGCCTGGAGACACTATGATTTTTATGTTGGCCAAATGCTCATTCAGTCTGACATTAAGTGCCCAAGTGGTCCTGCCCATATAGTGTAGGCCACATGGGCACTGCAATAAATATACCACATGACTCATTCTACATGTAATGAATGACTTGATGTTAAACATTTTTGAAAGTTATATTGGATGCAAAATCCAATATTTTTTTCTTTCTACATGAGTTGATAGTACAGGCCTGGCAGTTCCCACACCTAAAAAATCCTACCAGATTATGGAAAAGGGGACCTCTTGAAGGAGGATCTATAATGTTATGCACTAATCGGTCCTTAAGAGAAGTTACACCTCTATATGTGATCTGAGGTTTGTATGGTAAATTGGGTCCCAGAACCCGATCATTTTGTAGTATGTGCCAATGTCTTTGGAAAATGCGTTTAATGGCCAAGTGTTGTATAGAGAAGGAAGTTATGAAAGAAAAATCCATATTGTGAGTGTCAGAAACAGAAGAAAGGTTTTCTTTCGTTCCAATAGCGATTTCCTATCTGTTTCTCTAGACTGTGGAAGGGCAAGTTCTAATGTACCACCCTTGTAGCCTTTATCTTTAAACCTTTGCATAAGTACCCCTGCCTGAAGATCAAAATCATTTATATCTGTGCAATTACTTCTAATATGAAGAAATTTACTTTTAGGAACACCCTCAATCCATGGTCTGTGATGGCAACTGTCACTAGATATGAATGCATTTCGATCCGTAGGTTTGAAGAACGTGGAAGTCTTTATGCACCCATTTTCTACTTTAATGGTTAGGTCCAAAAAATGAATTTTGTTCTGACTATATAATGGTAAATCGTTTCTATTTTATTAACAGCTGATTTGGTATGGTGCAATTTTAAACAAGCATGACATTGGTTATGTGTCTTAAACAGGTATAAACCCAAACACTATAATCTCATAACCTTTAAAATGTTAGGGTGCACTCTTGTAAGCCTATATCAATTATATCTATTAGGAGAGGTGAGGCTGATCTGTGTGTGCAGGCCAGAAACCTTTGGATAGGTGACCTTGTTAAAGGCTGCTTGCTACAGATTGATAAGACCAATTACCCTTAGGCTCCATTCACATCTAGGCGTTGCTATTTTACAGGTGTTTTTCTGGTGTTTTTTCGGGTGGTTTTGCACAGACGTTTTGAAGTTCAAAGGTCACCAATGTAAAAGTAGTAAAACGCTTCTAATCTGCCAAAAAAGAAGCTCATGTACTTTTTTGAGCGATGGGCGTTTTGCTTTAGGCAACAGAACGCTCAGATGTGAACAGGGGCAATTGAAATGAATGGGATTTGTCTTGTGTGTTTTTAGAGCTGAAGTTTAAGGCCCGTACACATGGTACAACAATTGACCAAAACCGGTTGTCCAACAGCCGATAATCTGACCGTTAGTACGCATGATCCAACAGCCAATTTCCATTTGTTGGCCAACAGAAGTTGGCTGACAAGACTAGAAAACATTTATTGGCCAACAAGGTGTTGGCCAATTGTTGGCTCGTGTGTACAGAAGTTGGCCAACAAAAAGTTGGAAGTGCAAACATGCATGCTCAGGCTCCAGGAAGTGTTCGGTCGTATAAACCTGTGTTCCTAATTCACAAATCACATTCACCTGAACTTCCACGTTATACGCTCGTAACACGTCACTACGTTGGGCTTTGATGGCCGATTACTTGACTACTGTCAGCATACTAGACACAACCGCCAACAGCCAATTTGGACAAAAGTTGGATATTCGGTTGGCCAACAATCTGCGCGTGTGTACAAGGCTTTAGAGCAGTAAAACGCCCAAAAATGCCTAGATGTGAACGGAGCCTTACTTATACTTTGTTTTACTACCATTCATTTTAGCCCTCATGTAGGAGATGTAGACACAAAAACCATGTTAACTTGACATTAACCTTCATATATAGTACATCTAAGACCTACAACTTTGCAACATTTTTCTTGGTTTAGTGGCACTGTCCCTTAACATGGCAAAGGGCACTTGTATTCCTTATCGCTTCCAACTACATCAATCCTGAAACCAAAATTTGCTTTCGATTTTTTGTAGGTAGTTACTTTGGTTTGTGTCGTGCTTGCTCTTTTCTCTGTACGTTGTATGCGCTCTCAGCTGTTCCTTATAAGTAAGTTCTGTGTTGTGGAAGCTTAGAGTTATACGTATAAAAATAACATGATGTCACTTTATATGTCCCTCGTGAAATCAACTAAATGTACTTCAAAGAAATAAAGGGGGTTTGGGGGGTTCATATGCCTTCACTACAAAGACTAAGGCGGCCATACACGGTTTGAATCTTGGCTGGTTCAGCAGAAGCCAGCCATAATTTGAACCGTTATTGAGCAGGCTGAATGTACCAAGTTGATTGATCGATCAGCCACAAGCGATAATCACTGTCTTCTCCCAGTGAGCGCGGCTTCCCCTGCCAGGAGCAGACAATACTGTAGCTCGGCAGGAGGAATTCCCCTGTCAGCACTGTGTTGATGGGGAACCAGTGGTTGCAGGAAAGAAATGTGCACCATGTATGGCCTGCCCAAAGGCTGGGTAGTTTCTTGCCCCATGACCATGTGCAGTGGAACTTTCTCCTTATGTTCTAATGTGTGCTGTGGTGACTGCATTGGGTTTAGAGGGGGGTGCTTGCACCAGTGAATACACTAACGCTTTCTAACAGACCTCGGATTACGGCCATCCAGAAGTCAAGAATGACAGTATCTATGGATTTAGCTAGCAGTAAGTCAGCTTGATGTACATGCCAGCATAACTTTTTATACATTAGTAGCCTTACTGCAAGGAATTGAGAGAAAAATAGGTAAAATAAGGCTAGGTTCCCCTTTAATTGTGTACTACACAGGTCCCTTTTAAATTCAGCTGGCTGTTTGCGCATCCAATCCAGAAGAACATTTCTAGAAAAGTCAGCTAACCTCACAGCATATTTAGTTAAAATATACTGCCAGACATTACCCATTCCACGCATAGACGTTTAAATAAACTACAGGAATTAAGTCATATAATGCTCTATACCATTTTTATCACTTGCTCAATAATTTAAAATATGTTTAATAGCAGTTCAGCGTGCAGACCTGCAGCTTTGGCTCCAGACTACACAACAGCAAACACTGCAAAATATAGCACAACACATTCAATTCCATTTCATACTGGCTCATAGCTCCGAATGACTTATAGGCTGCTTCCTCCCATCCAATGGCAAAAGAAGCCTTGCAGTACGCATCTTCCTAGTACATTGCGGTATAATGCTAGAGACCAGGAAATTATTTAGATTGCAAGCTCTGCAAGGCTGTAAGGCTTCTTGTATTTGTATTGCAGTCTTTAGGATATGACATATTTCTTGAATAGCCAACCAAATACATTAAAAATACACCGCAGTCAAACCTGCAAATTTTTCATAAATTGACTCAAGGGATAAATCTTATATTTTTGTATGTTAGGTGTTCTCCTTTGCTGAAACCCTTCAGGTGCAGGTTTCTGTATGCCCTAAATTATTATTATTGTTATACAGGATTTATATAGCGCCGACAGTTTGCACAGCGCTTTACAACATTAGGGCAGACGGTATAATTACAATACAATTCAATACAGGAGGAATCAGAGGGCCCTGCTTGTTAAATCTTACAATCTAGGAGGGAGGGTCAAGTGATACGAGAGGGTAATAACTGCGGGGAATGAACTGATGAAGAAAATAAAAGTGTAGTTGTTAGGTGGAGGCAGTATAGGCTTCTCTGAAGAGAAAGGTTTCAGGGATCGCCTAAAAGTGGATAGATTTGGAGACAGTCTGACAGATTGGGGTAGGGAATTCCAGAGGAGGGGGGGCTTGGGAGAAGTCCTGGAGGTGAATATGGGAGGAGGTGATGAGCGAACTAGAGAGCAGGAGGTCTTGGGAGGAACAAAAAGGATGATTAGGTTGGTATTTTGCGACTAGGCTAGTGATGTAGCTGGGGGCAGAGTTGTGGGTGGCTTTGTAACTTATTTTTAGTATTTTAAATGAGAAACAACAAATATGGGGCCAAAGTGTTCACTGGTTCAAGCCCCGCCATGCAGACAACAATGTCACACCTCCAATTATGAAGACCGAAAGAATATACAATACATTGCAGGTTAAACCCACAAATGTTTTTTTCATCACTACTTTTACTGTAAACTATCATTGCAAAACAAAATATATAATTTAGAAGTCAGATGAAAGGTTTATTGTAGTGTAACACGTTTGGTAGCTCTTGTTTTTAAAAAAGCCTAAACATCAGACCAAAAAAAAAACAGTTGCGGAGGTTATAAAACCCAGATAGAAGGTAAACTAAGTGGAATATATGATTTAAACATAGGAAGGTCACTGTTGGTGCTTTACATAGTAACACAGTCTGGTTGAAAAAAAAAAGACACAATCCATCTAGGTACTTAGTAAATAAGGTTGAAAAAAATGACACTAGTCCATTCAGTTCAACCAAGACAACCAAACTGGTTGGTTCAATCAATTGAAAAAAATAAATTGAAAACCTCCATATACACAATCCTATACCCACAGTTGATCCAGAGGAAGGTAATAAAAAAAACACAACAAAGCATGACCCCATTTTCTCCCCTGACAATCAAAATTCCTGGGATCAATAATCTCTGGTGTGATTACCTATCAATGTTAAAGGAGATGTACAGGGTATAACAAAAAAAAGCATACATACTCACCTCCATGCTGCAGCATTAGCTGTTCACTACCGACTCTAAGCCCAAGAATTGAAAGATCAAATGACACCTAATTACTCAGCTCTCAGTCTTCTGTGTTTTGCAAGGTGATCATTTACAATCACTTTAAATCTATTTTCCTACAAATGTAGGGAATGCCCCCTTGTCCTCTGTAATGACTTGAATGTGAATAACTCTACACCAAATTCACTATATGGACCACCTACGATATGTATTTAGACATGCAAGTCTGTATTGCTAAGCATATTTGTTACTGATTATTAAGGCATCCCAAAAGATGACAGGGTGAGTGGCAGACTGCATAAAAATGAATGCAAGTTACAAAATGTTAAAGCTGAAAAAAACACAAACTCCAAGAACAGAGTAATATTCATTCTAGCAGCATTGCCAATCAAGCTGCTTGCTTCTATTTGCAGAAAGACATCCTGATATTAATCAACATGACGATAAAAGCTGGCGCTGGAATCAAGCTTTTCCACTACTTCAAAGTGTAGCCAAGATCGAAACAGGAAATGCTGAGGGCACAATTTATTGTCTTTTTATTCAAGGCCAACAACCTGAAACTTTATGGCTGTTTAAATAAAAGTTTTACAGGCTGATTTAAGATGGACATACAAGCTGCCAATCATTATGCGGGCGGGAACCCATTTCTAAATATTCTATGCATAATTTAACTTTACAACTAGAACAGCACACTCAGACTTCTAAAGGCAGATTCTGGAGGACATTTAAAGGGGGTTTTCAGTTTGGGTGGAGATTTTTTTTATCAGTGGAAAATGCTTGGTGTAATAAAACAGGAAAGTCGCCATCTCCTACAGTGCTTGACAGTTTGAAATTTTTAGGGGTCTCCAGAAATGTTTTCGATTTGAAAAACTGCTATTATAGAAGGGCCGTGTTGGGTCACAAAACAATATTACATTAAAATGTGTTGTCCAAGAAAAAAACTGGGACCACAAAATTAATAGACTGACCACCAAATTCCTAGACCGGGGTGCTCAATCTGTGGCCCGCGGAGCCCTCTGATGTGGCCTTCAACCTCAAACCAGGGAAGCGCATACCCATGCTCTGGGATGGTGGGTTGGCAAGCCCAGACTGTGATCAATTGGTTGCCAACCCGCCATCTCAGAGCATCAGAGTGCATGGAGCTAGCACCAGAAACGGAGGAAGCAGGCGGCTGTGGAGGGAGCAGGAGCCCCATAAGCTGATGCTTCCTCTGTAGTGCCAGCTGCTGCCCTAGGCAGAGTAATACTGAGTGCACTTGGCCAGGGACCTCCAACAGCCTGGAGAGATGAAAAGGTCAGTGTATTAAATATCACATACGCTGCACTTTTGCAATGGGCATATTAGCACTTATCAAAAGGGGTTATTAGGCTGCTTTCACACTGATCTGCATGTGTAGCACAATGCACCTGCGGGTTAGCTGCACTGAGCAAAGACTTCTATTATATCCTGCAGGTTTGGTGCGCTTTCTGAAAGTGCACTGAAACTCCAGAATGTAGAAGATATATTCGAAGTCTATGGCAAAGAGCAGCTAACCCGCAGGACAGCCCCAGCACATCAGTGTGAAAGCAGCCTTATAGGGGGCTCAGAACAGTAAGGGCTAATTTACATTTGTGGTTTGGGGGGCAGTAAAACACCATAGTTCTTTGTGGTTACCAAATCACTTAAGTGGCCCTCACTCTTAAAAAGATTGGGTGCCCCTCTCCAAGACCATCTATTATATATGGTGTTACAATACTGTTTTTCATCAGCAGGTGTTCTAGGTTATATCTGGAGTTAGATTACTTGTTCAACTTGACACATTAGAAGATCAGAGATGGAAGGTATTAACACAGAGCACACATAGCGAAGCCCCCAAGAAAGTCCCCCACAAACTAGCCTTTCTTGTAACCCTAACAAAAACCCTTCCTTACATACATCGAACCCAATGCATACTCATCTCTCCTACACCAGCATTTTCTGCACAGAAGACTAACCCTTAATGTACTGAAATATACTACTTTTCCTTCTTCTGCTAAAATCTTGGAACTAAAGTGGGCTGTATGTTAGGTCTCGTAAACAGTGGCTTTAAAACTGGGTCCTTGGTGTAAGTTTATTATGTCTATTAAGCACTCCAAGCTGTCAGAACAAGTGTTAGGAGAGATTGGTGCCACCTTCGCGTGCACGCTCCGGAAACAGTGCCAAGCGGCCCTATTTAAACCTGCAATGCCCAGCAGCCAGTGCTGTCCATTCTACAGCGTTAGTGTGTTCCTGAGAGCTACCTGTACCTTGAACCTGTATCCTTATCTTTGTTCCTGTGACCCAGCTTGTCTGACCTTGATTGACCTCCGCCTGTACCGACCCCCAGCTTGCCCACGACGACTCTTCTGCCTGACCCCTTTGTACCTCGCTGCCTGCCTGTTAACGACCCTGCCTGTGCCTGACAATTCTTCAGCCTGCACCCTCTGTACCGCTTGCCAGCCAGTTGCCGACTTCAGCCTGCCTCACTACTCTACGGATTGCACGAGCCACTGACGGACCCATCTCACCATCAGTGTTCCTGTCCAACCCTCGTGCCCCCCTGTGCTCTGGAACCCTCTGTCTGCTCTATCAGGGGTTCCCGAACCAGGGCCGTAAGAGTGGTTGCTTCCTGCACAAGACAGACTCCACCACCAGGTGCATGACAACAAGACAGAATTGATTGAAACAAAGACCGGTCTTAAACATTGAAACCAAATCAAAATGTATGTGGCAACAGGTTTTTTATGCTACACGATTATTAATTTTGACTGCTTTTCTCAGCTAGGAAAATGTTTGACAAGCTACACAAAAAGAGAGCGCTTCCATTTCAGGATCTAAATGACTTTACTACACTTAGAGACCCAAAACAATTAGGACATTGCTATTTGTAGGCAGTAGGTGCAATTTCATTGGTCCCCTCCAGTGAGATGGATCAGGAATCCTGTAAATATTCTTGCTTCAGGAGGGATTTAACTAAACTGTACTTCCTTTCACTGCAACTGAAAAGCTCAGGCAGGACCAAAATTCCTTCCTCCCAGCCTGACTTATTGGTGCCTCCTACTACATGTGTGATCTTTGTCTTTCATTACACTAGAAATATTCTGTATAGAGACAATGTTTTCTTATTGTCCATAACTGCAGAAGCCAACTGATGGTATACAAGGGGGAATAATAAATTTGCTTCAGTAGAAGACAACACCTGTGGCAGGATTATCTCCTTGCCACATGGTGGTATAATTGGTCCTGAACTTTGCAATATACTTGAACAGTACTGAAAACTTGAAATGATCAGGGACAAATCATAGACAGCTTGTCAGTTTCCTTAGACAACTAAAAGTTATGAATACCATAATGTTACAAAATGTTATCTGGTTGCCTAATGTTCATGTTCTCCAAAGCTGGGACAAATGTACAATCACAGTTTATACAATTACCAAGTGTCCCATTGGAGACTAAAGTCACTCAGTCCCTCTTTCGCCACCACTGCCTCTCCCTTAGGTCCTATGTAGAGATTAAATATATGATTTAATAATTTACTGAGTGCATTTTCAGTGAGCCACACATTTTAAAGCCCCTTATGTTTTTCATTTATAGTCCTACATTGTCATAGTTTAAGATTTGTCGACTTGTACTTGGAAATGCCTAAGAATACTCTATTCAGTTCTTGTAAATGCACTAACTGGGTGTCCAACTTCAGTTCTCTGTGCTGGCATACCTGAGTAATGGCATAGCTAAGTAATGACCACATCCTTCATCATGAGTATCCTCACAAAAACTCATAGTGTTGAGGAGTATCTGACTAGGTCTGTTAGATTACACAGATCACTGGAATGAATGGCCAAACTCTTCTGCTTATTGCATTGTGCAGTCATATTTAATATCACTGAACAAATGCTATAACAGAATAAGGAAAATAGACATTGCTCTATCTTACAATTCTTTTTTTTTTTTGAATATGCATTTTATGTATTTACGTGATTTAAATCAGGCTTTAAAAAGTATGCATACACAAAACATTTGGTTTGTTTTGGAATAAGGAAGGATTATAACCCCAGACACATTTTTATTGCTCTGTCTCCGCTGGGTAGCTTCACCCTCTGGTGGTCCTCTGGTGACCATTATCACTGAGACGAAACATGGTAGGAAGCCAACAGAGGGGACAACTATGGTGAGGTCACCTTTTTCAGTGACAATTGTCTAAGAAGGGATGATGAAAGGGGTTTCAGTGGCGACTGTCTAGAAAGGAATTTTACCCTCACCTTGTAGAGATTTCATCTCATTCCCTGTTGCATCTCTGCAACAGGAAGTAATGGGAAGTCTCATCAACAGGACATAGACAGGTAAAAATAAACTGACAGGGGTTTTAACCCTTCCTTACTGTAGCCAAAATGAAAAAGAAAAGTTTGGCTATAAATACGCATACATATGCATGCCACTAATTGAAACACGTGATTTAAACACAAAACTCATGCATTCAGTTTAGCTGCTGTTATCCAAGAAGGAGAGATACTGGGTTCTAAACCAGCAGAATAACCCAGTAATTAAAGAGCCAACATTGAACTGTCCTCTTATAGGACAGCATGCTAAGAGAAACAAAGTCATTTTGTTCTCAGTATATCCTTGCACAAAGCCTTTAATTATAAAACTAGGCGTGCTCCCTTCTGAGACACTTGGCTTACCAGGAAAATTATGATATTTGCACAAAATCCTTCCCCGAATCTCATTCCTTAACGCACGTTTCCATGTCCCTGGGGAAGAGTGTTAAAACATCACCTTTATTTCCTTCAGGTTCCTCTCTACTATGGTTTAACTTATTACTGCAGACATACAATCCTCTAATATATTGTAGGTGTAACCACTTGAAGTATCACTCTCCAAATCTCCCCCCGCTGGAGACAGCAATGTGAACTGACCCCCTGAGCTTCTGATTTTCTGAAAGATTAGAAGTGTATGCTTCATAGATCTTTTAATGGTAATCCTATACTTGGGCTTAGAGATTTAGAAAATCTTCACTTTTCACATCTTTCCAGTTCATTGCCATCTATTATAGGGCAGCCAACTAAAAATAAAAACTAGCTTTGGTTAGGGTTCCATGAGTTAAAGCTGAATTCCAGGAAAACAATTATATACATAGATGAAATACATACAGGCTTCGTTTGCAGGTAAGTGGCACATAATGGGCTACTATGTGATGCATAGTAGCCCATTATGCTTCTACATTACAGGGGTATATTGAGGAAGTAAACCCAATCTTTAAACAATATAAAACTGCCTCCACTGCATATTTGGTCTTATTTTAAGCATTGCTGTATACAGTTTTTATGACCCAAATTGGTAACTCAGAAAATGTAGCCTTTCTAAACCTTTTTATTGTGGAATTTTCAGGTCAGTGGAAGATGACTCCCTTACCCTGCTGTGAAAAGGATGCCCTGTTGCTCTGGTGGTCAATAGGAAGAATGCTCCCTACCTTGATGATCAGTAAGATTAGTGAGAATGCCACCCTTACAGACAGCTAACATAATCGTTGGTGTTAATGGTTACTTACATTAAAAACAAGAGTGGCTCCACTGGTCCCATGCTACGCGGTTTGCTTAGTGGCTTTGTGCCACAACTATGCAGACACAATAATACAGAACAAGCTGCTACCTCTCAAGGAAAGTCTACAAACCTCTGAAGAAACAACCCCTTGGGTTCCACGCAACCCTGGCTAAGAAAGCCCAGATTAGTGTTATAGACCGCAAATGTATGCAACAAAATCCTCTTTTTAACCTAAACTTTTGAAACTATCGTGTTAGGCTTTTGTACTGGCTAGAAGAAAAGTGATCATTTTTGTATTGTTAAGGAGAGCACCTTTTCTTATTGTGCTCCTACCATGCCACACAATATGAAATTCCCACATTGCCTTATAGAAGACACAGTAAAAAAAATCAAACTTTTCCAAAGACTTGAAGCTATAACAGATGCTTTACCTGTGCTGTATATATAACTAAAACCTATGTACTTGTTATAAACAGAAATTCTCTGTACAGTAAAAAAGTTCATGGTGAGAAATTACTCCCCACCTTCCCTATTTAACTTATTCTGTGTAACATACTGTAGCCTCCTTCTATATTGTAACCCTGCTCAACCTCCTGCTGCACATCTCTTCTATAACTGCGCCTCCTGCAGCCCCTACTGACTTTCCAACTGGGCTTCCTGCTGTTTCTACATGACAGTTACTTTCCAAGTGAGATTTCTGTGCTAAAATAAAATCCCGTCTATACTCCATGAAGCCTGTGGCCTACGATTACCTCCCCTCTTCTTCTTCCGACGGTAAGATTTCAGTTCCCGCTGTTTTCCATAAAGGACCAGAAAATTGAAAAAGCAACTTTTTAATGACAAGACAAAGTAGACCTGTCACAAACCTGGGCGATGCAAACTGAGCAAAGGATGAAAAAATGCAACAGCAAAGTTAAGGATCAGGAAAAACGCAATTCAAAATGATCGGTCGACAGCTGGAGTATAATATAAGCTTTTAACTGAGTTGAGCTTGGCTCCATTATTTCCAGTATCAGGTACTGCTCCTGGCTATAGTGGGAAATTGGGATTCTGGGGGAGGGGTGAAAAGTTGACGCTGTAAAATGGACCTGTTACTTTGCCTAGTATGCACTTTAAAGTGACCCAGCACAGGGTCACTTGTACACAACGGGAACTTAATAAAAGAAGCGGCAGTACACTTACTTTTTCAATGGCTTATGTGTTAAAAAGTTGTTGCATTACTTCTGCCAGGCTGTGGCAGATATTTGACCCTTTCAGATGGGTAGAATACCTGCTCCCCCAACACATGCTATGGTTCCTCCCATTGGCTTGTACATACTGTAGTGACGTACAAGCTGGTCAAAAGGACCACAATGTGTGGCAGGGAATCAGGCATTACACACATTCGGAACTGTAAAATACTTGCAGTAGCTGGGAAAAAACAAAGCAGCATGATGCATACGATACATATTTTTTTACAGGGTTCCCATTGTGTATAAGTGACTCTGTGGTGAGACGGGGTCACTTTAAAGTGTATCTCTAGCCAAAATGTATTTTAGTCTTGGAAAGAGTGTTGAAGAGTTAAAACCTGTGTTAGGTTTTGATTGCTGTCTGCGTACTAACTGGAAAGGAAAGTGTGTGTGGAGGGGGGCATTCACGCTCCCTCTTTGCCTGGGACAGAAAGTGACTAAAATCTCATAATACCTGCACTCAGACTCACTAATTTGTGCAGAAAGTTGCTAACACATTTGCTGGTCACAAACAAAGAATTATAAAAACATAAAAATGCAGTGCTTTCCTTAGCAAGTGCACATAAAGTCCATTTCCCTTTGGCAAATACAGTCCTTGATAGGGTGAGCAGGAACAGAGATCCTGAGTAGAAACCACCACCTCCACCTCCACCATCAGCACACACAGCCTCTTACCGAATATGGTTGATCACCCTATCACAGAGGGTCAAAAACCGTCAGGTATGGGTCCTTCCAGATCCAAATAATCACGCCAGAAGGGTCTCCCCAGCAAGCAGCCCACCACACAAGTTCCAGAATGTATATGTCTCAAGCCCAAGTAGCAATTGTTTCCCAAGCAGAAACCATCGCTGCTTGGGATAGAGACATTCATTGCGGACCTTGTGTGGTGGGCTGCTTGCTGGGGAGACACCTCTGGCTTGATTATTTGGATCTGGAAGGACCCATACGTGTGTTTGACCCTCTATAAAAGGGTGGTCAACCATATTCGGTAAGAGGCTGTGTGTGCTGATGGTGGAGGTGGTGGCTTCTACTCAGAATCTCTCTTCCTGTTCACCCTATCAAGGAAGAGATTTCACCTCACTTTTGGGAGAATTCCTCTCACCTCCTGTCTTGTTTATGGAACCTAAAAATTTCAGACTAGAGAAAACACTTTAATACTCAAAGAAGGGTCCACTCTAATAAAACTTTGCTGACAACCATGAGAATATTGTTTACAGTAAAGGGGAAAGGACGTTCTTTATAAATACAACAACGGCTGAAGAAAACAATGTGCTTGTCGGAGCAGTTTTTGCATGATAGAACTCGCAGCAACTTATAAAGAGAACTGTGCATGCAGGTCTGCAGCCTTTTTATGTTAAGTGCAACCCACATATCATCAAGATTAAAAAAAACAATAGACACTGATTAATATAAAGGATTACAATTGAAAAAGTCAGAGATAATAGACTGGGGCTAAAAACAATAAATCATGCAGCTTTATAAAACATACAAGCACAAAGGAATATATCTATATTTTTATAGAGGTAAAAAGGACGCCCTCTATCCCCCCCCCCCCTTAACACGCTCACTGCCGGCTCTTGCTCTACAGTCTGGTTACCATGGTTACTTACAATAGTAAAGTTCATGACTTTGAGTATCCAGATGGTCATGGCGAGGTTCACCAGGATAAGTATCATAAGGAGCAGAACGAAGAAGTACAGGCATCGCTTTCTCCAGCCATATATCCCCACCTTATAGACATGGGGTCCCTCGCTGCTGGAGAGCGTGCTCCTCTGAGCATACTGTTCCTGAGGCATCTGTAACAAACACACAGAAAGACACAATGTAATTGTTGAAGTTTTTTGCTGAGAATTAATGACAGGAGCAGAATTTTAAAAAATTTACAAAGACCTACTGCATTTTAAAACAGAACCTTAACACGTATGACACTATATTTAAAAAAGTACTCCAGCCAGAGTAAAAATAGCTGGCAGGTTACATAAGGTTATGTGCATTCTTTTAAATTATAAACTGCAGAAATGACAGCTATGAAAGGGTACATTTGGCCACATACCGCAGAGCTCCAGATTTAGTTTTTCTTTAAATACGTTTTCGCTTAATACTCACCTTGTCTCTGCCGTTGTGCCCTGTGGAAAGTTTGCTCTGCTGCCAGACCGCTTTTAAGTTAATAGATGGCCAGCATCAATCAACCCACTTTCTGCCAGCCCAGGCTGTTATGAACACACCCTGAAGGTATGGCCATTTTGCTCTTCCTTAATTTGTATTTAAAAAAATAGTTAAGGGGTACCAAGCCCCTTCACTAGCCCACAAGGCATGGGGTGGTATATTACCTGCCTTAAGAATGAATGGAACATTAAAACCTTACCCCAATTGTTCACAGCTTATTTTGTGTATCAAACAGTATTTTGAAAAATGGGAACGTTTTTTTAAAGCCCACCTTAGGATGCATGTACCCTGTTCTGAAGTCCAAATACTCTGGTATCAACATGGTAGGGATCATGGATGTTAGCGTGTACTGGAGAGAACTGATAACCTTTTACCTGGGGGCAAACAAAAACCATGTGACCCTTTCATGGTAGGTTAAATAAAGTTTATTTCCCAAAGTGTGCTGTAGTGCCACAGTGACTGGTGGACATGGTGGAAGGTGGTGGTTAATTGTGACACATTGACATCTACCAAAATCACCTTCCATTGCTGTCTGTCATGTGACATCTTAAAGTGGTTTTAAAGGCTGAAGGGTTTTTACCTTCATGCATTCTATGCATGTAGGTAAAAAAGCTTCAGTGTGCAGCTCCCCGCGCAGCCCCCCTAATACTTACCTGAACCTGATCCTGATCCAGCTATGTGAACTAGAGAGCCACTCCACTCAGGGCCACCAGCCCAATACATCTTATTAGTACTAGCCCGGGGGGACTTTCCTGATGGGACACAAGCTTATCCTTCTGGTGTGCCAGGCTTATACCGGCAGGAGACAGTAGTCTTTCCTTTTTAATTCAATAAAATAGTTAAAGCGGTAGTTAACCCATCCATTTAACAGTTTAAAAACCAGTTACATTTCCGGCACGTTCCGGAAATGTAACACTCCCATTGGTTGTGTTCTAAACCAAACTGTCAAACCATGCAATGGCTGGTGTCATAGCTGATCACATGTGCAGCATCATGGCAGTTGTAGATTAAACAGAGGCCAAGATGGCAGCTTCCTTGGCTGTAGAACCGGAGACAAATTAGATGTTGACGGTACTACGACGTGTACACTAGTCGATACTGTGGTCGGTAACGTACCAAACTGTCAAACCAAATCTTGTGTTGGTTACCCTCACAATGTAAAGGCCTTGCACGGCCTTTACATTGACCAAAAATTTGACAATTTACCTACCCAATTGATGGCGAAATTGATAAAATAACTTAATTTTTCCTTTCTGATGACAGAGGACGGCCATATTCGGACCGTGTGGTCTTCCTATTCGAACACAGGGTAGTCCTTTCAGGGGGGCCCGATCATGATTATTCTACATAACCCGACCACCGGGACTCACCTCACCGAGAGATCAAGT
>BLSH010446752.1:174830-223941 GCA_018402905.1 Glandirana rugosa | reverse complement strand
AGCGCTGTGGGCATTGCACATCGCCCACAGCGCTGCAGCACCTCCTCTCTCCCCCCTCTCTCCTCTCACACTGCACCGATCGGTGCGGAGAGGAGAGAGAAGCCGGCGCTTCCGCCGGCTTGTTTACATGTGATCACGCCGTCATTTGACGGCGCGATCACGTGGTGAAAGGCCGCTCACAGCGGCCATTCACCACGATCCGTGATCAGTCGGGTCCCCCGGACCCGACGGTCACGGATATTCCCGTGTGCGCGCCCCAGGGGGCGCGCGGGAAGCGCGATTCTGGGAGGACGTCAATAGACGTCCTCCCAGAATTAAGCAACCGCCCTGTAGACGTCATTTGTCTATGGGGCGGTTGTTAAGTGGTTAAAAAAAAAATGCTTAAAAACGCTACTGCTGAAAAATGCTCAAAAACGCTAGTGCAATAACGCTGAAGATGCTAAAAAACTCACTACAAAGCTACTGACATTTATAGAACGTTTTTTAACGTCCTGTGTGCATGAGGCCTAAAACTTTGCTCTTTTCGTTGCTTTGTAATTCAAGGATTGTGTTCTGGAGTTCAAAGACTTCAAGGAGTTTCAGGAGGTACAAAGCCTCTAATCCTTTGTCCAGGCCTTACCAATGATCAGCAGGTTGTGTGTGTGCAGGTGTCCACAACTTTTAAAAGCAAGGATGAGAATGACAGGTGGGGGGACCCTCTGTTGGGAGTATGTTTTGTTGAAGTGATATTAAAAGTCTTGTTTTTTTTGTTTAAAAATAACAACTTACCTGCTCTGTGCAGTGGTTTTGCACAGAGTAGCCCAGATTATCCTCTTCTTGGGTCCCTCACCGGCACTCCTGGCCCCTCCCTCCTGCCAAGTGCCCACATAGCGAGCAGCTTGCTATGGGGGCACCTGAACCGAGCCACTGCTCTGTGTGTCCATTTGGACACGCAGTTTTTTGTACCATATGGTGGTTCACATCAATGACCCTTAATCTGTGACTTTTGATGTGTATGATATATATATATATATATTTGTATGTATATGTATTTAGACTAACACATATCCAGCTGATTCTCTTCTGTGTAGACTTGGGCCTTGTGTCTATGCTCTATCTTTGTGCGGTATACGTTAAGACGGCATTGGTCTTGACCCTCCTGAGGAAGCGAATTACGCAAAACATGTATAGCCAAGTGCGAAGGGGTGGTGGAACCTCCCACTAATTGTACCCTAACATTATTTAACCTGCGTTTAGAATTGTTGGGGAGAATTATATAAGCCCATCCCCCTAACTACCTAGGGTGCAAATGCTACGATAGTTTTAAATTACATTTGTTTTTTGTATCAATAAAGTTTTGTTCAATTATTGTATTTTGTTTGGGTGTGCCCATAGAGTCCATGAACTGCAGTTTAAAGTTTTGTATTTCATACTTTTAAAAGTGAGGGGTTGTCAGTAGTTCGAGGCTCCATCCAGGAGACAGGGGTAACCTGTCCAGGCGAGGGATCAGGCCACTGCAGAAGAGAGCTGCAAGAGTGCAGAAATTGCAGAGAGAATCGAGAGAGATACGAGAGTTGAGAGTGAGGTGCAGAGGTTGTACTGAAGCACTGCCATGCTGTGAATTGCTCTGTGGTACCAGAACAAAGGCCTAGGCTTGAGGCCTAAGCAGCAGTGCTGCAAGAGAGCCAGGAGGCCTAGGGGTTGATTTACTAAAGCTGGAGAGTGCAAAAACCGGTGCAGCTTTGCATGCTAGCCAATCAGCTTCTAACCTCAGCTTGTTCAATCAAGCTTTGACAATAAAACCTTGAAGCTGACCCCTTAGTGTCATTCATTTTCGTGCTTTAAAGGATAGTTGCCTGTGAGGGCAGCTGTTTGTGTTCTTTTACTTCCTTTTCAAAATAAAATTTGCAACAAGACCTAAAACAGGACTACCTGGCTGTAGTTAACTCATTGGGAAGCACTACACCTTGAGAAAATACCCCCACATAACACAATACATACATACATCTAGGATAGTGACTCAAAGCACTGAAGCAAGAGGCTTAAAAATGACAGCCAGTCAACTAATATTTGGAGGAAGTCAAATAATTGACTCATTTAGGGAAGATGCAAACATCAATAGTGCCGTATGAGTGGCATTGCCGCTGCTAGCTACACATTGTTAATATTTACATGTTAACCCTGAGCTGCGGAGACAGCCAACTGGGTCCATTCATGCTGTACGAATGTAAACGCCAGCACAAACTTTACATGCATACAGCCTACAGACAACTTTTTATGTAGGATTTGGATGTCAGCAAAATCCTGTGTATACCAATATGGACATGTGAATGAAGTCTTATAGGCAGAAAAATTAGACCCAGTGCATGCAGTAATCAGCACTTAACAGACCTGGTCAGACGCTCCCTCTCTACTCCTCTGCAATACTAGTCTTTGTGAGGACATGTGTGGTGAAGGGTGTGGCTGTTACTCAGCTCTGCCAAGACAGAATACTGCAGTGAGATGGCACAGAGTATTTCTTTCAGACAAGAAAGTCATCGTTGAATTTTTAGGCAAATCATAAAATGTTGGGGCATAGTACTATAGAGAGTTAAAAAGGTGTGAGGCTTAAATTCTCCTTTAATGCTCACCTCCCCAGCAGAATATACCAGGCTTACCTTCACTAACCTGGTGCTCAGTAGAGCTACTGGAAGTACAGAAAATTGAAGCAATGACATGTTCCATATGACAGCACTAGTGCCAATGATCACCAAGTACTGTCAAAATAAAGGGGCAAGGCTTCCTTGCTTCTAGAGGCCAAAATGAGTGGTGGAGTAGTAAAGGCAAGGTGCGTATATGCTGCTGCAGAAAGTAAACCTGTTGCTTTGCCCTGCAAAAACTTCAATATGCAGAACTGGGGTTTTGTATATGGGATTGTATGGTTATATATCATTTTTTTTTTTTTTTGGTTGAACTGGATGGTCTTTTTTCAACCTGACTAACTATGTAACTGTACAAGCAATGGGATGAACCATAAATATGTGATGTGTCCTTATTTTCTGTAGCTTAGCAATGCTCAAACTAAATATGACCCGATACATCAGAACACTGTGCTACTATGACATTTAAAACCACAAGTCACATAAGGGAGCAGATTACATTGCAAGGGCAGGATCCTGAATACCAAGCTAGATGAATACATTCTGTCTGACTGAGCAACTGTAAATAGTATATGTACAATTCTAAAAGAAACATACTGTAAATCTCCCGTTTTCTTTAAAAAAGAAAGTATGCCCTTTGTAAACTTTTACATTTTAAGAAAATGTTATTTCAGATTTTAACCGGACCTTCAGATTTAAGACAGTGATCGCCAATTTTGTAGGTTCACGTTTTTTACAAGTTTATGGGCCTGCCCCAAAGAGAGGTCTGCTCTTCTCCAACACAATAAGCAACAGCATATCACTCAGATGTGAATGTGCCCCATAGATAAAAATGGGAATTTTACTGTTGAGCGTTGTTGTGCTTCATATACAACAAATCGCATAGTCTCAACCCCTGATCAGTAACCCTTTAAAATAGCTTTTCTCAACCTTTTTTCACTGAAGGAACATTTGAAAAAAATTAGGATATCAGGGATCTATAGATATTATTTGTCTGATCTACATCTTAGGGTACATTAGTATAATCATCAAGATGTGGATTTATAGTAGAATCTAGTAGAATATGATTTTTTTCTGCACAATTTTCTATATGGGAAAAAAGTACCGGGTAATTTCTGTTTTTTCTTAATACACATAATTCCACTGTTAAGTGTTAAACTCTAGAAAATGTGTTATTTATGCTGGATTCTGAAAAGCCCTGACCAATAAAGTTCTTACTTTAATATGTTATAAGAATAGTCATGAAGTTCCGTCTCCCTCCTGACTATGTGCTGCTAGACATTAGGAGGGAGGCTGAACTTCATGGCTAAACTGTAGCTGAGGCCAGGGAGAGCAACTTTACTGGCCTTGGAGTCATTATTTGAAATCAGGCTCCCGTAACAATGTGACACTAATTTCAGAGAGGCACAAAGGAGCGTTTCCCTTTTTATGACAGCTAGCGCTCCTTGACCACTCTTATGCAGTGGGTCATGGCTTTTGTATGGATTTGTGGATTTGTATTCATAACACCAACTCAAACCGGTGTAAGGACTTTACTGGATATAGCTTTTCAGAATCCAGCACAGATAACAATTTTAGGATTTCCTATTCATTTAAAACCTTGCAAGGAAGTGGAAGACACTGATGAAAAAAGGACGAGGGAACATTTTTGTAAGCTCTGTCAAAAGTAAGGTGGGCAAGGTGGGTACAGCATTTTGATTACAGCAGGAGAGGGTGACAAAAAAAGAAGGGCAATGTGGGGAGACAAACCAGACAGGGTAGCCAGATCTCCTACCCAAGGGCAAGAGAGGAATGGGGATGGGGAAGTACAGGGAAGGGAGGAAGGTTAGGATAGAATGTGATAAACAGAAAAGGGGGTAGAAATGTAAGCAGAGACTTGATGGTCACTGATCCAAGGAGGTGATAAGGTGAAACAGCTAAGGGGTGAAAGGGTCCTGGTAGGGATTGCATGGGCTTAGGCCAGAAAGGAGTTCCAAGAATTCCTCTGTAAAGGTGAAATCTATCCTAAAGAGACGTGGACATGGTATGAATTTGTGCCCAGAAAGTTAGTAGAACTGGACAAGACCAAAAAATATGTAACATTATTGCCTGACTGTAAACCACGTCTCCAGCAGGTCCAAAGAACAGTGGGGTAGATGAAGTTTAAACATGTTGGGGTTGATACCAACAAGTAATGGTTTTGTAACTGGATAACAGATATCTATTACAGATGGATGCAGTTGAAGACAGAAGTATTTGGAAGTCTCTTTTCCATTGGTCTAGGAAGTGGAGTGGGGTTAGAGATGTTTCGTTAAGAAACAATTTGTAGGCATAGGAAAGAGTTTAACTGGTCCAGAGGATTGGTAATCACATTTAAATTGACTCATTAGGCTTTAGAAAAGAAGAGCATTAGGTAAGTACTGGAGGTAATGGGATAACTGGAAAATCTGAAGAGAGCCCAAGGGGGAGAAGTCAAGGTCAAGGAGCGCTTCAGCAGCTGACAACCAAGCCAAGTTTCTGATAAACTGAGGAGCATGAAGCCTGTGCTTTGATGCTACTTTGAAATCGCTGCTACTTCACTTGAAGTAGCGCGATTTCAAAGTAGCAATATCAGCGCGATTTCAGGCGCTACTTGATAGACACCCGTGTGGCTTCGTGCACAGATGTCTATTGAAGTCGTACCTGAAAACGGCAAAAGTAATGCAGGAACTACTTTTGCAACTCGGTGCGCACCAATTGGAACAGTGCCATTGCTGCCAATAGGCTGCGACTTGTCATACGATTTGATCTCCCAAATCGTATGACAAATCGCTCCAATGTGAACCTAGGCTAAGGGACAGAAGGTTAATCGCCCTATTTTGAAGGCCTGGGGGAACTTATGGTTGTCCAGGATAGGAAAGAAGGGAGATGGAGATGGGGAGAGACCATAGGTGGTGATTGTGTGGTTATGCATCATGAGTTTTTAATAGCCAATAAAAAACTAGTCATGTAACCAGAGGCTGAAAATGCATGAAAATATAGGCAAAATGCATCGTGACTACTATGGGCATCAAAACAGACAAAAGCGGATAAAAAAAAAAACAGACCTGAGCAATTCAAAAATGCATTGCACAGGCTCTTTCTATAACATTGCCTTTGATGACACACAGGTTTTAATGTCTTTGTCAAGCGCATTAAAGAACGCCCAGCCCTGGCGTTCCATTACAGGAGAATTTATGTCCGGGAGAGAACAAACCTCCTAATCAAGTGACTACTGTGACTGACTGTCACTGTGGTCACATGATTGGGTGTTGGTCCCACTGACTCCCGATCATGATTATAGACCAAGAGCTGTCAATGACAGCATGGCCACTGTGTTGGGAGCGCACAGAGATTGCGATCTCCGAACTGTCACTGTGGTCACATGATCGGGTGTTGGTCCCACTGGCTCCCGATCATAACTATAGACCAAGAGCTGTCAATGACAGCATGGCCACTGTGTTGGGAGTGCACAGTGATTGAGATCTCTAAACTGACTGTCACTGTGGTCACATGATTGGGTGTTGGTCTCACTGGCTCCCGATCATGATTATAGACCAAGAGCTGTCAATGACAGCATGGCCACACTGTGGGGATCGCACAGTGATTGCGATCTCCAATCTGACTGTCACTGTGGTCACATGATCGGATGTCGGTCCCACTGGCTCCCGATCATGACTATAGACCAGGGGTAGGCAACCTGTGGCCCTCCAGCTGTTGTAGAACTACATTTCCCATGAGGCATTGCAAGGCTGATGTGTTCAATTACTCCCAGAGGCATGATGGGACTTGTAGTTTTGCAACAGCTAGAGGGCCACAGGTTGCCTAACCTTGCTATAGAGTAAGAGCTGTCAATGACAGCATGGCCACTGTGTTGGGAGCGCACAATGATTGCGATCTCCGAACAGAAACCTTGGCCGTCCATTAACGCATATGTGTGCCATGTGAGTGCTAAAGGCCACCCTCTTTTGTGTGCAGCGGGCACATATGCGTTACATAGGAGACAAGAGAATAATGAACAAATGATAAAAATGTATATTTTTTATCTGCCTGAAGCTTCGATTTAATTGTGAAGTCTTCTTTGAAGGTCAAATTACACTTAATCCATACCATTGTTTATGATATGTATATTCTTTGCACTGCTTTCCCCAATCTCTTACTAAACACGCCATAGTTTTGTGCAACTTAATAATGCAGAATACAAAACAGAATTGACTGTTGCCTTCTGACAGCCAGACAACAGAATAAATAAAAGAATGCATTGTATTAATAAATAAACGGGATGAGGACCAGTAAACTGGAACAATACAAACACAACTTATTTAGAAGCTGTCAAAAAAGGAAGCCACGGTGTAAAAACGTGTTTATTACAGAAGTGAAGAAAAAGCCTTTATTTGCTGCATTGTCTACGGTTCTGGTTAACAGGCGCTAATCAACTCTCCTTTATAAAGACAGATCTCAGCCAGGTACAAAACTGTTCATAAAGTATAATAAATACATATCGCTCCACTACATCTCATCCACAAAAACATATATTCAGAATGACAGGGTCAATATTTAATGTGAGATAATCAAATGGTTCGATGAAGATATTTGGAAAAATACATAGAAATTGTGTGTTAGTCTAGGGATCAGTGTAGGGAATAAATCAACTTCGATCCAAATGGCTAGAAAAGCATCTCTTTCTAAGCGACTATTCAATTTAGCATCCATATCTGAATATCTATTCAATTTAATGTAAAAGGAATCAATTCAATGCTATATGAGCAGCTTCACATGAACTGAACATATTTTCACACGATCTATGCGAGTAAACAGGCAAAGCAGGCTACCAATTCATTAAAGGGCAAACGCACACAAGTGACATTTTCATACTGGTTTGTGTAAGAAAGCTTTCAGTGACGTTCATAGAAAAATAAAGATTCCTAGGAGATTGCAGAGGATATGTAAGGCCAAAGTAGCAAGAGGTAATATTTACCAACGCAGCTGACTGATTATCAGGAAAAACACAAGAGGACATATCTTTGACTAATCTTAGAAGAGTACTAAAGTCACATTCACCACATTAAGTATTAATAAAAAGCTTGAGAATCACTGACACAAAACGTTGAATTCATATTATTGATGTATTTTTTTCTTTGAAAATATGCGGATATCCTTAGTCTATCTCTGGAGCTGCAGCAGCTGTTTTTAGGCTCTTCATATCAGCCAGCAGGGGGAGTCACACATCAATTTCCTGACCCCCAACCCTACCCCGTGCCAGTGTTGCCAACCGCCAGTAAATTTACTGACAGTTTGTAAAAATCAGTGATTTTTACAACTGTCTATAAATATCAGGGTCTGATAATTTGCCATGCTGTGCTGACTTTTTAAGTGTAAACCGGGCAAACTACTTGATATGGGTTATTTCAGTGTTTCCATGTTGCGTTTAAATATCAGTTGTCTCAGTTTTTAATAGGAGTTCAGTTATTTTTCAGGTTGCCAGAAAAAATGTGCTCCGCCAGTAGATTTTCCATGTTTTGCCAGTGAAAAATGCTGCGGGAGGTTGGCAACACTGCCCCGTGCCTTTTCACCCCACCCCCCCACCCCTTCCCCCTCTTCTCATTATCTCCTGATCTCCTGACTCCCCCTCTCTTTATTTTCTGTATCCCTTTCCTTTCAAAATATGAAAAAATTTCTTTTAAAAATGTAAAAAGTGGAAAAAATAAAGATGGATCCGCTACAAAAAAGATGCTTGCCTTTCTTGGTGTCTGAGCCTATACCAATTGGCTGTGATGAAGAGAGGCCACCCATTCACACAGTGGTGTCCTGGTGCATTGCTTTTACGCTACATGCGCTGTGAAGAAAGGGCCCGACTTCACAAAGTGTGCCGTAAATGACGGCTCCCATGCGCATGCACGGGAGTGACATCAGCATGGCTCCTGCCAATCACAGCGATGGAGTCCGTGCTGTGATTGGTTGGAGCCCAGGATCCTGGAAGACGACAGGCACAACATGACGCTGGTGCGATGCATACTAGCTCATTTTGCCTTTCTCTTGCAGGTTTTTTTTTCCCCACAGACCTTGACAACCACTTTAAGGCAGCCTATTCCAGCTTTAGCAATAGTTGCTTTAGTGGTGGTAAAGTGATTAGTGGTTGTAAAGGTAGAAGCTTTTTTTGTCTTAATGCATCTTCAGCATTAAAGTGATACTAGTCTCGTTTTTCTTTTTGTTGGAAAAAATAACAAACATGTTATACTTACCTGCGCTGTGGTTTTGCACAGGGCAACCCAGATCCTCCTCTTTTCGGGTCCCTTGTTGGTGCTCCTGGCCCTTCCCTCCTGTCGAGTGCTCCCACAGCAAGCAGCTTGCCATGGTGGCACCCGAGCCAAGCTGCAGCTCCGTGTGTCCATTCAGACACGGACCTGCGGTTTGGCCCCGCCCCTCTCTCTCCTGACTGGCTAACTGATTTTGCTTGACAGCAGCGGGAGCCAATGGCGTGTCTCAGCCAATCAGGAGGAAGAGTCCCGTACGGCCAAGGCACTCGTGCACATCGCTGGATAGAGATGGAGCTCAGGTAAGTATTAGGGGGACTGAGGGAGGCTGCTGCACACAGAAGGTTTTTTTTTATCTTAATGCATAGAATGCATTAAGAAATAAAACCTTCTGTCTTTACAACCACTTTAAGTAAAAAATCTGTGTGCAGGTTCCCCTTATACTTATATGAACTCATCCTTGATCCAGTCCTGTGCCCGAGAGAAGCGGCTCTCTCCTCTCTGTCCCTCCTCACAGAGCAGATTGTAGGGCAGCGAGAGCCATTTGTTGCCAAGGAACATCTTTATGGGACAGGATTCTCCTGTCCCCTGAAGACGTTCCTTGGCAACGAAACGCATTGGGCGGAGCTTATTGGTGACGTCATCAAGCATGCCAATCCCAAAGCAGTGGTGCTGGTGTTTGTTTGTCTCTTCTATAATATTGTTAGTACCCTAGATTGTATAAATAAACTGTTTTATATTTCTATATGGTAGTATCACACAATATGGCTTGCTTTGCTTCTTTTCTATGATAACATAATTGGCTGAATTGATGAGACATTGTGGACTATTCCTGGTGTATTGATGGCCACCTAGTGGTGGAAGGTGCTGATCTGAGTTCTATAGGCTGCAGTGATAGAAATCACTGGTCTGTTCAATAAGGCTGCACTGACCTCCTATAACTTAGAGGTCCCCCATCTCTGGTAAGAAGCTTGAACACATGAAGGTGTGGGAGCATGTGGAGTACCACAGGATTTGTAGTGTTTCACAGTCCCGCTCTTTATGATATTATATATTTTTATAATATTTAATGTGGTATATTATGAGTTTATTTCTTAGCACTATTGCACTTTATTCATGATAAGGAACCATATGTTGAGCACTAATTTTGATATATGCTTGAAAATTAATTTTGGGTTATTGTATATTCATTTATTCATGTATTTATTTATTTATATAATAATTCATATATTTATTTGATGCACATTATTTGTGTCATACTTGATTACATAATATGTTGGAATAATTGTTGTTAGAATTGAGCTCTTAAAGGGACAGCACACCTATTTTTTGTATTTATAGTAAAGCTTTCACTATACTCTGACACCCAGAGAGGAGAGGAGAAATTCAGCTATTTTACATAGCAGCTGCTCTGCCCCCTTCCCTCCTCTCTCCTGCCTGTTCAAAAAGTGCCTAGGATTCACAGGATGCAAAGCATTCTGTGATTGGGCAAGAGGAGAGGAGGGGCAAGCAGTGCAGCAGCAAATAACACTACAGCTTATGTGTAGGGCACCCATAGCTGCAGGGCTGTCTTAATGCATGGGCACCCCTGGGCACTGCCCAGGGGCCCTAGGTGCATGGGGGGCTCTACGATAATCTTGCATTACGTCATACTTGTCAACTATACCGGATTTGCTGGGACAGTCACGCTTTTTACTAAGCTGTCCCGGGATGGCTGGATTCTATTTAAAGTATTAATAAATATATGTTTAATTAAATCAACTATTTATACTTTAATTCTTAATAGTAGGTGTGTAAATTGGGGCAGGGTGGTGGGGGCCCCAGTGCAATACTTTGCCCAGGGGCCCATGGTGCTATTAAGATGACCCTGCATAGCTGGCATGTCAGAGCGGAAGTAGATCACTGACTATATCATTGGCGCTGTGAAAAAAGAGAGCTCCAGGAGGAGCATACACCTTGTTGCACTTAACTCCTTGTGCGCCAGCAAATAATAGGGGTTGATTTGCTAAAGGCAAATAGACTGTGCACTTTGCAAAGCAGTTGCTCCAGAACTTAGAAAATGAACAGAAGCTCTGCTAACTTCCATCATCCAATCAAGTGCAAGCAAAAAAGCTTTTTTTTTTTCTTCCTTGCATGTGATTGGGTTTTCTTTGCGAAGTGGAGCCTTACCTCATTTATTAAGCTCTGGGAGCAACTGCACTTGCAGAGTGCACAGTCTATTTGCCTTTAGTAAATAAACCCCCAAAACGTTTTTTTTCTGACGTACTAGGTCATGTATGTACATTTTAAACTACAAATTATACTTAAAATTCCTTTCATTTTGGATAGAGTAAGGGATTTTTTGCCATTTGTGCTCCATATCAGAGATTTCCCTTCACTTCCTGTCCCATGGCCAAAACAGGAAGTGAGAAGAAATCTCAGCAATATTAAATTAAATAGAGATCCCCATGCCCATTGGAAGATTTCCCCTCTATTACTTTTCTGGGGATGCTCCAAAATTTGACATTTTCGAATACTTTCACTTTCAATGCGAATGGTAAACAGGACAAATAGAAAGGGTGAATCTCCCTAATGGGGACACAGACAGCAATAAGTTCTCAGCAGCCCTGCTCTCATCTCTCCCTCCTCCCCGCCTGTCAGCTCCCTGCTCTGTGTGTCTCCATCTCCACCTGCCCCTGCCGCTATTAAAATTATTAAATATACAGCCTCTCCACTATAGTAAGGCAGAGTATACTGTACAAATATTTTGTAAAAACGAGCATTGCGAATTTGCAAATATCTGTTTGGAGCTGTCTTCAGGCCGGTCCTATGACTGGCGGGCTCTCTTTATAGCTCTGAGACATGAATACTGCAGGAGAGAGTGAGCGGCCACGTGATCTCCCCGGCTGATGTCAGAGGGAGATCCCGGCCCCTCCTGCAGAAGCCATCCATCGGAGCTGAAAAGCGACTTCGGGTCATGTGACCGGCCTGAAGTCAGCTTTAAATAGCTATATACAAAATATATGTACAGTGTGCTCTGCCTTACTATAGTGGAGGGGCTGGCAGTGTGTAATAATTGTGGGTTAACAACCACTTTAAGTCATTCCAAATTGGCCAATCAACATGGACAAAGACCCTGCACCTGGAAGAAGCCAAAGGCGAGGGAAGCATTTTAACTGAGCATCATTCACCACCTACCGTCTTAAAGTGGTAACAAACCCAAAACCAAAAATGTCATATATTGCAGCTTACCAATCATTAGATGTGGAGACTGTATTTGTTTTCTCTTTTAGGCCCCTTTCACACTTGTGCGAATTGTCCTGCGATTTGGGACTGCAAAGTCCCATGACAAGTCGTTCCCCATTATTTCCAATGAGTACCATTCATTTCTGTGACGCGATTTTGCTACAATTTTGGCGAGATTTCAGGGAATGCCTGTTCAAACTTGAGGTCTATGGACCTCAACTTGCATGAAAGTTGGACCAAAGTAGTGCAGGGACTACTTTGAAGTTGGCACAACTTGAAGTCGTACATATATGAATGGTTGTCATTGGAAATCATGGGGAAAGTCGCAGGACAAGTCGCACTGCGACTTGGGACTGCAAAGTCGCATGCAAGTCGTTCCCCATTATTTCCAATGAGTACCATTCATTTCTGTGACGCGATTTTGCTACAATTTTGGCAAAATTTCAGGGAATGCCTGTTCAAACTTGAGGTCTATGGACCTCAACTCGCATGAAAGTTGGACCAAAGTAGTGCAGGGACTACTTTGAAGTTGGCACAACTTGAAGTCGTACATATATGAATGGTTGTCATTGGAAATCATGGGGAAAGTCGCAGGACAAGTCGCACTGCGACTTGGGACTGCAAAGTCGCATGCAAGTCGTTCCCCATTATTTCCAATGAGTACCATTCATATCTGTACGACTTCAAAGTAGTCCCTGCATTACCTTGGCCCAACCTTGATGCAGCTTGAGGTCCATAGATTTCAATGTTAATTCCTCAAAGTCTCATGCAAATCACACCTGAATAATATAGATGCGATTTCTGTACGACTTTGTAATATGTTTTCATTGTGTCAAAGTTGCAACAAAGTCGCAACAAAGTCGTACTGATCCGTAATCGCGGCAAAATCAGCTTTTTTTCTCCTCTGTTTTCACCTGGTATTAGAGTGCCTCCACTCTGCATGAAGGAGCGCAGAGACACCTTTGGGCAGCAGCATTGTCAGTCTGGGAGGATGGGAGTGTTAGGTGCGCTAGCAAATTTAGATACACTAACATACTGAAGCAAAACTCCAGTTCACACTTTTTAAGCAGTTACAGCAACAGTTTTGTTCCTTTTGCGATAAAGGTTTTACATAAATAAATAAAAGCAAACCTTTTTAAGCATCCTTGTCAATGGTAAATGGTTTTTCTCAACCCTCTGACTGCCACATCTGCAGGGCAGCTTGTTCAATTCAAAAACATCAAACTTACTGGCTAGATTACCTGGTGAAAAATAAAGAAAGCCTAAAAATAAAACAAATGCAGCCACCACATCTAAGAATTGGTAAGCTGCAAAATAATACATGTTTGCTTTTGGGTTTAATAGCGCTTTAAAGCTGATCTCCAGCTTTAGTTTCAGCTTTAATTGATAATTCGGGCAAATCTAGCCAAAATTAACTATATACCTCACTAACATGTGTAGTCACTGCATATGCTGTATAAACTGTGTGTAGCTGAGGCTACATACAGTATACAACACTGTGTTCTGGGTGTGAGATGAGACCTTCATGTCCCACAAACGGAACAAAATACCATTGGTCTGAGCCGCGCTCGGCCATTCATAGAAAGCTTTGCATTCCATCAATTAATACAAAGGGCTTGATTTACTAAAGGCAAATAGACTGTGCCCTTTGCAAAGTGCAGCTGCTACAGAGCTTAATAAACGAGGTAAAGCTACACTTTGTAAAGAATACCCAATCACATGCACAGAAAATGAAAAACTTTTGCTTGCATGTGATTGGATGATGGAAGTCAGCAGAGCTTCTGCTCATTTACTAAGCTCTGGAGCAACTGCACTTTGCAAAGGGCACAGTCTATTTGCCTTTAGTAAATCAAAGCTTAGCTTCCTCTGATTGGCTGAGTCAGATATTGTGACATCATCAGCTTGCCTCTCTGACTCAGCCAATCAGATGAAGCTTGATAGAATACAACGCTATCTATGAATGGTATGGCTGAGGACTGCTCAGACTGGCATTATTTTGTTTCAGGTGTGAGAGAGGAAGGTCTTGTCTCGCACCCGGTACACAGTGCTATATGCTGTATGTAGCCTCAGTTACACACAGTTTATACAGCACGTCCAGCGACCATACGTGTTAGTAATAGAAATAGTTTATTTGGTCCAGATTGGTCTGAATTATCTATTTAAACTGAAACTAAAGCTGGAGATCATCCGTTGAGATATCAGCTGCATAAAACTGCATTGGGGTTGATTTACTAAAGGCAAATTCACTGTGCACTTTGCAAAGTGCAGTTGCACTCTGCAAGTGCAGTTGCTCCAGAGCTTAGTAAATGAGCAGAAACTCTGCTGACTTCCATCATCCAACCATGTGCAAGCAAAAATGCAGTTTTTTTTTTTTTCTTGCACGTAATTGGGTGCTCTTTGCAAAGTAAAGCTTCACCTCATTTACTAAACTCTGGGGCAACTGCACTTTGCAAAGTGCACAGTCTATTTGCCTTAAGTAAATCAACCCCATTGTTTTCTATAAGTCGGCCAATTGAAAGACTGGTATTGTGGGAAGGAGCTGTAAAGCACAACCACTGCAAAGCAGGAAGCCGCATACATAACCTGTAAATACAGCTACAGTATGTACATACATAATTACAGACTAGAAACATGGACATTTTTTTAATTAACACAAATTGAAGACTTTACGTTACATCTACTGCAGTGGTTCTCAGCTCCGCTCCTCGGGACCCACCACAGGCCAGATTTGAAGTATTACCTTGGGGAGATGCAGACTAGAATACTGCAATCACTGAGCAGCAAATGATATCACCTGTGATGTATTTCAGTTATCCTGCAAACCTGACCTGTTAGTGGGTTCGAGGACAGGAGTTGAGAACCACTGATCTACTGTATGTTAAAAAAAATAATGAAAAAGAAAACACTATTTAATACTAGCAAAGAAAATCAACAGGTGACAAGGACTAAAGATGACGTGAAAACAAACTCGTTTTGCACAAAAACCAGGGACAATTCAGCGTAATCTGTCTTCCAGGGACCGCTCTTCAAATCCAGGAAAGCCTATAGGAATCAGGCAGTGCTGGCAACTACAGATTTAATAGCGCAGTTGCCCAATACCGAAAATGCTGAAAATTTCTAGGGAGAGGTCTTCAAATCATTAGCTCAGTCCCTGGAAATCAAGGACAACTGCGAACTATGCTTAGAACAACAAGGCCTAAAATTCACAGTGTACATGTGAAAAAATCACTGCATTATAGATAGTACAACAGCCAGGCTAAGTGCCCTTACTATGCTTTCCTACAAGGCTGTGCTGTGTCTGTAGTATATATTTAGACCTTACCTTTCAATATCCGGACATAAACAAACACTCCGCCAACACAGCACAGAGGAAGAAGCCTCACACACTTTGCCTGTACCCAGCCGGCAAGGCCTGAGCTCTGAAGCTTGCTCTGCCTGTCTCACATTTTCCAGTTAGAAACTTGCAGCCAAGACCCTGCCCAGCCCCAAAGAATTTCCTGGATTGCTCTCCCTCTATTGAAGCCTGGCCGCCTATGTGTTACAGGGACATACTGCCAGCATCTGCTGCTTCTCCTGGTCTCAGCTCCCTGAGATAAAGTGGCTGAACACATGTTTTACATTACACAGCTTCCTGTATTGCCTTCTGATAGCCAAGAGGACCTGGTTCAATGCTGACTGTAATGGAGCAGCTAAGATAAGCCACAAGCTGCGAAAGATCAAATCCAAATCAGAGCAAAATGCTAAATATTTGAAAGTGGATCTAGCATCAGATGTGTTATTTCATATTAAATGCATGCATGTTGCCAGGATTCTGGCCAAAAAGAGAATCATGATTTTTTTTGCTTAGAATAAAGATCATGATTCTCGCAGCGTAACATCTTACATATACAAAAAAATTGGGCTAACAGCACTGTTTAGTTTTTTTGTTTTGAAAGTGTAATTTTTCCAAAAAAAATTGTGTTTGAAAGACCGCTGCGCAAATACCATGACATAAAATATTGCAACAACCGCCATCTTATTCTCTAGGGTCTCTGCTAAATATATATATATATATATATATATATATATATATATATATATATATATATAAAATATGTTTGGGGGTTCCAAGCCATTTTCTAGCAGAAAATACTGGATTTTTACTTGTAAGCAACAAATGTCAGAAAAGATTTAGTCTTTAAATAGTTAATCTAAACTCTTCCATACACGGGAGTTCAACCCTTTGATCATTTGAAACATAGTATCATTTTACTTCTTTTATCAACTTGACTTGGCTCTCAGTCCAGATAGGAGAGACTCAAGTCGCTCCGACTTAGAAAAAGGTTCCTGGGGAGACTTCAGGCAACTTGCAGTGACTTCTATTAATACAGTCAAGTCACGCTGAGTCGCCTCGCAAGTCGGACTCCATTAACTGCACTGAAAATAGCGGTAATATGTGATGGAGATCGTGGGGGGGGGGGGGGTGAATCAAAAACGCGATTTTAATATGATTAATCATGCAGCTCTAATGCATGTTAAGTCATATGGAAGTGTGACACTTCCAGGTAATTATTACCTCCCACAGAGATCACAATACTACTGTCAACAATGCCTTCATCTACATTTTTTTCTCCTTAAAGTGGTTGTAAACCCTCAAGTTACACTTTAGCTCATCACAATCTACACTGGTATGGCTACCGATTGGTGACTGTAAAAGTTCACTTACATTTGCATTCTTTTTTTATTATTATTATAATACAGGATTTATATAGCTCCAACAGTTTGTGCAGCGCTTTACAAGATGGGGGCAGACAGTACAGTTACAATACAACTCAATACAGAAGGAATCAGAGGGTCCTACTCGTTAGAGCTTACAATCCTCACAATCTGTCCTGCAATGTTTGATGACGTCATCGGTGCATGCGCAGTTCGTCCGTTCAGTCACGGCACGTTATGTGTGCCATTTCTGTCTCCTCAGCATACCGGGTCATTTCTATACCCTATTATAATATAAGTGCAGCGCTAAAACACACATAAAGTCCATATACATAGTCCTTATATGTTTCCACTTAGTGAAAGCCCACACACGATCGATGTGAAGGGAAAGGAAGAGATCTGTCACCAAATGGGAAGACACACTGACTTCCCTGGTGACGTCTTTTGCGCGACGAAACTCGGTGGGAGGAGTTGGGTCACATGACGCTGGAATGCTGGGCAATCGGCTATCTTGTTGGTTGGAAACATAGCTGAGATTTCATGCTTTTACATGCTTCATTTTAACCTCTGTTTGTGAGTATTCTGGCCTTATTTTTAATAAATTATCGGTGTCAGAAATTCTGCGCAATGAGGCTTTCTTCTCAGCTTGCTTTATGAATGGTTTATGAGAAATACTATCAAAGGAACACGTTAATATTCAAGCCACCAGCCGTCCCATATTGGAGGAAGAGTCATATTGATCTATGATAAGCGTGATTGACCACCTTTACTTAGACGGTCCACCCGTTCTGGTAAGAGTCAGTGTGTCTCTTCCCTTTTGGTGACGGATCTCTTCCTTTCCCTTCACATGGATCATGTGTGGGCTTGCACTGAGTGGAAACATATGACTATATATTTGGACTTTATGCTTGTTTTAATGCTGCACTTATGTTATAATATCTTTTATTCTATACCAGGAGAATTATGCTAGCAATTTCATTTTTTATCTTGTATTAGTACATATCATTTATTAGTGTGGGTGTATTGTGTTTTTTAAATTTCTATACCCTGTAAACGGCACAGCAGGAAGCATCGCGACAGTGTGCCCTTCTCCTCCGCTTCCTGGTATTACCCTCGTCATTGCCAGCTATGAACAGCGTAGCTCGGTTACCATAGTAACGGTGATCGAGATAGAGGCTTGGAATAGACGCGATCGCGCATGCATGCGATTTAGGCAGGGGAACAAAGGGAGGGCGGAAATGACGTCCACACAAGAGCCATAAATCAACACTAAAGATGGAGCTGCCGATTCCAGGAAGATGAAAACTTTTATAAAATTAAAAAAAGGTATTTGCAAAGCTTATTTTAATCGCGTTTAAAGATGCAAGGCATGTACATATATAGTTAAAATGATATAATTAAAAAAAAAAACAGGGTTTACTTCCTCTTTAAAACCATCAGCATCTACTACCTGCACTGGCTCAGAGGTTACACAGTCATGTAAATTCTGGAAAAACGTTTCATCCTGCAACTTTGAATTTTCTCATCATTACCATCGGAAAGGAATATCGATCTGACCCCACCAACCATTAAACAATTGAACAAACGTTTTCAAAAGAAAACATTTTGAACAAAATTCTAATGGTCTTTGGCCATTTAGATATTATGAACCTGCCTGTTTACACAGCTCAATAACGTAAGTTCAAAATACACACACAACCAAATGAGTGAAAGAAGTTGCTCATTCCTCTCCGTCTGCTCTTTGAACCTGTGCATTATCATGCAGGTAAAGCAACGGGTTCACTTTAATTTAGCTCCCCCACAACTCTGTTTAGCCTCCAGAAGAAAAGCCCTGTGTAAGCTATGAATTGCGGAACTCATAGCTCACTGGGACTATGGACTGATTGGCCCAATGCTGTCACATTGAGTGAATCACATACTCCTCCATCCACGGAAGTACCAGGTATATCCTTAGTTTCCTACTACTAAAGGGAGCTGCAGGGGAAGCAAAAGAAAGTAAAAGTACAACGAAAAGCTCCTATATGCAGCCCACAGTGGGAGGGGTTCAGCAAAAGAGGCAGCAGGCAGGACTAGGTGCAGCCAGGTGCTGACTGACAAACTAAGCTTGTGGATCAGCAGTGACATTCCTGATAGTAATGCCCCCTGCAACATCTACTTATCCCACTGCATAGCATTACATGAGAGTGGCAACTCTGCTCTGAATTCAATTGCAGTGCAGCATTGTTGCCAGATCTTCACATTAGGCTTTACCGGCAGGATCAGCTGGTATCTGTGGGACTTTGCAGGGGGACTAAGAGATAACTGTAAGTGCATCTATAATTAAATGCTGTGATACATTTTTAAATGGTAGTCCATAGTTCTACTTTAAATATATGGTGCAGGAGATGGGGTGCGGGTGGGGGGGGGGGGGGTTAAAGAAAACGTGTTTCCCTGAGTGGCAAAAGCTCAGGTCTGCTTTAAAATTAAAGACAGTCTGAAAGCTACAAAGCCTCTGCTGTCCCTTCCTATACTGCTCTGTAACTTCATTTTCATGAATGCATGATATTTTTAAATGTTTATTTGTAGAATACAAATAGTATATAAATTATAACATATACACTATATTACCAGAAGTATTGTGACACCCATCTTTACATGAAGTTTAATGGCATCCCAGTCTTAGTCCATAGGATTCAATATTGAGTTGGCCCACACTTTGTAGCTATTACAAGATTTAACTTTTCTGGGAAGACTCTCCACAAGGTTTAGGAATGTATCTATGGTAATGTCTCTCCATTCTTCCAGAAGCGCATTTGTGAGGTCAGGCACTGATGTGGATGAGAAGGCCTGGCTCGTAGTCTCCACTCTAATTCATCCCAAAGGTGTTCTATCGGGTTGAGGTCAGGACTCTGTGCAGGCCAGTCAAGTTCCTCGCTCATCTATGTCTTTATGGATCTTGCTTGTGCACTGGTCCAAATCATTTGGTTTAGGGGGGATTATGGTGTGGGGTTGTTTTTCAGGGGTTGAGCTTGGCCCCTTAGTTCCAGTGAAGGGAACTCTTAAGGTGTCAGAATACCAAGACATTTTGGACAATTTCATGCTCCCAACTTTGTGGGAACAATTTGGGGATGGCCCCTTCCTGTTCCGACATGACTGCGCACCACTGCACAAATCAAGGTCCATAAAGGCATGGATGAGCAAGTTTCGAGTGGAGAAACTTGACTGGCCTGCACAGAGTCCTGATCTCAACCTGATATAACAACTTTGGGCTCGATTATAATAGAGACTGCAAGCCAGGCCTTCTCACCCACATCAGTGGCTGACTTCACAAATGTGCTTCTGGAAGAACGAGGTCCATTCCCATTTATACACTCCTAAACCTTGTGGACAGCCTTCTCAGAAGAGTTGAAGTTGTTATAGCTGCAAAGGGTGGGCCAACTCAATATTACCCCCCCCCCCCCCCCCACGGACTAAGACTGGGATGCCATTAAAGTTCATGTGGGTGTAAAGGCGGGTGTCCCAATACTTTTGGTCACCCAGTGTATATGAAGCATACGTTTAAAACATGTACATGTGAAAAAAAATAAGATTGACCAAAAGCATTATAGGTTTTTTAAGTTACATTTCTTTGAAACAAACTTCTTACTTTCGTTCCATTTCATTCTCATTGTATCAGTCTTTTTTCATAGATGCTTTTTTTTCAAAGATCATTGCACATGCCAAAAAAACATTGAAAATGGCTTTAAAATAGAAAGAATGAAATTGTTCAACTGCTTTCCATTGTCTGGAAAAGATGGAGCCAGCAGGATCTATCATGCATGCAGCATGCTGCAGATTTAAAACAAGAAAGACAACACAAAGGAATAAATACATAAGGCTAATGATTATCTGCACACACAGGCAAGGAAAAAGAGAGCTGTGGGGTGCTTTAGTTTCCCTCTCAATTTTATAAAAAAAAAATAATTAGGAATAAAATCAGATAAAAAAAAAACCTGTAGTCCATGTTTTAAATTTTGCCTTCACACGCGCTATAAGAAACAGTATAAAATGCTAAATTACTATCGAGGCCCCTTCGACACCACTGGACACGCATTATACTTTATATAACACCTGCCCGCTGGTGTGCACTGTATAGGGGAGTTGCAATGTGTTGCAATTTTTGCACAATAGCGTTCATCAACAAAACTGCAGAAAAGATATTTAAACTGACATTCTTCCTACCCCACAACAAATAAATGACATTTTTTTTCACAGATAGCCATGACAGAAAATAATATTCACCTAATGCAACATATTTTAAGATGGTTTACCCCAAGTCAAACTCAACAGGCAGGTTTACTAAAATGCTCAACTTTAAAGTAGAACTATACATAAAACTTTTTTTCATTTTGGGAAGAGTAGAGGAGGATTCCTGTTGGTTTATTTTTTGCCATCTGCACCCCATTGGAGAGATTTACCTTCACTTCCTGCCCCATAGCCAAAGCAGGAAGTGAGAGGAAATCCCTGCAAATTAACCACTTCAGTCCCGGAAAGTTATACCCCCTTCCTGACCAGACCACTTTTTGCGATTCGGCATTGCGTCGCTTTAACTGACAATTGCGCGGTCATGCGGCTTTGTACCCAAACAAAATTTGCGTCCTTTTTTTCCCACAATTAGAGCTTTCTTTTGGTGGTATTTGATCACCTCTGCGTCATTTCTGATCACCGCTATAAACAAAAGAAGAGCGACAATTTTGCAAAAAAAACCCAAATTTCTTACTTTTTGCTAAAATACAAATCCAAAATAAATAAATAAATAAAAATGTTTTTTCATCGGTTTTGGCCGATTTATATTCTTCCTCATATTTTTGTTTAAAAAAATCGCAATTGGCGTTTATTTATTGGTTTGCGCAAAAGTGGTCGCGTTTACGGATGATGATAATTAATTTCTGAGGTTTTTATTTTTTTTTATTTTTTACTAGTAATTGCGGCGATCTGCGATTTTTAGCAGTACTGCGATACTGGGGCAGACATTTTTGACACTTTTTTGGGACCAATGACATTTAAACAGCGATCAGAAATTTAAATGTCCACTGATTACTGTATAAATGTGATTGGCAGTGAAGGGGTTAACCTGCAGGGGGAGATCTAGGGGTTAACAGTGTTCCCTGGGTGTGTTCTTACTGTGGGGGGACTGGGCTACCATGGGCATAAGAGATCGAACTGATCCCAGTGACGGGGATCAGTAGATCTCCAATGCCCCCACTAAAAGAGCGGGGAATCGCTGTGCTTACATCGGCGGTTCCCCGTTCTTTGGCTGTGGCTGCTCATCGTGGCTCGCCAGCGGACATCGGGTCTGCCCGAGCCGCGGACACACTCCTCAGGAGTACGGTGCTTTTTTTACGGCGATTCGCGCTGAGCGTCCACACTGCCGCCGTGAATACACGGCAGGCGGTGTGGAACCGGTTAAAGGAATCCCTTGGGGTCCCCCAGACTACATGAACTAGTGTCCCCTCAATTTGAAGATTTCCCCTTGTATTACTTTTCTGGGGACAACCCAAAATTTGGTATTATGTTTTACTTTCAGTTTCAATGCTAATGGTAAATAGAACAAATAGAGAGGTGGAATCTCCGTAATAAGAGCGCAGACAGTGATACAAACTGGCAGGGGTTCTAATCCCTCCCCACTCTATCCAAAACTGAAGAACAAGTTTAGCCTTTAGTTATACTTAGTTATACTAATGTTAATTAATTATAATAATGTTCGCTAAACACTGACAACCTCATTGGCTAAATGTGCCTTTCCCCGCTGTGGCTGTCAGTGCCACCATGATGTTACTACAGCCATCACCTAGATCATGGCTGAGGTTAGTGTCAGAGAATAACACTCACCCAACACCCTCAGAGCCCCACTTTTATTTAGGCATCTTCATCTTTTCAGCCAGGAGTCAACTCAGGGTCAGATCTGCTGAGAGGCAAACAAGGTGTTTGCCCTGGGCAGCATTTTTCAGGGGGCTGCTGCTGCCCCCCCCCCCGATGACCAAATAGCTGAATAACGGCTACAGTGTAGTCATCCAGTTCTGGAAGGGCGTCTATTGATGCCCTCCTAGAACCGCGCCCTCTGTGGGGTGCACCTGGAGCGACCTGTGATCGCCGTGCAGTAAAGAGCCAATCACAGCTGCTCTTTACCACGTGATCAGCTGTGTCCAATCACAGCTGATCGCGATCTAAACACACTTGCAGGATATCAGCATTCCTTTTCTCATTCTGTCACAGGCTATTGCCAATCAACGCTGCCTATCAGTGCCCATCAGTGCCAATCAGTCCTGCCTATCAGTGCCAATCAGTGCCCATCAGTGCTGCCAATCAGTGCCCATCAGTGCTGCCAATCAATGCCCATCAGTGCTGCCAATCAGTGCTGTCAATCACTGCCCATCAGTGTGCATCAGTGCTGCCTGTCAGAGGCCATCAGCGTTGCCAATCAGTGCCCATCAGTGCTGCCAATAAGTGTCCATCAGTGCTACCAATCAGTGCTGCCTATCAGTGCAAATCAGTGCTGTCTATCAGTGCCAATCCGTGCTGCCCATCAGTGCTGTCAATCAGTGCTGCCTATCAGTGTTGCCTATCAGTGCCCATCGGTCCAGCCTATCAGTGCCAATCAGTGCTCATCAGTGCTTCCAATCATTGCTGTCAATCAGTGCCCATCAGTGCCACCAATCAGTGCCCATCAATGCCGCCAGTCAGTGTTCATCAGTGCGGCCTATTAGTGCCCATCAGTGCCGCCTATCAGTGCCCATCAGCGCTGCCTATTAGTGCTCATTAGTGCCACCTATCAGTGCAGCTTCATCAGTTCCTCCTCATCAGACCCCATCCTCTGCTTCATTGACCACATATGTGGCACTTGGATGAATCAGGTCTCAGGGTCTAATGAGGGAGCTGCAGCTGTTTACTGTGAACAGCTGCAGCTTCCTCATCAGACCCTGAGACAAAAACTGTATACTGCGGCTGGGATGGGACAAATTTAGATGGGGGGGGTGCCCAATTTTAGTCTTGCCTAGGATAGCACAAAACCAAAACACACCACTGGGTAAACGTGGAGTGAATTATCTATCTATGAAGCCCTAGTCTGATAAATTGCCACAGTCTGTTGCTACATCCCTACACCCCATTTATGACTAGTGCCACAATGGAAGAGTCCTAGGCTGGGGCCCTTCCATGATAAGCACCCTGTGTGCCTGGTGCGAAGTTCCAGGACTGGCATCTGGTCTACAGGGCTTGGCAGACTTACAGACTGTGTTCCTAGGGAGGCAGGCTGTGTGCCTGGATGTATCCTGAAGCTGCAGTCAGCTAAAACAGAGCAACACAAGAACCTCACATTTTGGGAGAGCTACTCCTGTGTCTCCTTCTACCACTTCACTTCTGCTACCACTTTGTAATAAAGTTGTTCAAAAGCATTTAAGGACAGTATCTGAATTTGTAATATTTAAATATTTGGGTGTAAACGGTCAGGAGACGGTAATCTGAAATTCACTCCCCCCCCAAAAAAAACCCAGAGTTATACAATCAAAGCTATTTGTCACATGAGGTTATTAACTTAAGATCCATAATGCAATGCTGAAGCTAACAACATGCCTGCCTTACATACAAAGCTGCTCTTGAGCTTTACAGTTCATTAATCAAGAGTCGGCAGAGGAAAAAATGGCTGCATGTTTCATGACCCAATAAGAGTTAGATGGCTTTCCTCAGCAACTCCTCACCTCTATCTCAAGGAACAAAGAATAGAATAAACACAAAGCTTCAGTCTTATGCTGCCAACCTCCTGTTCTAGCCACTGACCCATGAATGCATCCCTGTTCCTACACACAATTCGCAAAATAATGACTTCTTACACAATGATTAAATCAGAAAACAGCCATGAAAGGGCACACTAATGCTGTTAGCAGCTCAACATTTTGTGGAGAGTATCAGGAAATATACTTATACATTTATATTTTTCCAGACTAAAACTAAAATGAATAGATCACCAAATATATATATATATATATATATATACACTGTATGGCAATATATTTGTGGATCCCCGACCCTAACCATCAATCCTATAGACGCTTGTTAGATATGGGATTGCAAGTGGCAATCACACAGAAAAAAAGCAATAAATCTCTAAAGAATTAATAATAAGACCCTCATTCATATTTGCAAATTGAGCAAATTAGCGATTACATGAGGGAGACTCAATGGGGGTTTCTGGCGATTAGCTGTGGGCAGAAGCCCTAATGAAATCACAGCTAATCGCGATCGCTCACATGCAATTGCTCAAATAGCGATTACCTGCAAATGATTGAACCTGGATGATTCACAGGTAATCGCTCTATGATACAGAATGCATCTAGGGCCAATCATTCTTTGATCGTTCCATGTGAGTGGCTGTAGTTAGGTGCGGGAGCTGTCAGTCTCTCATTGCATGTGTAAATGGGGCCTTAAACGCAAACAATAGCATCAAACATGTAAATATAATATCTGTTGATATGCTCCTACCACTACACTACCATGTTGTATATATTTCATAGGTTATCTGTTTTATTTGTACACTTTTGTACATTCTTGTTTTTAGGCTCCATGCACACTGGACACTCTATATAGTCGTTTTGGACGTTGGATTTCTGGCAAAAAAACGCTGCTTTTAAAACTAGCTTTTATCAGCATTTTGTAATAGCGTTTATGTGCGTTTATCGGCATCAGCGTTTTTGAGCGTTTTTCTATTAACTTCATTAGCTTCCATTGACTACAAAAAAACAAGCTTTTATCAGCATTTTGTAATAGCGTTTATCGGCGTCCAGCGTTTTTTGTGGTCAGGAGAACGACTCTTGAACACCAATTCAGGGCGTTCAGATAACAGCCCAAAAACGCCACTGCTGTTAAACGACAATAAACGTCCATGTGTGCATAGGATAACATAAAGGGGCGTTTTTGGGCTGTTAAAAAAAAAAAACCCAAACCACCATAAACGGTCGTTTATCAGCTTCAGTGTGCATGGAGCCTAATACTGCTGATTTGTTTTCGGTGTTTTCAGACACAACTTGTACTGGATATTGTTTTTCGTGTTTGCCTCCTAATAAAAACTGATTTGCACAAATATCAGCCATCCCTTTAACCGAGGGTGACAAACCATATAAATGTGCCACGACAAAGTAGGGAGCAGAGCTCTCTGAGCTGGGAGTCCAGCTGACAAACGCTGATCAGCAGAGCTACTCCTTTTATAGAAAGACCAGGAGAGAGTAGAATGTTCCACAAGTGGTACAAAAATAAGATATTCTCACTTGAGCCTCGTTACAAACTAACTGAGGAGATTTCCAAAAGTCATGTCACCTGAATAAGCAGAAATAAAGGGGGGAAGTAGTAGGTAGGGGGACAATGGCCACCACAATCCTATGAAGCAGGGTTGCCAACCGTCAGTAAATTTACTGACAGTTTGTAAAAATCTGTGATTTTTGCAACTGTCTATAAATATCAGGGTCTGATAATTTGTCATGCTGTGCTGACTTTTAAGTGTAAAGTTGGCAAATTACTTGATATGGGTATTGTCAGTGTTTCCATGTTGTGTTTAAATATCAATTGTCTTAGTTTCTAATAGGAGTTCTATTATTTTTCAAGTTGGCAGTAAAAAAATGTGCTCCGCCAGTAATTTTTCTATGTTTTGCCAGTAAAAAACGCTGCTGGAGGTTGGCAACACTGCTATGAAGGTGGGCCCTTACACAAATGCCCCCCATACCATCCTATTCCACATCCATAGGCATTAATATAGAGTTGCCTTCCCTTTCCTTCTGTAACAGCACAGCCTCCACTGTTCTGGGAATTCTTTCCGCATTATAGCATCTCTGTGTGAACTTGTACCCATTCAGCCAAAAGAGAATTTGTGATGTCAGGTACTGAATGCAGTTGGCATTCCAATTCATCCCAAAGGTGTTCAGTAGGGTTGAGATCAGGGTTCTGTGCAGGCCATTTGAGTACCTACATACAAATTTGTCAAATTATGTCTTTATGGATCTAGGTTTGTGCCCCTCATCTAAATCATTTGGAGGCGTGCCCACATACGTTTAGCCATATAGTGCATTTGCCTTTTCTGTGTTTTTTCAATGCATCTCTATGTCAAATTTCCTATCATCTGACTAGCAGATTTTAAAAATGCTTTTCGCCAGTGGAAATGACCTACCATCCAGAAAGTATCCCCTGCCTGCACTAAAGTGATCAGTCATCAGTAAGGAAAATAGACATGTGGGTGGTCTGCTGCCATGACTGACAAGATTAGCACTGCACGTTGGGAGAGCCAAGGGAGAATAAACTAGGACATGTTTGACTTTCTCATACAGAACTGATCTAGAAATGGTGATGTTGATCCTTTCCTATTTGCTTCTCGTTCTGAAACATGTGAGCAGCCCCCAAAAAAGATGGTGTTTTCTCCAGCATTGTAGACCTAAATGTTTTTATTTTTTAAATAAAATCCCACTTTAAGTGGAATTGCATAAAAATCTATTATTTCTACTTTGCTATTAGGAATTGTAGCACTGTTTTTGTTATTTGAGACAGCAATTCAAATTTACCTATCAATTTATCTCTTTGTGTCGCAGGAACATATATACACACTATTCTCACAAATGTTCTTTTGAACTGAGCAAATCTCATGTTGTAACGCGTCCGCCGAGGAGGCCCTTTTTATATCTGTTCATTGGTGAAATCGGCAGCTGCTTTGCGGGAGATTAAACAGACTCTGCCTAGGGTCAAGGGAATGTAGAAAAGAGCAGCTTATAATGCAGGTCTCTCGTCTGACATTAATTACTGGACACCGCAGGAACTTGGGATAGAAACGGATGGTGTAGAAGAAGCAGGATAAGTAGGAGCAAGTGAATCCATTAGAGACCTCTGATAAGCCTATCACTATCTTACAGCATGCGGCTATCTCTTTATGTGCTGTTTCTCTACAAGCTAGAACAATAGGAGTGCTGAGAAATTTCATCCATGAGGAGCTTAAGATCTAATTTTTCCACATAAAGCTCTAGAAGCGAGAACAAAAATAAACTTTCTTTAAAGGGGAGCTCTAGTTTATACCAAACATTTTCAAAAAATAAATGGAGCAGAACAGATCCACTGAAAATTATAGATTGTCAAAATCTACTTCTCCCAAGAGAAAAATGCCTAAATGTCTAACACACACATATATATATATATATATATATATATATATATACATATTGAATAGATTGTAAAAATGCTAATAAGGAAATAATGCTTTCAAAAATATATATTTTAATTGTTTGTTTTTATTCATTTATAAAATACAAAGTGAGCAATCAGAAGAAAACTCTAAATCAAATTAATATTTATTGTAACTGCTATTTGGCTTCAAACCAGCATCGATTCCTACACTTGCACACTTTGTACACTTGCACAAAGGCAGGGATTTTGTAGGATTAGGCTGGGTTCACACTATCCGACAAAAAAACAGTCCGACTTTGATCCTACTGTGCTGTGCGATTTACGGTCCTACATAGGGTCAAAGTTGGACCGTTTTTCTGTGAACAGGGATCCGACTTTGATCCCGACAATGCCAGGCACCTTGTGCTCTGGGGATCTTGAGGGGAAACTCCATGCCAAATTAAAAAAAAATGGCATGGGGTCCCCCTCCAGGAGCATACCAGGTCTGGTACGGATTTTAAGGGGAACCCACCATGCCGAAAAAAACGGCATGGGGCCCCCATACCAGACCCTTATCCGAGCATGCAGCCCGGCAGACCAGGAAAGGCAGTGGGGAAGAGGCCCTTGTCCTCATCAACATGGGGACAAGATGCTTTGGGGTGGGGGGCGCAGAACCCCCCTGCCCCAAAGCACCCATACTCCCCATGTTGAGGGCACGCGGCCTGGTATGGTCCAGGAGGGGGGGGCGCACGCTCATCCCCACCCCCATTCCTGGTCTGCCAGGCTGCGTGCTTGGATAAGGGTCTGGTATGGATTTTGGGGGGACCCCACGCTTTTTTTTCGGCGTGGGGGGTCCCCTTAAAATCCATACCAAAGCAAAGGGCCAGGTATGCTCCTGGAGGGGGACACCATGCCATTTTTTTTTTCAAATTTGGCGTGGAGGTGCCCTTCAAGATCCCCAAGATCCCCATAGCATAAGTCACATGCCAAAGTTGGATCAGTGAAGACACTGATCCGACTTTGATCCGACTTCAAATCCTTTCAATGGTCTAAAGTAGGATCAAAGTCGGACAAAAGTAGTACAGGAAGTCAGACCAGTTAAGATGGCTCTCATAGGGAATCATTGTTTTTGTGACGTAATGCGACTTGTGCTCCTAATGTCAGTCCGAGAATCGGACTAGTGTGAACCCAGCCTTAGAGTGAAGTGTTTGATTAATCAATTATACCAAGCAGGTACTAATAATCATCAATCACAGTCATTAACTGAAACAGAAACAACTGTGCAGGAGGCTTAAAACTGGATGAGGAACAGCCAAAATCTGCTACTAAGGTGAGGTTGTGGAAGACAGTTTTATGTCACAGGTCATACACCATGGCAAGGCTAAACACAGCAACAAGACAGAAGGCAGTTATACTGCATCAGCAAGGTCTCTACCAGACAAAGATTTCAGCGCAAACTGGGTTTCAATATGTGCTATTCAAGCTCTTTTGAAGAAGTACAAAGAAGCGGGCAATGCTGAGGACTGTAGGCACAGTGGTTGGGCAAGGAAACTTCTACATCAGAAGATGTCCAGCAGTGCCATCAGCACAGAACTGGTGGAAACCAGTGTGACCCAGGTACACCCACCTGCTGTCCAGAGAATCCTGGCCAGAAGTGGTCTTCATGGAAGAATTGTGGCCAAAAAGCCATACCTTTAACGTGGGAACAAGGCTAAGTGACTTAACTATGCACAGAAACATAGGAACTGGGTGCAGAAAATTGGTAGTTGGTGCTCTGGACTGATGAGTCAAAATTTTAAATATTTGGCTGTAGCAGGAGGCAGTTTGTTTGCTAACGGGCTGGAAAGCGGTACAATAATGAGTGTCTGCAAGCAATAGTGAGGCATGGTGGAGGTTCCTTGCAAGTTTGGGGATGCATTTCTTCAAATGGAGTTGGACATTTGGCCATGCTCAATGATCTCCTCAATGCTGACAAATACAGGCAGATACTTATCCATCATGCCATACTGGCATACAGGCAGGGGTCTTGGAGGTGATGGTTTGTCCCCCACAGAGCCCTGATCTCAACATCTTCGAGTCTGTCTGGGATTACATGAAGATGAGATGGAGAAGGATCTGAGGCAGCCTACATCAACAGAGGATCTGTGATTAGTTCTCCAAGATGTTCGGAACAACCTACCAGCTGAGTTCCTTCAAAAATTGTGTGCCAGTGTTCCTAGTAGAATTAGTACTGTTTTGAAGGTAAGGAGCAATTGAACAATGTTGCATTGCATATTCTTACCTACTTTGGCTCTGCAAAAATTGGGACAATTGCATTTCATTCTTTATAGTGAGATTTTAAAGAGATGCTTTGTTTGTAGAAGTCTCCCCACCTTCCTCCTGACAACTTGATACTCATCCTCCTAGTGCCCCCCCCCCCTCCCCTTTAAGATCCTTCCTTTGTTGCAACCAACACCTTTAAATATCTAGTGTCAGGTGTGTTGGAGCAGTCACATTTACCCCTTCACGTGGCAGTACTTAGTAATAGCAATTGGTAGCATTATGGGGAAGGGTCACATGCTGCCTCATACCCAGAAGCATTTACACAGAAACCGTATATATACATATGTATATATATATATATACTCTTGGCAATATGAATACTATATTACCAAAAGTATTGGGACACCTGTCTTTACACGCACAGAAACTTTATTGGCATCCCAGTCTTAGTCTGTAGGGTTCAATATTGAGCTATAAACGCTTCAACTCTTCTGGGAAGGTTCTCCACAAAGTTTAGGAGTGTGTATATGGGAATGTTTGACCATTGTTCCAGAAGCGCATTTGTGAGGCCAGGCACTGATGTGGACGAGGGGGCCTGGTTCGCAGTCCCTGATCTAATTCATCCCAAAGGTGATCTGTCAGGTTGAGGTCAGGACTCTGTGCAGGCCAGTCAAGTTCCTCCATCCCAAAATCACTCATCCATGTCTTTATGAACCTTGGTTTTTGCACTGGTGCGCAATATGTGGGAACAGGGAGAGGCCACTCCCAAATTGTTCCCACAAAGTTGGGAGCATGAAATTGTCCGAAATGTTTTGGTATGCTGGCGCCTTAAGAGTTTCCTTCACTGGAACTAAGTGGCCAAGCCCAGCCCCTGACAAACAACCCTACACCATAATCCCCCCTCCATCAAATGATTTGGACCAGTGCACAAAGCAAGGTCCATAAAGACATGGATGAACAAGTTTTGGGTGGAGGAACTTGACTGTCCTGCACAGATTCCTGACCTCAACCTGATAGAACACCTTTGGGATGAATTAGAGCAGAGACTGCGAGCCAGTCCTTCTTGTCCAACATCAGTGTCTGACCTCACAAATGTGTTTCTCGAAGAATGGTCAAACATTCCCATAGACACACTACTGAACCTTGTGGACAGCCTTCACAGAAGAGTTGAAACTGTTATAGCTGCAAAGGGTGAGCCAACTCAATATTGAACCCTACGGACTAAGACTGGCATGCCATTAAAGTTCATGTGCCTGTAAAGGCAGGTGTCCTAATACTTTTGGTAATATAATGTGTATATATATATATATATATATATATATATATATATATAAACACACAGTATCTCACAAAAGTGAGTGCACCCCTCACATTAAATATTTAATTCTAACTTTTCATGTGACAACACTGAAGAAATTACACTTTTCTACAATGTAAAGTAGTGAGCATACAGCGTGTATAACAGTCTATATGTGCTGTCCCCTCAAAATAACTCAACACACAGCCATTAATGTCTAAACCGCTGGCAACAAAAGCGAGTACACCCCTATGTGAAAATGTCCAAATTGGGCCCAATTAGCCATTTTTCCTCCCCGGTGTCATGTGACTCGTTAGTGTTGAAAGGTCTCAGGTGTGAACGGGGAGCAGGTGTGTTAAATTTGGTGTTATCGCGCTCATTCTCTCATACTGGTCACTGGAAGTTCAACATGATACCTCATGGCAAAGAACTCCCTGAGGGTGTGAAAAAAAGAATTGTTGCTCTACATAGAGATGGCCTAGGCTATAAGAAGATTGCCAAGACCCCAAAACTGAGCTGCAGCACGGTGGTCAAGACCATACAGCGGTTTAACAGCACAGGTTCCACTCAGAACAGGCCTCGCCATGGTCGATCAAAGAAGTTGAGTGCACGTGTTCAGCGTCATATCCAGAGATTATCTTTGGGAAATAGGCGTATGAGTGCTGCCAGCATTGCTGCAGAGGTTGAAGGGGTGGGGGGTCAGCCTGTCAGTGCTCCGACCATACGCCGCACATCAAATTGGTCTGCATGGCTGTCGTCCCAGAAGGAAGCCTCTTCTAAAGATGATGCACAAGAAAACCCGCAAACAGTTTGCTGAAGACAAGCAGACTAAGGACATGGACTAATGGAACCATGTCCTGTGGTCTGATGAGACCAAGATAAACTTATTTGGTTCAGATGGTGTCAAGCGTGTGTGGCGGCACTCAGGTGAGGAGTACAAAGACAAGTGTGTCTTGCCTAAAGCCAAGCATGGTGGTGGGAGTGTCATGGTCTGGGGCTGCATGAGTACCGCTGGCACTAGGGAGCTACAGTTCATTGAGGGAACCATCAATGCCAACATGTACTGTGACATACTGAAGCAGAGCATGATCTTCTCCCTTTGGACACTGGGCTGCAGGGCAGTATTCCAACATGATAAGGACCCCAAACACACCTCCAAGACGACCACCCTCTTGATAAAGAAGCTGAGGGTAAAGGTGATGGACTGGCCAAGCATGTCTCCAGACTTAAACCCTGCTGAGCATCTGTGGGGCATCCTCAAATGGAAGGTGGAGGAGCGGAAGGTCTCTAACATCCACCAGCTCCGTGATGTCGTCATGGAGGAGTGGAAGAGGACTCCAGTGGCAACCTGTGAAGCTCTGGGGAACTCCATGCCCAAGAGGGTTAAGGCAGTTCTGAAAATAATGGTGGCCACACAAAATGTTGACACTTTAGACCCAATTTGGACAATTTTTACATAGGGGTGTACTCACTTTTGTTGCCAGCGATTTAGACATTAATGGCTGTGCGTTGAGTTATTTTGAGGGGACAGTAAATTTACACTGTTATACAAGCTGTACACTCACTACTTTACTTTTTCATTTCTTCAGTGTTGTCACGTGAAAATATATAATAAAATATTTACAAAAATGTGAGGGGTGTATATATATATATATATATAGGTTTATTTGCTCCTTGAAGGCAAATTTAATTTTGCTACCTCCTCTAATTTATCATAATGGTATTTTTTAAATTCTTACATTTTAAAGACCACCACTATACCGACACATTTCTCATCTGATCTTCACTGTACCAATCAACTTCTCCAGTGATCTCCATTGTACCAAAGCACTTTTCCATTGATCTCCCCAGCACCATTCAATGTATCCACTTAGGCTGACCATACATTATACAATTTTCTTGTACAATGTTCCTTTAGATTTACCAAAACCATATAATATGAGGTCAAACCTAAACAGTTTCAATTTGTATGCAGACAATCCCTTGCATTACATAGTTGAAGGTAAATCTAAAGGAAATTGAATAAGAAAAGTGTATAATGTATGGGCACCCTAACAGGCACAGTACCAACACATTTTACTGCCACTGTACTGATACACTTGACCACTACTATACTAATAAACTTCTCTACTGTACCAATCAACTTCTCCACTCATCTCCAGACTACCGATTTACTTTTCCACAGATCTCAGTTGCACAAATCCAGCATTCTACAGTTTTCAACTGACAAGTCCACTTCTCCATGGATCAACACTGCAAGGGTGCATTTCTTAACTGGCTGCCACAGCACCAGCGCACTTTTCCACTGAATGCAATTATACCAACACACTTTTCTACTGACTGCCACTGTGCCAACACACTTCTTCACAGACTGCTACTGTACCAACACACTTCTCTATTGACTGCCAAAATTTCTTAACTGACCATCATTGTATTAGCACTTTTCTTGACTGCCGACAATGTAGTGGCGCACTCTCTACTGGTCTGGTTGGCATTGTAATCATACATTACAAACCCTAAACTGCTGCACTATGCACTGGGCAAGACTTGGTTAGACTGCTGAACTCTGTACTATGCCCTCTGAACAACTTGGTATTTCATCCCATTCAATAAACGCCAACTTTCAAAAAAACAAAACAAAAAAGAAACCTCTACGGGTTCACTGCAGTTTCTGTCACTATGAGAGCATAGCACAAGCCTGTGATCTGCAGGGATAGGTGCCAAACAGTATAACTTTGTTAAAATATAGAAAGTTATACTGTATGATCACAGTAATAAGCTGTGACAGCAATCACTAAGGCAGGAGCTGCTATGTCAGACTAACAGCATGTCCCAGTGGGTCCGCACACAGAGGAAGTGCCTGTATATGCATATATAAATGTTTGGAGGTTTAAGTGAAGTTCTTCAGGACATTTACATAAAGTAACAGGCCCTCGGTTACAGTTTTACTTTTTCAGTTTTGATTAAAGCTGGAAAGCATTATAATACTTTTCAGGATTGTGGCGCTGCCTAAGATGGCCGCTGTTGATCTGTCACTGGTCTGCATGCATCGATCAATCATGTCATCACAGGAGAGCCACGACTGGCAGCAAATCCCCCCCCCCCCCAGGCCGCTCTGCCTCTATCATGTCAGTTGAGAGCCGCGGGTGGCAGCACCCCCCCTCCCAGAGGCCGCTGTGCATCCTGGCATGTTATGTCATTACAGTCACTGGACAGCACCATAGCCACCCCCCACCCCCATGTGGAGGGCGCTCTGCGTGATGCATCCTGGCATTGAAGACAGAATGTCTGAGCAGAAGGCAGGAGCTGTCCCATCTTTTCAAGTTAAATTGCCTGTGATTTGTTGGAAGGGGCGGTCCTAGCAACCAATCTCTGTCTGTTACATGGAAATTTGGACAGCTCCCGCCTTCTGCTCGACCATGCCGCATCCTCTATCTTCTACCTGCTGTGTAAGGTAAGGGAGCAGGCATTCACATAAAGGTGACTGTGTTACAAGGAGGGGGGCTGTGTTACAGGGGAGGTGGGCTGTGTTACAGGGGTGGGGGCTGCGATACAGGGGAGGTGGGCTGTGATACAAGGAGGGGCGCTGTGATACAAGGTGGGGCATTGTGATACAAGGAGTGGGGCTGTGTTTCAAGGAGCGGGGCTGTGTTTCAAGGAGGGGGCTGAGGAGGGTACAGATGTGAAGGGGGGAAAGAGGGCATAGAGGTAAAGGCGCTATAATATAAATTGGGGACTTGGATGCAAAGAGGTCTGTGATGTAAAGCGGGAACTGTAATGTAAAGGGGTGCTATATTGCCACTATTTGTCTTCAGGCCGGGTCCAGAGGCACAGATGCGGACCACGGAAGAAGAAATAGGTGGAGAGGAGCCGCACAAAAACTCCATCCCCGCCACCTCCACCGTATACATGAGCAGGGCAAAGGGGTGGAGCCAAGGGGGTGGCAAAATGAGGATTTTGCCTAGGGTGACAAAATTCCTTGCACAAGCCCTGACTATTTGAAGAGGTGCACAGCCAACATGTTTTGAGGCATTTACAGCTTCCCCTTCACCAGGATCTTTGCTTGGTACTTTAGTTCCTTAAGATAAAGTATTCCAAACCATTTTTTTATACGAAAATCTATTTGTTTAGGTAATAGATAATATAAAAGATTTGGACCATAAAAATGCCTGTCTGGTAGCATTTGCTATTTACTACTGTTGACAGACACTTTATAGTCTCAATAGAAGCTGTCCATGTCACCAGGAAGTGACTTGAGCACGCAAATAATGTCCCTTCCACTCCTAAGTCCAGAGAAGTGAGGACTTGGGGTGCAATGTGTCCCACTAATGAGATAAATGCACTGACATCATCTTGAACCAGCCAATGTAAATAGCCAAAGATAAGTACCTGAAAGAGGACCGTCAGAAGATGTCACAGAAAGCACAGAAATAATCAAGCAATTAAAAGAGAAGTATTTTTTTTGGGACTCGTACTTACCTAGATAGATGCAGCATTGATCTGATGCTGCATCTGTCCCCTGCTGGCTCTAAAGCTGAGATCTGAGCGATCAAACACCGCCGATCACTTGGTTCTCAGAGCCCCCTGAGCAGAGAGCTGGTGACTGTTAGTCACCGGCTTTCTGCTCTGCCCCCCCCCCCCCCCCGCTCTCACTGGAGCACTGGGCTGTGGAAGGGGCGGGAGCAGCTGCCTCAGGATCTGAGTGGCTCGCTGAGAGGCTGAACCCGGATACCAGTCCAGGCATGTGAGTGGATCCCGACCATATGGTTGCAATCTTTCCCAAGCCTGGACCGGCTCTGTGAGATATCAGCCGACATGTTTGTTCTGCACTCCTGTGAACCGTTCACAAGCTTTGGCTGTACTTCTCCTTTAAATGCCTAGTTGTAGTGCTTTTTGTTTCCATAGATGATTTATGCAGCTGCTAGGGAAGAGATCAAGGGGATTACTATAGTATCGTTTGAGTGACATCTCTGTGTCTGTCAGGGCTGCTGACATCACATCCAAGATTGCGGAGCCCAACAGTAGTCTCAGAGCTTTTGGATAGCTACACAACATGAATAAAAGAAGTAAAATAATAATATGCCTAAATAATAAATAAAACATAATAAATAAGTCAAATTTTAACATGTCTACAATAAGTCAAATGCACATACAGTGCAAACTTTTTGGAAACTTTTTGTTAAAATGAATTGTCTGGTGACAGGGTGAAAAAAGTCCATGAAATTAATTACATACAAGTACTTGGTGGCTAGAATTACCATTGCTAAATACTGGAAGCAGTCGGGGCTTCATCTTGATTATGTAAAGAATAAACTTAACTGGATTATGGTTAATGACAGGTGTGATAATATCACGTGTGAGACCCACACGATGTGATGATATCACGTACAAGACGCACGCCGAGCGGTCTCCATTTTGTTAAGATGACGACATTTCAGTGTTAACCTAACAATCTCCCAGTACAAACTCCTCACACACCCCCTCCTCCCTGTTCCGTGTGGAAATTTCAAAGGAAAGCCACTTTAAAAAGGGAATTGTTATCTGAAGCCATGAGCAGAGTGTTTATTTGTGCTAGCCGACCATAAACTTACCAAGCAGGCATCAAAAGGGGCTCAGAATTTACGAGGGTCATAAACAAGGAACAGAACACCATGGCCTCGCAACGACCCCACCTCATGCCTAAAACTTACAATAAAATACCCACAGTTCATAACTCCAGTTAGGAACTTGACATATTAATTACAAGTATATATTTGAATGCAGAAAGGCCTACCGGTTTGAACAAGCCCACACAACAGGGTGTTTAATTATAAGTGGACCCCCGGATAGTTTATTCTCTTCCCAGGGTCACAGAAAGTGACAGGGTTGTCATGCTTGAACTTGTCGGACTGCAAAATTCATCCTAAACCATAATTGATCAGTTTCAGGAATGCACCTTGTACATATTAGCAAATATTAATCTCGGTACAGAAATTGTGAATTAGGGAAGATTGTATTCCACGGTCCACCCTGGACAGCCCATGGGCCCTCCTTACCCATGTGAGTGGTCAGGGGCATACAGCCTCACCCCTTTTCACCCAGAGAAAAAGGGAATGCTAAGGACAACTGCCAGTTCTCATTTTAGTATCAACTAACGAACATCAGAGAACCCATGGAATCATCCTCGAATCACTGATTGATCACGGACATTTTAAAAGCAAGTACTTTCATTCTGTTTCTTTGCTGCTCTCTTATTGTTTTGTAACATTCTTTTTATTTTTTCTGTAAATATTTTACAGCACCCACAACTTGACCTTTTCATTATTAAACCTTATTCTGAAAAGTGTTAATTTTGTCCCTAAAGCTCTTAATGCAAGCTATCACAAATCTGTTCCTTTGAAGAGCTCTACTGTTTAAAATAACTCATCTGAATATCCCTGGCTGTGGTGACATTGTGTGTTACAGGTGGTTATTCTAAAATCATAATTGGTATTGCTAAAATCCAGAGTTCCTCTTGCTTGGTCCCAAAAGTAGATGTGGTGGCACTGAAAGGGTTAATTGCTTGAATTAGCCTGGTAACAATCGCTCTCAGAAGGCTGGCATTTAGACGGTGGTCCCGCAAACTGGGAAATCTTTGTGCTGAAAGCAGCTGAGAGTGGTTTTGTTGCATAGTGACAAGTGTGGTGTTAGATCAGGGGGCCCTCGGTCACCCGTCGGTGAGGAGGGCAGCAAGCTGATATCCGTATTCATCACAACAGGCTTGCCTGTATCCTTTGTAACTCTACTAAGAAGTTTGACTCGATATGGGATCCAAGGATATACTCGCTATGGGTAACTTAGTGAGTCCCTGGCTGGCCCTCTCTTTTTCTCCTTTTCTCCCTCTTTTGTTCTATATTTTTATTTCTTCCTTTCTGGATAGCTCAAGATACTTTCGGAAATTCATGTAGTTTTATATTTAATTGTATTCTTGGGTATGTGGACAGTAGTTTCTTGCTACCTCTTTCACATTGTCCCCCTCCCCACACCCTTCCCTATCCCCCATTCTTTTCCCACTGTGCAACAGCCCTTTTCACGCATTGTCTACCATATACCTGCTGATCAAGCTTGCTATGCAGCTGGCCCCTAGTGGATCGGGTATGTGGTTTTTAGCTTCTCTGTTAATGATTGCCATCTTCTTGTTTTCTTAGTAATTTTTTTATTATTGGAGTCCTTGTCTGAGAGCATTTAATGCTGGGGTTTCTCCACCTGATGATAATCTACATTGCCTTTGTTGGGTCCCTTTCACATGGGCTTTCCAATCAGGTCCACCTGTCAGTTTTTCAGGTGGAACTGACTGGATACTCAATTGACCCCTATGGGGTAGCGGATGTCAGCGTCCATGTCCATGAAATCCAGACAGATGATGACCCTATTTCCATCCGTCTGGCGGATTGGATGAAAATGGACAGGCGGTCTGTTTTTAACCGATCTCTCCTTAGAGGAGAGCGGGACTCTGCCAGGTCCGTCTCAACACAATGAGCGGAGATGGATCTGTCATCCGTCTGCTCAGTAGCGATCCCCCGCTGAGCAAAGCAGTACATAGTCTTGGAAGAACCACAAAATCATTTTTACTAACTTGTACAGTATGTGCTGCATTTTGCTGATTACCCATTCGGCCTCATGTTCAGCAGGAACCAATCATTATATACAGAAGTGGTATTTCTAATGCTTCTATATTGGACAGTAGAAGCAAATAAAGCCATTTATGTAGCATACATCCAGATAACCACTTTTTCTGTCGGGCTCAGTCAGGTCATCATTTTTTTTTTACCTGTGAGTCGGCTGGTGGCAGGCATCGCAATTTATTTCTGGGTGGCATCTCCTTTTTGGGGGAATGAGTAGGGGTTTTGTACCCAATACCCCAAAAGGGGAAAGCTGGTAAAACTATAAATAATGATGAGGAAACAAAAACCAAAGAAGCGATGAGGCATTCTTTTTTCCCACTGACGTTGGAACATTTTCTACTCCCAATGGCCACAGTTCTGCCCCAGCTGAAGTCTAAAGCACAGTATACAGGCCCTTTGTGTAAAAAGTTTGGAGACCCCTGCTCTAGAATAGTGCACTTCTCTGCACACACTAAGACATTTTGAGGCTGATTTACTAAAGGATTTGAGAATAATCACACAATAAAATGAAAAGTTTCACTTTGATTTCTTATACAGTAAGAAATTATGCTTAACATTATAAATGTATAGTTTTGGGTTTCCATCCATCCATTTAATCTATTCTACTCCCTCACTGGGTTTTCATTCTTATTTACATTATTTCAAAAATATAGACATTAGGTCTGGGGTGTCCAACCACTAGACCTCTGATGTGGTCCACGGCCTCCTGCTCTGGGATAGCGGTTGTAAGCCCAGATTGTGGGTTTCCAACCTGCCATCCCAGAGCACTAGTGTTATAAATGAAGCTGGCAATAGAGGAAGCACAGCTGCAGAGGGAGCAGAGCTGCATAAGCCGATAGAGTTTAGAGTATCAGACATATGTTTTTTATGTGCCAATATAGTCCAATGTTAAAGATAGAAAAGTACTCTTGTGCTTGAAAAGTGCTGAAATCATCCAAAAGTGCTTATGTGCTTCAAACGTGTGTGGTATCACCCCCCTCCACGTCCCTACTCACCAAATGCCCATGACCGCCAGCTTTTCAGTCTTGGGGTCTGGTCAAATTTTGTGGAATCAATATTCCTCTCTGGCAGGCCGGTGGTGCACACATATTCCAATATATCTCGTCAAATATTCAGATATAGAGAGAAGAGGGAACCACAATAGCGAAGTACTGTCTGAATCGTGGTTTTTTGCGCTAAAAAGTATTGTACTTGCAGGATTATAGATTAAAAACAGCATCAAACATACAATAAGCCAAACGCTGCTAGCCAGCGTGCATTCCACAGCAACCAGAAGTGACGTCTGCGGGACTGCGTACCGGAAATTGCGTCAACGCGTTTCGCCTTCCTGTAGGTATCATCAACCTTATGCCTATATGCTGATATTCTATTTCCTAGATATGTGTGCTGCATCTACCTCATAAAGCATGTGTTGGGTTTTTTACTTTCAATAGATTTATTTAAATGTCCTGTATACTGTAAAAGATCATAGTTAACAGAAATGGTATCTAAACCATAATAAAAGACAAATGTAATAATTTACAAGGCATCTAATAGACATAGTATGACCAATGAGAAGTGGAGAGGTAGAGAGGGGAGGTGGTCCTCCAGGATGTAAAACAAACAGTTCTTAAAGGGAATAGCTAATATAATAGAATTATATAGATCAGTGGTTCTCAACTCCAGTCCTCGGGACCCACCAACAGGCCAGATTTTAAGTGTTACCTTGGGGAGATGCAGACTAGAATACTGCTATCACTGAGCAGCAAATTATATCACCTGTGATGCATTTCAGTTATCCTGCAAACCTGGCCTATTAGTGGGTCCCGAGGACCGGATTTGAGAACCACTGATATAGATTCCACTTTCCATGTCTAACCTGTGGAAGACCCTTGTATCGAACCTTCTATAATCTGTTAGAGTCAACAAAGTAAAACATTTTGAAACACAGAGAATAGATAAGAAAAGGAAAGAGCAAAGAGAAAGAGAAAAGCAGAGACTCCCAGACAGAGGGGATAACAGACCCTGGGGCGACAAGTGACACAGAGAAAACAATGGAGATTACCTGGACCTCTGTATGTGGTTGACCCAAGGTTCTCAAGTCAGATCAAATTTCTGGACCGTGTCCTGGAATATACTAACTGCTTTTTCCTGGGCCATAATCCATGAAATCTTTCTCTTCACTGCTGCAAAGGAAACTGATGACTTCTTCCACGTTTTAGCTATTGAGATCTTATCACCTAGAAGCATGAAGTGAATGAGTTTCCGTTCACTTTTAGAGGTTTTAGCTATACTTTTGTTTAACAGGGCAATTTGAGGTGTCTTGCAAATTGCAAACCCAGTAATCCTGCGCAGCAAATGAAAGACTTTGTTAAAAAGAATTCTTATTCTGGGCAAAGCCACCAAATATGGAATAGGGTGCCTACATGGCCACACCGTCAAAAACACAGGGGGGAGGTTCCTGGGTATGTCTTGGCCAAACGTACAGGTACCTGATGCCAGTGAGTAAGGACTTTGATGCCGGCCTCCATAAGGGAGATGTTAATTATTCCCGTAAAGGAGCGTTGAAAACACTGGTGCCAGGTGTCAAGTTCCCAACCCATCTCCAGGTCCTGTTCCCAGCCCCAAGCGTATGAGGGTTTCTCTGGGGATTCCACCAGTGAGGTATAAATGATTGAGATACCCCCCCCCCCCGGTCCATAATCTGAGAGCACCACTGTCCATAAGGTGTAGTCTTTAGTGGGGTCAGGTTAGAGAAAATAAAAAGTGACGAATTTGGGTCAATCTAAATCTTCCTGACTGGGGTATCTCCAATTCACTTGTACAATAACTAACCGAGAAAGGACCATAGGGGATATAAAATGTCCTATTCTAAACAACCCTTTATTTAGCCGACACTGAAAGGCCCTAATATAAAGGGTAAAGATTATAGAGAGTAGCATAGGGCCAAGGAGTGAGAGAGAGTAGGAGCCAGGATTGGGGGTTTACTCCTGGTGGGACACCATAGAAGAAAATCTATGGTATGCTGGGGGACAGCCTGTCTTTCCATACTGACCCAATCTGGTCTATTACCTCGTGCTTAAATGATGGAGATCTCAGCAAGCTGAGCCACCTGATAATAGATTAGGCAGGCCGCGTGTTGGTTTTTTTACATGCAGATTGCCAACTATGTATCTATATGTAAAATATATGAACTGTAGAATATATTATTTTTTTAATGTGTTTTTGTGTTATCAATAAATCTGTAATTATGTGTATTTACCATACAGTACGTTAATGCCTGATCCTTTATTGTGCATGAAACCTTAGGGATGGAGACGCACCACGTTTTGGTGCCCTAGATCACATTTTATTTTATTCAATGAGTAATTCATTGCTGTTTGCACAGAGCACAACCTTTGAACCTGTATCATCAAAGACCTCAGTTATCAAGGAAAATTTGTGCTATGGTTCCCATTTATGATAACATGCTGTGCATCATCAATCATTACTTATTTGTTACAAAGTTTAATTTGTACTTTAATACAACCTGGTCATTTTGTTGGTTGATCAATATAGCCACATTATTTAACAGCTCTTTATAACATGATCAAAGTGAATATAAAATACTGGAATTTAATAAAAAGTGAATATGTAAAATAAACGTATTATAGAGTAGAATTTAGTGTGTTTGTTCTGATGTGTATGTATTGAGCAAACATAAGTGTCTCGTGTATTTTTACATTTATATATTGTACATAGAAAATAGGCTTGTTTTTAACATGATACTACACACTGTTAAGATATATTCTTTGTCGGGGATGTGTAAGATTTTTACATATTATGTTTTACTTTTTTACAACTATGTTATTTTAAGTACTAAAAAAAACACAAATCTATTTTTTTGGTCATGTGTATTTGGAATATTGCAAATTAATATTTCCTATTTAAAGATCAATTTAACTTTAGGTTTAAATCAGACAAATACATTCCAAGTGCACCAAACACCAAATAGTATGTAAAGTCTCACAGTTTGTTTTTTTAGAAAGCAGCCACAGCATAAGTAGAAAGCCCTACCAGTATGCTGTTGAGAAGGATTGTTGCAGAAGCAGTGGTCTCCCTGTAGAAGTCCAACACTCCCCATAAAGTTACAGATCTTCTATCTGCAGGGAGTATGAGCTTTACTAATTGCACTAAAAAAAATACATTGATACCCAAACCATTATAGTTGTCTTGTAAAATATTTGCATCCAGAGATGGTTAAGCTCCACGGATGACTGGAAAAACAAAGGCGAAATTAACACAAAAACATATTAACTCATCACACGATGCTCCAATTTGTGTGAAATCCTGATCACATCCTGTTGTCTAACATGATAAAAAAATGTTCCAATGCTTAGCATTAACCTAAGGCTTAAAAGATTTTGGGTGGCTCAGGAGTACAACTGAGAATTTCAGGGTAGTAAATACCCTTTACATACAAATCTTAAAAGTTAAATGTAGTTTTAATATTTACCATATTTGGTAAAATTACTTCTAACACCTTGTCCTTCTATCCATATACAGTACTAGAGTATCGTACCTGTGCAATGCTCACTTGATGAATGAGTCACTTGGTGCAGTGCCTTAACCACATCAGTACCGGGCACGAAAACCCCCTTCCTGTCCAGGCCATTTCACACTTTGAATGACAATTACTCAGTCATGCAACACGGTACCCATATGAAATTTGCGTCCTTTTTTTCACACAAATAGAGCTTTCTTTTGGTGGTATTTAATCACTAGGGAGGGTTTTATTTTTTGTGCTATAAATAAAAAAAGATTGAACATTTTGTGAAAAAATGCCTTTTTCTTTGTTGCGGTCATAAAATTTTGCAAATTAGTCATTTTTCTTTGTAAATTTTGGCCAAAATTTATACTGCTACCTATCTTTAGTAAAAAATAACCCAAATAAGTGTATATTATTTGGTCCTTGTGTAAGTTATAGAGTCTACAAGCTATGGTGCCAATCACTGAAAATTGAGCACACCTGATCACACCTGATATACTGACAGCCTATCTCATTTCTTAAGACCCTAACAAGCCAGAAAAGTAAAATACCCCCCAAATGACCCCTTTTTGGAAAGTAGACATTCAAAGGTAGTTAGTAAGAGGCACAGTGAATTTTTTGAAGTTGTAATTTTTTCCCACAATTCTTTGCAAAATTAAGATTTTTTTTTTTTTTTTTCACAAAATGGTCATTGTAACAGGTTATTTCTCACACGCAGCATATGCATACCCCAAATTACACCCCAAAACAAATTCTTCTGCTCCTCCTGAGTATGGCGATATCACATGTCTGAGACTTTTTCACAGCCTGGCCACATACAGAGGCTCAACATGCAGGGATCGCCGTCAGGTATTCTAGGGACATAAATTACACATCTAATGTCATGACGACCTATCACGTTTTGAAGGCCCTGGAGCACCAGGACAATGGAATTGCCCACAAAATGACCCCATTCTGGAAAGCAAACACCCCAACGAATAATCATTGAGGCATAATGAGTCTTTTGAACGGTTCATTTTTGTTCCAGTAGTTTTTGGAAAATGTGGGAAAAAATGAAAACGCATTTTTTTACGCAAAGTTGTCCATTTATAAGCTATTTACAACACATAGCATGTACATAGCAAAAATGACACCTCAAAATACATTCTGCTATTCCTCCTGAGTATGGCGACACCACATGTGTGAGACTTTTACACAGCCTGACCACATACAGAGGCCCAACATTGAACTAGTACCTTCAGGCGTTCTACAAGCATAAATTACACATCTCATTTCTCAACCCCCTATTACACTTTTGAAGGTCCTGGAGGACCAGGACAATGGAATTGCCCACAAAATGACCCAATTTTGGAAAGAAAACACCCCAACGTATAATCTATGAGGCATAATGAGTCTTTTGAACATGTCATTTTTTTCCAGTAGTTTTTGGAAAAAAATGAAACAGTGAACAGTGATATGGCTTCTCCCCGCTAATTAATACTTTTCTCACACAGTTTTAAGATAGTCCACATCCACCTCCATTTTTGATTTTTTTATGTTATTTTTATTTTTTTATTTTAAGTTATTTCCCTATCCCAATTTCTTTGTAGGGCACTTGTCCGACCCTTACTCCCATGTTCCTTTTGCAGACCTCTAGGACTTTCCAGGACTTTTTTACAGCACTTTTCAGAACTTTTAGTAAAATTACCAGAACCCCGTACCCGAACCCGGACTTTTTTTGAAAACAGTTCGGGTTCGCTCAACTCTAGTGTCTAGTGGTGGTCATTGATGGTGACTGGGGGAGGTCACTGATGGGTGATGGGTGACTGGCGGTGGTCACTGACGGGTCATGGGTGACTGGCGGTGGTAACTGATGGGTGCCGGGTGACTGGTGGTGGTCACTGATGGGTGACTGGCGGTGCACACTGATGGGTGCCGGGTGTCTGGTGGTGGTCACTGATGGGTGACTGGCGGTGCACACTGACGGGTGCCGGGTGTCTGGTGGTGGTCACTGATGGGTGATGGGTGTCTAGTGGTGGTCATTGATGGGTGACGGGTGACTGGTGGAGGTCACTGATGGGTGACTGGCGGTGGTCACTGATGGGTCATGGGTGACAGGCGGTGGTCACTGATGGGTGCCGGGTGTGTGGTGGTGGTCACTGATGGGTGACTGGTGGTGGTCACTGATGGGTGACTGGCGATGGTCACTGATAGGTGCCGCGTGTCTGGCGGTGGTCACTGATGGGTGATGGGTATCTGGCGGTGGTCACTGATGGGTCATGGGTAACTGGCAGTGGTCACTGATGAGTGCCGGGTGACTGGTGGTGGTCACTGATGGGTGACTGGTGGTGGTCACTGATGGGTGACTGGCGGTGGTCACTAATGGGTGCCGCGTGTCTGGCGGTGGTCACTGATGGGTGACGTGTGTCTGGCGGTGGTCACTAATGGGTGACCGGTGTCTGGTGGTGATCATTAATGCATGACGAGTGACTGGCGGTGGTCACAGATGCGGGACAGGTGACTGGCGGTGGTCACAGATGTGTGACGGGTGACAGCTGACTGGTGGTGGTCACTGATGGGTGACGGGTGACAAGTGACTGGCGGTGGTCACTGAAGGGTGACTGGCGGTGGTCACTGATGGGTGACGGGTGACTGGCGGTGGTCACTGACGGGTGACAAGTGACTGGCGGTGGTCACTGAAGGGTGACGGGTGACTGGCGGTGGTCACTGATGGGTGACAGGTGACTGGTGGTGGTCACTGATGGGTGACAAGTGACTAACGGTGGTCACTGAAGGGTGACGGGTGACTGGCGGTGGTCACTGATGGGTGACGGGTGACTGGCGGTGGTCACTGATGGGTGACAGGTGGTGGTCAGTGATGGGTGACTGGTGGTGGTCAGTGATGGGTGACGGGTGGCTGGCGGTGGTCACTGACGGGTGACGGGTGACATGCCACGGTCACTGATGGGTGACGGGTGACAGGTGCTCTTTATGATGGCAGTCTGGTGACAGGTGCACTTTATGGGGGCAGATGGGGTGACTGTTGGGTGACTGGTGCATTGGCGGGGCAGGGGGGATGTGTCAGTGTGTTTTTACTTTACAGATCAGTAACTCACTAATCCCAGCTCTTCTCTCCTCACACTGGACACTGTGTGAGGAGAGAAGAGCTGGTAACAGTGAGTTACCGCTCTGTTTACATTGGATGTGATCGGCTGTGAAGTAGATCACAGCCGAGCACAAGGTAACAGCCGCCGGCCGGCGGCTGATACAAGTGTCGGTGACAGGCAGTGTTCCCCAGGAACACGCCGCCACCGACGCGCAAGCACAGCGCGCTCCCGATCGCGCGCATGCACCGTGCGAATGGCGGACGTGCCATTTGTGATCGGCCGATGGCCAATGGCTGTTCACCCCTGTCGGTGAAGCGGTGTGTCCTGGAGACACGCCGACACTGACAGAGCCGGGATGCACGCGGCCGATCGCGCGCAATCCCGGCTTAAAGGGAGGACGTCCTATGACGTCCACCCGGAACAATAGCAGTTGAGGTGGTTAAAGAAATATTCAGCTCTGCACAATTTTACAACCTTCCCTAGTTACAAGGTTAAGTAGTTTTACAGTGCAATGTAATGACATGTGGCGGAAAACGAAAGATGTAAAAATGAACAATGTTGACGAGTAAGCGCCCCCCCCCCCTCAAAATCAATACCAGACCCTTATCCTTGGCCTGGTATGGTTTAGGAGGGGTTGGACGCTCACTCCTAAACCATATCAGGCAACAGATAAGGGTCTGGTATTGATTTTCAGGTGCCCCATGCCAGTTTTTTATTAAATTTTGACGTGGGGTTCCCCTTAAAATCCATGCCAGATTCAAAGAGCCTGGTATGGATTGAGGGTGGACCCCACGCTGTTTTTTTTCAGAATTTTCTATTGCCTGCATTCTTTTGTTTACATTTCAGCTCTCAACAGGGAAGTCCGTTGACAGCTGATGAGGCCCCAACTTCCTGGCCCGCTCCTTAACAACAAGTTGTTTTTCACCACATCATTTTTCAACCAATCCGAATTGTTACAAAAATTTGGAATTAAACAAAATAAAATTAACTGGTTCCCGACCGGCTCGCATACATTTATTGCTGCAGAGTGATGCTGTGTCGCGAATTGCCGTTTATAAACGGTGGCTCGCGGGTGCGCCGTAGCGTAGCCGTAGCACCGCCGGTGGCACGCTCTCGTGCCTGCTGCACTCTGCAGGAGTGTGGCCGCGGCTCGGGCGGACTTGATCTCCGTCGGCGAGCCACGATTGCCTAGCAGAGAAGTAAAAAGAGGAACCACCGATGTAAACACAGCGGTTCCCCGCTCTGTCAGGCAGTATGTAAGAGATTTACTGATCCCTGTCACTGAGATCAGTTAGATCTCTTATGCCCCTAGCAGCCCAGCCCCCTCACAGTTAGAACACACCTAGGGAACACACTTAACCCCTCAATCACCCCCTGCAGGTTAACCTCTTCATTGCCAATGACATTTATACAGTAATCGGTGGATATCTAAATTTTTGATCGCTGTATAAATGTCATTGGTCCCAAAAAAGTGTCAAAAATGTCCAGCATGTCCACTGCAATATTACAGTCCCAATAAAAATTGCAGATCGCCGTCATTACTAGTAAAAAAAAAAAAATGTGTAAAAACGCCAGAAATGAATTCTCATGGTTTGTAAACGCGGCAACATTTGCGCAAACCAATCAATAAACGCTGATTGCGATTTCTTTTACCAAAAATATGAGGAAGAATATAAATTGGGCAAAACCGATGAATAAATTAGTTTTTTTATATTTTTTTTGGATATGTATTTTAGCAAAAAGAAAGAAATATTGTTTTTTTTTTTTGCAAAATTGTCGCCCTTTTTTTGTTTATAGGGGTGATCATAAATGATGCAGAGGTGAACAATTACCACCAAAAGAAAGCTCCATTTGTGGGAAAAAGAGGACGCAAAGTTTGTTTGGGTACAACGTCGCATGGCCGCGCAATTGCCAGTTAAAGCGACGCAGTGCCGAATCGCAAAAAGTGCTCTTGTCCTAATGTGGGAAATACTTCCGTTGGTTAACCTCCCTGGCGGTATGATTATTTCAGATTTTTGGTGCTGAAAGCGGTACGATTATTTTGCATGAAAATTTGGCGTTTTATATTGTAGGGCTGTAATTCTTAGCAATAACTCACTTAAATCTGTCCAAACAAGAGTCTAGTTAGACTTTATTAGTATGGCGGTCCCTCCAATTGGTTGCCTTCATAAAGGGTGTAATCCTGTTCTCGTGAAAAACGCTAAGCCGTGACGCAGCGAAATTGACCGTTAACGCGCCGGTACGCTGCAACATGGGTTTGTTTGAAACGCAGGAGAAAAAGGGTGTTTACCTCGAAAGAAAACCACCATTAACAAGTGGAGACGTAGTAAATACTAGTGGGGATATTTGTTTTTTTCCCGCTGTTAAAACGTTTTT
>BLSH010446752.1:153711-167672 GCA_018402905.1 Glandirana rugosa | reverse complement strand
TTTGATTTAAAGTGACACACACACTTGAAATAATTGTGCAGAAGAGATGTTCAATGTTTGACGGTTTCATTTAAAGTGATACACACATTTTAAAAAGAAGTGTGAATAAAAGATGTTGAATGATTTCCGGTTTGCTTTAAAGTGATACACACATTTTGCAGAACAGTGATATGGGTACTCTGGGCTTATTTATACTTTTTGGACATAGTTTGAAGATGATTTTAGAACAGTTCTATGGCCTCTAATGTTAATTAATACTTTTCAGACCCATTTTGAAGATGATCTCCATTTTTGCATTTTTATGTTTTTATTTTTTAAAAAATATTTAAAGTTATTTCCCTGTCCCCATTTCTTTGTAGGGCACTTGTCCCACCCTTACCCACATTTTCCTTCCTTTTGCAGACCTCTAGGACCTTCCTGGGCTTTTTTACAGAATTTTTAAGATTTTTAATTAAAATTACCAAACACCTGACCCGAACCCGGACTTTTTTTGAAAAGTCCGGGTCCGGGTCCCGGACACCCCAAAGTTCGGTACGGACCCGAACTTTACAGTCCGGGTTCGCTCAACTCTACAGATTAATCCTGGTGGCTAGGATTTTGGCCAATAGTTTGATATCCATCTTTATTAATATAAAAGAAATAGTGTGAAAATTAGACCAGGAAGTATGGTCCACCCCAGGTTTAGGAATAGTACAAACATTAGATCTCAAAGAGTCCTTACTTAACGGGGACCCTGCTCTAAGCAGTCTAGTAAGATGGAGTGCTAAAGATCTTGGAACTTCCGATAATAAGCTGCCATAAAGCCATAAGGTCCTGCCTTCTTGGCAGGTTTCAATAACTTTATCACCTGTTGCATTCATTCAAAGTTACATTTTTCCACATCTATAGACTGATGTCTTATAGTGAAAAAGCTTAGAAAGTGAAATTGTCTGCAAACTATTCTGTTGTGGATTCTTGATCAAGGAATCCTGTAGTGCTGTATAGGGTTGGCATGTGTTCTCTTAAGATATCAGCAATTAGGAGGGGGAATGTAGGCACCATTAGGTGAAAAAAAAACCTCACACTTCAAGTAAGAGATCCACATGCTTATATAATAATATTGTAAAAATATGGGCAGAAACAGGATCTGTATGTAATGGCAAAGGATAAAAAAGAAAGCGCAGACAGATACTGGTAAGTAGATTTATTTAACAGAAAAGGCCATAAACGGCCATAAAAAATTAATCTCATCAAAGAGTTTCTAATCTGGGACAATGCTGCAGGTGTCACGCTGAGGGGCTGCCAAGATCCGCTGCAATGGGGATGGAGATAAAAGGAAGCCGACTGTGTCCTTCCAAGATGATGCCGGAGAGAGGCGTGGTCCACAGCGTATGTGGGATGAGGTCACCTGGACACCAGCAAGTGGCACAATTCTGAGCATGCGCTGAACCCCCTATGGACATGTGTGCACATCAGGCTAACTAGAATGTGTTGTGACAGTTGGAATAAAATGTGTGGCATTCAGTATAAGGATGTTGTTCCATCAAAGCATTCACCAAGTTATACTGACACAAGAGAGACCAGAAAAGTTGGCCTGGGGGGTGTGGCCACGGCATGAGAGTGAACGGACGTGTGTGAGCAGAGCTACGTCCGACCCAATCCTTCTACAGCTTCCACTGCAGCTACCAGCACACCACCGGAAGAGATGACCTCCAAGCGGAGACAGTCCCCACAACCTCCATGGACACCGAGGCTATGCTCAAGCTCCCTGGATGCCTTTTTTACCGGGGACGGGAAGACGCGGGAGCAGAGATCCAAGATGGCGCCGGGTGAGTGCCATACAGCCGCACGTGTGGCCTCCCCCATCTCCTCACCACGGCTGCCTCCAGCCTCACCCTCTCCTCCCTACTACCCGGACTATCTGGATGGTCACCCTGATGGCTCAGACCAGGATAGGGCTGCGAGAAACACAGTCAAGACCGGCAAAGGTACCCACGTGAATTCCCTGGAGGGGCCTTCCTCCAAACCACCGCCACCTTCCTCTTCTCGGGCCCCCCCCCTCGTTCCCAGGCAGGCCTAGTGGACATGGCAGAGGTCCTAGAGGACAGTGGCTTACGGTCACATATACTGGCTCTCCCCACCAAAGCAGACCAGGAGGGCTTTATAGCCCGGATGGAGAAAGCCCTGAGACAGAACATAGAGGCCTTACAGAAAGACACAGTTCACATAGGGGGTAGGGTCAAGGCTCCGGAGGCCTCAGTGGAAGACATCACCCCTGCTTTGCAGACCCTCCAGGCCCACTGTGCAACTCAAGACAGGAGAATCGACTCTCTGCTTGACCAACTGGAAGATGTGGAAAATCGTAGCCGCAGAGTAAATATCCGCATAGGAGGCGTACCCAAAGCAACAGCTCCCAAAGACATTGTCCCTACATTTCAGGGGGTGTTTAAGCAGATCCTGGGAAGGGAGGCCCCTACTCATATTGAAATCGACCGTGCCCATAGAGCCTTGGGACCTCCGTCACATGACCCAGACAAACCCCCAGACATCATTTGTAAACTACATTAGTACTCGCTTAAGAAACGCATCAAGTACCATGTCAGGGGTGTCTGCTACATGGACTGTGATGGAGTAAAGCTCTCCTTATTTCTGGACCTCTCTAGGCGCACGCTGATGCAGCATAAGGCCCTTAAACCCCTATTAGAGGAACTACAGAAAGCCCACTTGATCTGTTGATGGGGGCTCCCCTTTAGCCTTTTGGTCACCAAAGATGGCCAACAAATCACCCTCCGAAACAAATCAGACTTGCATCATTTTCTCTCCCATCTTGGTCTGCCACCAGTGGACATCCCAGATTGGCGCTCCAGCCAGGAACTTCAAGTGGCAGATTGCCCTGAGCCCAGGCAACCAGTACACCGCAGTCGCAGGAACAGGCCTCGCAACAACTCTGCTTACTCAGAGAGACTAGGACCGTCTCCCTCATCTAACACCTAATGGGGTACCCTTAGACACTACCCATTGCTTCTTATCCTCTTCTCTCTCTCTCAAATTTTGTTGCTACTGTGGACTAAAGATATACACATACCGCTTTAGTGGTATACAGTAACTGGAGCGGGACCCGGGAGCGGGTTCTAGTCTGATGCTCCCCATTTACCCCCAATAGGTTAACTTTTGACGGTTCTGTGCCCGGTGTTGGGCATTCGTTGGTGCTGGGGACTACCCCACCTTTCTCGGCTGGCTGGCTGGGGGGTGCCCCCTACACCATCGGCCATAGAATTTGCTCGCCCGCAAGGCGTGAGGACTGCTCGGAGGTTAAGGTTAATGTTATTGCTACGTTTGATATGTTTTTGGTTTTTATCTGCTCTTTTCTATGTTTTCAGAATTCTTTGTTCCATGGGTTGGTCCGCCGCAGGTCCTCTCCTGCCCCCCCCCCCCCGAATCCTGGGCAATCCTCTACATGGCACTCTACAATGGCTTCCGTAAAGATAGTATCCTACAACGGTCGTGGTCTGAGCTCTCCGATGAAACGCAGTAAGTTGTGGCTTGAGATTAAGAGACTGGGGGCACACATTTTATTGTTACGGGAGACTAATTTTCAAACTGACTCGACCCCCTGCCTCCCCACCCATATATATGATAAAAAGTTCCTAAGTAACTCCCCGAGCAAAATCAGGCGGTGTAGCTATTGCAATACACAAACACTGCCCCTTCATTCCTTTGGACCACCAGGTGGATCCAGAGGGTGGATTTATATTCCTCAATGGCACCTTGCTCGGACGCAAACTCACCCTTGCGACCCTGTACGCTCCTAATAACCAACAGTTATCATTCTTGGATGGGGTCTTGGAATAGCTCTCCATGTTCTGAGAGGGATGTGTGGTTGTGGGGGGAGGGGATTTCAATGTCTGTCCAGACCCGTTGTTGGACATGTCCTCCGGCCGCTCTGCACATGCCTGCGCGTTTTTTAAACACTTCCGCAAATCATTACATACACACTATCTGATGGACTGCTGGAGAATGCTCCACCCCAAAGCAAAAAATTTTAGCTATTATTCCAACGTGTATAAAGTATACAGGCGTATTGATCTATTGCTGGTGGATCAAAATCTTCTGGAGTCATTCTCTGACTCGTCCATTGGATCGTTCTCTATTTTGGATCACGCGCCCATCTCCGTCTCCCTCACGCTGCTGCCACTAGAAACACGCCAATGGACCTGGCGCCTAAACGAAAACCCTTTGAACAATGCAGTAGCATCGCAGAAGGTCTCTGAGACAATCTCTCGATATTTTCGAGAGAATGTGGCGGGAGAGATGGAGATGGCAGCAGTGTGGGAGGACCAGGGGAGAACTTATCTCTCGGGGTGCACGATTAAAGAAGGTGCGCGAGGGAGACTTACAATCCCTTCTAATTAAGCTAAGGGCGGCGGAACTGAAACATAAACAACAAGTAACCCAGACTCTCCAGGTGGAGTTGCAGTACCTTAGGGAAGAGCTGTCCACTCTCCTAGAGACGCGTATCAGGGCACGACTGCAACATGTTTCACACAAATTCAGGAGACTCTAGGCGAGGGCACTTAGGCGACTGCGCAATTTCGGCTATGTTCACAAAATTCACACTGCAGCAAACTCTTCGATGGTTCTGCCCTCAAAAATCGCGAGCGATTTTAAAGACTATCATACCCAACTGTATCAGCTCCCTGAGACACTGGAGGGCCACACACCTACGCAGAAAGCCGCCTTGCACAGTACTTGGATGAGGCAAAAGCTCCCCAATTATCGGCACAGATCTGTGAACAACTGGATAGGCCTAGCTCAGTGCCAGAGATTGAGGTAGTGACAAAAGACTTGCACTCAGGTAAAAGGCCCAGCCCGGACGGCTACATTAACGCTTATTATCGTAAATTCCTACCCCTACTATCAACCCATATGTGTTCGTATTTTAATGCCCTTGCCTCAGGCACCCCCATATTTAGGGAGGCCCTGTTGGCGTACATAACGGTCATCCCAAAGGAGGGGAGGGACCCCGCCACCCCAAGTAGTTATAGGCCGATTTCGCTGTTAAACGCTGACGTCAAGGTTTTGGCGAAAATCTTGGCGAACCGGTTGAAACGTATTATGCCGTCGATAATCCATCCCGACCAAACGGGTTTCATTCAGAGAAGGGAGGCCCGAGACAACTCTAACCGGGCGATTCAGCTGGTCCACTGGGTGGGCATACAAAATTCCAGTCCGCCCTGTCTACTCCTATCAACCCACGCTGAAAAGGCCTTCGACAGGGTGGACTTGACTTACCTTCAAGCGGTGTGGCAGAGACTGGGCCTCGGTTAAAACATGTTGCGATGGATAGGCTCCCTATATAGCTCCCCTGAAGCCAGAGTTAAGGTGAATGGAACTCTCTCTAACGCTTTCGCAATACAAAACGGGACATGGCAAGGATGCCCTCTATCCCCTCTCATCTTTGCCTTGACATTGGAACCGCTGCTGAATGTGATCCGCCTAAATCCGAATATTAAGGGGTTCCAAGTAGGAACGGCAGAGCACAAACTCTCAGCATATGCTGATGATGTTTTCTTAATACGTTGCTGACCCAGTGATCTCTCTTCCCAACATCATGGCTGAGCTAAAGAGGTTCCATTCACTTACAAACTTCAAAATTAAATTACAACAAATCTGAGATTCTGCCCTTGGTCATCTGATCTGCCCTACGCACCCAGTTGCAGGCCTCCTTCTCCTTCACATGGTGTACTTCCTCTTTAAAGTATCTAGGGATCCAACTCCCGCCCAATGTTCACAACTCTACGCCCCTTTGCTGACCACACTTAAAGCAGACCTACAATGTTGGGATCGCACCACATTCTCCTGGATGGGTCGTGTCAGTATATTGAAAATGAACATCCTGCCGAGAGTTCTCTTTTACTTTCAAATGGTGCCTTACCCAGATTGCTTTTCTCCGCCATCAATAGCCTGTTTGTGAGATTTGTCTGGCACGGACGGAGCCCCCGGATTGCCATGCGCACCCTACAGAGCCCTAAAAGGCTGGGAGGGCTGGGGGTTCCCTCTGTGCATAGATACTATGAGGCCACAGCGTTGCAGAGGATTTTGGATTGGCATCATCATACCTCTACAAAAGCCTGGGTTTCACTTGAGAAATTCCTGGCTGGACGTAACTTGTCCCATGCCCCGTGGCTTCCACGAGCTTCCCGAGGCCTTTTGGGGCTTGTGTTCCCTCTCTTGATCCATGCGCTGAGGCAATGGGATGTTCAAAATGGCCGGAGAAGGTTGTCTCCACCTGGCTCCCCTCTCCTACCCTTGGGCAGCTTCCCCTGGTTTGCCCCAGGTGAACACCTCTACTTCTTTCGTGTGTGGGCCAGAGACGCGGAGACATGCTGTGGGAGGTTTGTCCACAAACAGGGTCTGGTCACACTGGGATGGCTTTGAACCCAATTTGGTCAATTCCCAATGGATGAATGGCGCTACAGACAACTACACCACTTCATTCACACCCTACCTTGTGTCATTAGGCCCCCCCATCCTCCCTGACCCCATTTGAGAAATTGTGTATGTCCGCAGACCCGGTACCTCACTCTGTTTCGGTGCTCTGCAAGTTGTTGCAGTGGACCGAACCGGGAGACAGACCGGTCTTCATACGAGAATGGGAGAGGGACTTGCGGCATAAGTTTACAGATACTAAGCTAGATCATTTATTTACCTTAACCCACAAAAGCACAGTGGACACTAAGATGCAAGAAAATAGTTATAAAATACTGTCCAGGTGGTACATGATTCCGACCACACTGGCCAGGATCTATCCAACCGTGTCTGATGTCTGCTGGAGGGGCTGTGGACTTCGTGGTACTTACCTACATATGTGGTTTGAGTGCCTGCGATTCCATCCCTTCTGGATGGACATTAGAGCTCAGATTAAAATAATATTGGATATTGAAATTAAAGATTCTCCGCTAGAGGTTTTATTGCACGTGCCTACCATTCCTCTTAGCCACTACCGAAAATCAGTCCTGCCGCACCTTCTGAACGCGGCCAGACACCTAATCCCAATACACTGGAAATCATCTCATATCCCCAACTGGAAGGATTGGGTTCGATTAGTTGGTACTATAATGGCCGCGGAGGAATGGGTGGCAAATTGCAAAGACAGGCATGATAAATTCTACAGTATCTGGGCCATCTGGATTCATTACAAATCTAAAAGCACAAAGGTCTCCTAACCTGGCACTACTGGTCCGTGAGGCCTTGCCCTGTCCTACTGGAGACTGCCCTGGACTTCATTGGAGCCCTGCACAGTTTGGACTGGGATGTACATGTTGTGGACCACAAGAGTAACTTTGTTGATGTTAATAATACCCTTGGAATGGTGCTGATAGTTTGTGTTGTTCCCCCTCCTCCCCTCCCCTCCCCCCTTCTTTATTATTTCCTTTCCCCATACATCCTTTTGTGTATTTCCTCAGTTCCTGTGCTCCCCCATACCCCCCTCCCTTGATCCCCTATATACCAAGGCTTTAATGTAAGAGAATAAAGTAACCTCGACTTGACGCACTTGCTCATCTGATCACCTCACATTTTTGTGAGACACAAGACTGTAAGATGTTTATATGTAGTCTACTGCTACCTGAGTCAGTGGGATCTCTGATACTGCCAGCTGATGGTAGGGCGTGGGTTGATTGCCCCTACCATATGTATTTTCATGATCTGTATGTTATGTACCCCCCTTTATTTCTGAAAATGCAAAATAAAGTTTATATATATAAAAAAACGAAAAGTTGGCCTGAATTAGGGGCGTAATATGTGGCAAGCGTAATAGGGGAATCATGGATGGAACCCACAAAAATGATGTGCCTGCCCTCAGGATCAGCGACTTGTTTGTTACACTGAATGAGCTGAATTTTGAAAAGCTATTAGGCCTGCCCACTGTTTCATACTTGTAGAATGTAGGATAAGAGGTGAGCAGGAACTTAGGAACCTTATTTTTGAGGTTGATTGAGGTTGACTGAGGCCCTGGGTATTGAGAGAGATCAAAGTCAAAGATATTACTGTGGGTAACAATAGAAAGGAGAAAGAAAAGAAAAATAACAGAAAAAAAGGAGGGAGAATGGGGGGGGGGGGGGGTCAGAGGGAAGAAGGGTCAAAAAGGGAGGGAGAATGGGGGAGGACGAACAAAAGAGGGGGGTGAGGGGAAGAGAGTTAAAAATAAAAAAAAATGAAGAAATAAAAGGGTGGCAAAAAGTTATCTCACAGTCATCTCACAGAGCTCCCGGTCAACATCATGCTACGATCCTACTCCCAGCTCACCGGAACATCCTAACTGGCTGGTGTACCTGTCTTTGTATCCAGCAGACTGCAAGGAGTCTAACGAATCCACACACGCCCATTATGCTGACCAGGAGGGGCAACGGAACCGACATGCAGCAGGACATCCAACATGGAGCGGCAGCTATCTCACAGCATGTCCCGCATGGCACTGATAATCCGAAGGACACTGTGAGTAAAGCTTCCAAACTGTCCAAGGCAGTGGGGAAGGATCCCCCTAAAGACATGCTGTATTATGCCTAAAAGCTAGCAAGCTCTACTGGGCGGGATATAGGGGAGGCCCTCACAGCCGCTCCAGCCATATTTCACATAGGGCCAGTCAGTGCAGGCCTGCATGGATCAGCACTCTATGAAGGAAGAAGAGGAGGATGAGTTGTGAGAGCAACCCACCCTGGCTGAGATAAGGGCTGTGAACAAGTGTAATGCTTCGGTCAATTCACTAAAAGCACACACAGGATGCTTGAAGGAGGAGGTGGGTTTGATCCGTCAGGACATCCAGAAAGATCAGAGAGCGCATAAGGGCTGCAGAAAGCAGGAAAAGTGATGTGGAGGATAAAATGGGCCCACTCATCAGGGACTCCCAGGCCACAGCGAGACTTGCAAAGGCTGTGGAGCTGAGAGCTGAGGGCTTTGAGAACCGCCTAAGGCCTAACGCCTAACGTCAGAATAGTGGGGCTCTCAGAGAAGGTGGAGGGACGAGACCCCACAGAATTTGTGGAACAATGGCTCTTGGAAGTGTTCGGCAAGGAATCCTTCACCCCCTATACTCAGTGAAACGGGCACACAGAGTACCACGCGACCTTTAACTCCTGGCCGCCAGTCACGCACTATGCTTGTCCGCATGCTCAGTTATAAAGATAAAGAAATTAACCTCAGGAAGGCTCAAGAACAGCGTAATATTCAGCACAATGTAGTCTGGATATCCTTTTACCCGGACTTTTCACTATTTTCAGTGGAGGTCCAGCATAGTAGGGCCTGTTTCAATGATGTTAAAAAACGGCTCCAATGCCTGCAGGCACCTTATGCTATGCTGTTTCCAGCCAGGCTCCTTATTACTGCCCGAGGGCAAAATCACTTTTTTGAATCAGCCATAGATACCTCGAACTGGTTGGATGCAAACTAAAATGCTATACGCCAGGCAGGGAGAAATGCTACTGAACCTGATTGACACATCAAATGTCCCCACAGGGGCTTAACAGTATGGCCTTCACGCATACGTTTTTGAACAAGCGATGACCTAATAGCTGGGAGAATGTTTCGTCCTATTGTCAGAATGAGCTGTACAAAGTGCAACGACTTTGAGGAAGTTTTTTCATATGCTTCAAATGGGCCTTGAAGGCGCAAGGCCTCAGGGTTTTCTTATGGAGTGACCTGTTGTCCTCCCTGTTTGTTTTACAGTGTAAGTTGGAGTTGGTGGGGGTGATCCTGTTACTGCTTCAAAGAGTGTGAACTATGGACCCTTTCTACAGGACAGGGAGTTGCCCAGTGGACTTTGCTTACTGGCACTGTTGTTGATCACCCCACCACTTCTTGGCAAACAAGTACTTTGGTTTGCCCTTACTTTGTTTGCTGTTCCAGAGTTGACAACCCTGATCCACATTGCCTGTTGAAGTTACACCAGAGAAAGCTACCACAACTGATGCTGCAAGGGGCCTACCCAAGTGGCTCAATTACTAACCGTCAATGGGTAATGATGTTTAAGGACATAGAGAAAAGTTTATCCCACGCTTACTATGTCATTATTAGTATGTTAAACATATACTAATTATTTCAAGATGTCAGCGGTACCAATTGTCTCATGAAACGTTAGGGGGCTCCACAATCCACTTAAGCGTAGCATGATCTCCACGCTGCTCAGAAAACATTTACCTGCTATATGTGTCTTTCAGGAGATGCATCTCACACCTGAGAGGTTGTCCTGTCTGGGGTACTCTTGGGTTGGATGGGCGTTCCATTCCACTCACACTTCCTACTCAAGGGTTGTGAATGTATTGGTTCACAGAGATCTAGAGTTCCAGATTGAAGATAAAATTATAGACGTTATATACTGTTGGTGTATATGTTGGTTTATTTTTCTGGTGAAATGTATTTTAGCATTTGTATACATACCTCCTCCTTATAATTCCGCAGTCCTAAGGACTATACTGACTTATCAGCTGGACTACCCTGGGATCCCCATGTTTGTGGCTGGAGACTTTAACTGTTATCTAGACCCCACTTTAGACAAACATCCGCCCACATGGCAAGGGGGCAGAGTTTGCCGCAAAGCCCCTTTTAAAATTTATAGAAATGGTGGGCTGGATAAACCCATGGCGTGGTAAACACCCCTTACAGAAACAATTTTCTTGCTTTTGTAAAACACACGGTTAATTGTCAAGGATAGACTTGTGTCTCTGCACCTCAAGTGACAGTAACATAATTCATGATATTGTGTGTGCCCCAAGGGGCATCTCGGATCACTCCCCCTTACTGGTATACATTAATGCGAGACCACTTACACTTTTGCCTATAACTTCTTGAAAACTCAATCTTGGCTGCATCTTATACCCTCACGTGCCTGCATAGAAACCCAAATTGTAGAATTTTGGCACATCCACGCTGCAGGCAGCAATGCTCATGAAGTATGGGACGCATTTAAGGCTTTCCAACGTGGAGTGTTCATTGCAGAAATAACAAATATTAAAAGGCTACTAGTTCTCAAAGAGGGCAGACAGCCCAGCTGGTAAGTCACCTGGAGGCAGAATTTATTGCAGACCCTCCAGACTCCAATAGAGAGGCCTGGACCTCTGCACAAGATGCATTGGACCGTATTACTCAGTCAATGACAAAAAGGAAGAGGATTTTTAATAAGTTTGCCTTTTACGAGGAGGGGGAGCAGGCTGGTCGCCTGATGGCTAAAATCGTACAATCCCAACAAGCATCACCGTCAATTGGTGCTCTGCGTATGAGGCAGGGTACAGTGGTGAACTCTCCGGACTTGATCATGGCGGAACTGGTGGTTGTACCAGTCTCAGCAACAATACTCTACTGAATCCCTAAACAACTTTTTAAATGGGATAGACTTACCCTGTTTATCGGAGGCTCACAGAAGCTTCCTAGATGCTCCGATAACCCTAAAAGAGCTTCAAGTAGCTGTCAGTCTGTTCCCAAACTCTAAGGCACCGGGGGATGATGGCCTACCGATGGAGGTGTATAAACAATAAAATCTACTCAAGGTGTTCAAAGAAGCCAACAAACACCACTCTCTCCCTGGCTCTATGGCCCAAGCTAATATCATATTATTACTAAAACCTGGTAAGGATCCCTTGGACCCAGGTTCTTATAGGTCCATTTCTCTCTTACAGTCTGACATCAAGTTGTTAGCCAAGGTTTTATCACTAAGGTTAAACACAGTCATAACGACTATTATTCATTCGCATCAGACGGGCTTTATCCCCCAAAAATCCACGGCAATTAATTTACGAAGATTGTTTCTTAACCTTCAATCCAATGCGGACAACTCCAGAAACAGGGCCTTGCTATCTCTTGATGCACATAAGGCATTTGATAGCATAGAGTGGGGATATCTCTGGGTGACCATGGAGAAATTTGGGTTTGGGCAGGTTTTCCTGTCATGAGTAAGATTGTTATAGAGTTCCCCCAAGCTGCCATTAGAGTGGCTGGAAGACTCTCACCCAGCTTCCCCCTACACAGGGGTACTCGTCAGGGATGCCCGATATCTCCTCTTTTATTTGCCATAGCTGTTGAGCCATTGGCGGCTATGATACACTCTAATGCTTTCAATATGGTGACAGACAGGATAAGATTATACCGTACGCGGATGATACTGGGGGGACACAAATGTATCTCTGCGAATGGCTTTGGAGAATATAACAAAATTCTGGAAGTTTTCCAGTCTCCTCATCAATTGGTCCAAACCCTCTATTATGCTCCTAGATACTGACTCGGATTCCACAACCCCGGCCTTTCATAATATCCCAGTCTCCTCCAAATTTAAATACCTAAGTATGTATGCTACTCCAAACCCACTAGACTACATTTTTTAAAACAGTCAAGATCCCCGCTATAGCCGAAACACAGCTACAGCGCGGATCTGAATTGCCGGGGGAACATCCATGGACGTCCGCCCCTTTGCACGCTCCCCGCGCGCTCTGGCGGCTGCTGCACGCTGTATGGGCATTCCCGCGGGTTGGCAGACTCGATGTCCGCCGGAAACCCACGATCCTCTGTTACAGCGGCGAAATGAGGAACCGCCGATGTAAACACGGCGGTTCTCCGTTCTGTGAGTGGGACATAGCAGATCTACTGATCCCTGTGATCGGGATCAGTTAGATCTGTTATGTCCCTGGCAGCCCCGCCCCCACACAGTTAGAACACATACAGGGAACACAGTTAACCCCTTCACTGCCCCCTTAGTGTTAACCCCTTCACTGCCAGTGACATTTATACAGGAATCAGTGGCTATTTAAATTTCTAATCGCTGTATAAAAGTCATTGGTCCCAAAAAAGTGTCAAAAATGTCCGTCATGTCCGCTGCAATATCACAGTCCCGATAAAAATAGCAGATCGCCACCATTACTGGTAAAAAAATAATAATAATAAAAGCTCTATTTGTGGGGAAAAAAATTATACAAATTTTGTTTGGGTACAACTTCGCATGACCGCACAATTGTCATTCAAAATGCAACAGCGCTGGAAGCCGAAAATTGGTCTGGGCAGGAGGGGGGTTTAAGTGCCCAGTAAGCAAGTGGTTAAATTTGACCCTATTACTTAACCATATGAGAGACAAGATTCAAAATTGGACTAGATTAAAGATATGTGTGGAGTCAATCTTATCAAGATGATTTTAATGTCACATCTTCTGTAAATACTTCATAATACTTCCATGGTTGTCTTCCTAAAGATCTTCCGAGTGATTAATTCCATTTTCCGCTCACTCATATGGCAAAACCTCCCAGAATTAAACTGGAACAAACTTCAAAGACCAAAAGAGAGTGGAGGGCTAGAGTTACCCAACCCGTGGGTGTACTATTTGGCATCACAGGTGCAACATATTGCTAGAGCATAGACCCACAATACCAAGTCATTGGAGGCCACTGATCATATAATACAATATGTGACAGGGAGAAATAATGTTGCTATGGGATTGGAGGCTTTAATGTTTAGTAAGTCAAATAAACTTTTCCCCACATATACACTAAGTTGTTTCCCTGGAAGCTCAGGTCCTGAATCTAAGGAAGCAACTGTCAACACTGAGGCGAGTCTCCATACTTAAGGAGAGTTGGGATCGTACTCGGCAGGTGCCGGCAGGGATGCTAGGGTTGAGAGGAATTCATACCTCTGAGCGGAGTCACAACTGTCAACGAAGGAATCTAAGTCCTGGACTCGAAGGTCCCTTTGTTGAATCACATATACACCCCTTTTCAAATAAACTGAATGATTTGTAATTTCGGAGGTTAGGGTATCGTTGTAATAAAGAGGGACAGTGTATAACATAATATACTAGTCACCGGAGGTTACTGAACCATAACACCCAGATACGAGATCGTTATACAACGTGGACACTACGGTTTATCATGTGGGTGCCCAACCCATTGAGATCGGGAGGTGAGAGAAAACCAGAAACTTCAAACAAGGTCAAATTAAGACCCTCCAAA
>BLSH010446752.1:130802-148664 GCA_018402905.1 Glandirana rugosa | reverse complement strand
AAAGAAAGCATTGTAAAATAAATAAATACGTAAAAAAATTGTAAAAAATAATAAAAAAATAAAATTGTAAAAAAAAAAAAAATAAAATAAAATATTCGTGCCACTGTCACATGACATTAAAAAAAGTATCGGTAATCGGTATCGGCGAGTACTTGAAAAAAAGTATCGGTACTTGTACTCGGTCTTAAAAAAGTGGTATCGGGACAACCCTAGCAAGAGCCTTGTTCCAGGCCAGAAAGCTAATCCTTAGACATTGGAAATCTGTTGAATCCCCCTCCTGGAAAAAATGGGTGGTAACAATGGGAGATACGATCTGTTTGGAAAAAAACATTTACCAGCATAGGGGCAGCTCGCACAAATTTCAAGCAATATGGCTGCCTTGGCTTGACACTCCAGAGTTATCCCCAGCTGACCTAATCCTGGATAGAATTCTGTATAGTTAGCATTATACTCTAGTCAAAGGTTATATGTGCATGCAAAGTGGAGTGAATATGCTCATAAGGTGACACTGTGGTTAAGAATGTTATGCTTATTTTCAAACTAGTCTGACTCTGTTGGACTTGTTACAAATAATGTGGTAGATTTGTATCGTGATCTCTGGTTCAATGACTTGTAATTGACAAATTTTCTTTTCAATAAAACTTTATTGAGTTAAAAAAAATAGTCACCACTCCGGAATCTGACCATAATCATGTCCACTGGAGGTAAGTACAGGAGTAACATGAATAACCAGACCTGAACAGTGGCACACCTGTACCAGTTTCATAATGTAAAACATAAAAATGTGCCAGCATAAGGAGGCATAGTATGGGCACCACCCCCTTGAGAGCACAAAATACCAACAACAAAACAAAAAAGGTCACAGGGAAGGCACTGTGTCCCAACAGGACACTGCCATTCATTTAAAATGACACTTCAATGGCCATACACAACCCAGCCCAATGCACCTGCATTGTAATGAAACACAGTGTTGGGATGGGCTACAATGGTAAAAATAGTACAATTGTTTTAAGTGTGTTGCCCTACATTGTCAGCCCACTCATTGTGAATGGATTCTAAGTAAAAAAAAATATGAAGGACTATATGACATAACTTTGTAAAATTTTTCTTAGCATTTACTGCAGCTCTCAAACCAAAAGAAGGCACCTTGCTCCAGCATTCAGATTAATGCACACTGTATCTCTTTCAATGTCATTTAGAGGACACATAGGGATGATGTACAAGAGCTTTTGCACACACTGTTCTTACTGCAGTTTTTATGGTCACAATTAACCTTGTAAATTCCTTTTAGAAACAATTGATTTAAAATGGTTGCAGCAGCCTGAATACACAGCTTTAGTCTAAGTTTTTATTTTATTGAAAGTATGAGCACGATGCCAAGGTTGAATAGGGGACATATAAGAGCCCTGACAAAAACAGAAAATTATGTTTATACTGGTTTTACTACCTAGCATGTAACCGAGATTGTTGAAGTGCACTAAACAAGATTTCAAGTCAGAACGACCAAAGAGTATGACATCTCATCCTACAACAGCTCACCACTTCCTTTTAAACACCTCCCACAGAATACTGTATGTTTAAGGTACCTATAGACACCAGGCATTTTCAAATCCAACTATGATCATGCTGGGCGACAAACCAATCTATGGAGCACCCTCGGACAGTCCTGTACAACCGTTCTCAGGGATAACCCTAACGAGTAGGAAAAAATATATTTCTCATAAGAAAACAGTGCAAAGACTTCAGAAAATCAAACTGTGCCTCCTCCACTCCTCCCAATTATCTAAACAGGAATGGTCATATGACACTAGAAACCTGTTTAGGGTGGATGATGCAAGCACATTTAAAGTTGCTCTAAAATCTTTGTTCAGTTTTACCCCACATCCAAAATGTATATTAATACCACAATCGCAGCACTTCTACCAATACCCTAATCCACTCTAGTGCCCAAAAAGCAGTTTGTGATAAAAAGGGTACACTTACCAGAGTAGACCTCAAGCTGCATATTAGAGGACAATATGCACTTTGGTAAGTAGCCAACCTGGGGAGACATGCATTGATTCCATGTGTCTCTGGTTACATCCAGGAACAAATGCTGTTTCTTCCAACATACAGATGCATGTAAAGGATAATCACAAATAGTGCAAGAATCGCTCTTTACCATTTTTATTACAATGTTGAAGTATTAAAAACTGGACACATTGTTACAATGTACCTAACGGTAGTCACATTAAACAATGGCACCGATAATTAAGAAAAGGAGACAGAATGACGTCAGATGTGCAAACTTGGCCCTACATATTTTGCCCAATGGCGTATCCTCTGGACTAGCATCAGCAGATCCGTCATTCCATTTACAACTGGATCTCATACCAAGTATGCATCATATACATCAGTCTATTATTTTCATATATGAGCTGTGGGACCATTAAAAACCCTTGCTTTACCACTTATAACCATACAGCTATAGTCCGTGCTAGTGTGATATACAAAACACAGTATATTACAAAAGTGAGATATTTAAATTAACTAAGCTACACTACCTACTCAGCACTAAAGAATGTAATACCTCCAATTAGCGCATCTCCATTATATATATGTCTCACACCACAACTGCTTGATAACGACCTCACATCACAACTGCATAGTAGTGATCAGTATACAGTTTAAAAAACATCCCCTTGGCTAAATCACCCATAGTACTAAAAAACACACCTACCCCTCTCTCTTCCTATAACTGTACAATGCACTATTGCCTGCACCAGTGATAGTATAAGATCCCATTGATTTGTAGGTACAGAGAGTTCTAGAAACCTGATTGAAACATTTGCATCTTTAGGCACACTGGGCAGGTCCATAACCTTCCTCGTTAACAAATGATTTGTCAACAAAGATATTCCTTCACATCAGAGACTCATCTTAGGCTCCCATTACTTTCACTGCTATGTTCACTCTCACTAGTGCACCCTAGCCAGGATGCTTCCTGGTTAAGGTGTCCTACCCAGGTAGGAAGACTAAATTGAATGTCAACTCTTTCACCCAAGAGACCCCGTAAAAAAAAAGAACATTTTACGTTGCAGGCATGAGTGATGGACAACAGGCACCCACAGCAGTGTTGCCAACCCACCAAATTGAAATTTACTGGCACAACACCCAAAATTTACTGGCACAGCCACGTTTTTACTGGCATTTTACAAAAGTTACAAAATTAGAGTTTTCAGTGCAAATTTCAGTATTTAGGCTACAAGCAAGCACACTGTGCAAATAACAATGTGATTTAAGGTAGATAGCAAGGTAAAAAACATATTTCTGTTATTTTCAATATAATAAGGGCAGGTTATTTAGTCCATCAGTTTTGTCACCTATACCAAATTGTAGAGATTTCCCCTTAATTTCTGTTCCATAGCCACCACAGAAAGTGAGGTGAAATCCCTGGTAGCCACTAGGATCACCAGAATTTATGTCCCCACTTCTAAAGACTTTCTGTCTCCATCAGCCCCTGTTTTTATCCCTCCAGTCTCCATCCCTCCATCACCCATCATCTCCATCACACCATGCCCCTGTCTCCATCCCTCCATCACCATCACCTCTTGTCTCCATCACACAATCCACCCCCCCATCACTTCCTGTCACCATCCCTCCATCTCCATCACACCACTCCCATCACCTCCTGTTTTCATTACACCATCCTTCCATTACCTCCTGCCACTTATCCAGTGCACACTGCACTCACACAGCGCACACTCACACTAAGAGAGAGAGACTCCTGCAGCCTGGCTGGCGGCTGCCTGTCAGAGTGAACAGAGACAGTGTGGGTGTCAAGCAGTCCCACACTCACTGTCCCGACTCTTTTTGGTTGGCTTGAAGAGGAAGCGCACTGCACTCACCACTGTCACCAGGAGGGCTGCAGGGTCAGCCAGAGCAGGGAGGCAGGCAGGAATCAGGAGGATCCATCTATCCATGTGTAGCGTCTGCTCCGGTCGGGTGCTGGCTGGCGGTGGTGCGGCGGGAAAATGCAGTAACCTCATTTGAGGGTGGATGGGCTGGGCAGAGGCACTAGCTGGCAGTAGGAGTAATGGTCGTCCAACTCGTCTCAGGGTCAGGATCGGATCTGCTCACTCGCTGCTCAGGGATTTCCGTAATTGCAGATGCAAAGCTCTGAGCGGAGGAGATGGCCGCCGTTTTTACTGGCACTTTTCGGCTGCTACGGACTTTTACGGACGCCCAGAAAACTGCCCTGTTTTTACGGACTGTCCGTAAATTTACGGACGGTTGGCAACACTGACCCACAGTACTAAAATCCCCCTCAGCCCACAGACCATCATACTCATAGGCTTGGTTTTGTAAATCTCCAGTGTTGCCACCTTTAAGGCTTATTTACTGCACAAACATGGCTTTCACATTGATGATATAAGCCACAAGAAGCAGCAAATGAATCTTGCATGTGCAGAAGCTGAGCCTTGAAGGTGATGAGTATATCATCGAGTATCTAACGCTGGGAAATGACATGCAGTACAAACAGCTGTCTGGGAAGGATCTAAAAAATTCTCCTTGTAGAGATTTATGTTAGCATTTGTTAGGACTGCATTAAAGAAGAACTCTGGCCTGATTGAAAAACATGAACAAAATATATTCAGCATTATTGCCAGCATAGCTATCGCTACCTTCCTCTTCCTCTGAGCATCCATAGCTGGACCACAATCCAGGACTGTGCCAACAGAATATAACGACACCTCCAACGACAGATGTGTCGCGATGTATGAAGTATTTCAGTGGGAGGATCCCCAAAGGTCAAAAATTTGTTACATTGTTTCTGCTGATCATATAATTAATCAAGGAAAAATGTACTGTTTACGTTGTTATCATTTGATAATATGTCGATAATTGGGCGATATTTATTGGTACAATGAAGGCATGTTCGACAGATTTTTTAAAATTCCGACAGTTTTTGAGGAACGATTTTCTAACCGTGTATGACCAGCTTAAGGCTTGTTCACAACATTCCATGTTAAACCATCCTAAGGTAAAACATACTCCACTGCCTGTCCCCTCTACCCCCACGCACCATCCTCAATCATTTACCTGACTCCTCCACTAATCCAGTGCTATCTCATCTGCAGCGCTGCTGTTCTCTCTTCCCTATTTCACATGAGACTCTGAAAGCAGCGGGCTGCTGTCAGTCAAATCCTGTGAGGAGGGAGCAGGGGATGTGGCCGAGCTGTGCGTGTCTATGGACGCACACAGCCTGGCTCAAAAGCGCGCCCACATGTGTGCCTCCATAGCACATTGCTTGCTGAGGGGCAGTGTTGCCAACCTATCAGATTGAAATTTACTGACACAACATCCAAAAGCTGGGTTTTTACTGGCTTTTCCAAAAGTTACAAAATTACAGTTGCAGGTGCAAATTTCAGTATTTAGGCTACAGACAAGTAAAATATGCAATTAGCAATGTGATTTGAGGTAGAAAGTAAAGCAAAAAACATATTTTTATTTTATTTTTGGTATAGTAAGTAAATAGCTCAGGGACAGGACTAAGAAGTACAATCAGAATGAGCAGGCACACACACATAAAATTGACTCTCACAGTAACACTGACAGCAGTGTGCAGCAGCACAGATGATGATGACACCTCACTGACAAGACATATCCCCTCCTGAGTCACAGTGACAGTCTCTCTCCATGCCACATGGAGCCTTTAGTTCACTCCAGTCAAATAGCACTGATAGTCCTGCTTCCAGCTTGCCTTGCTCCCATCCCGCAGACATGCACGCAAGGCTCCGGCCACTACGCTGTACTATCGAGTTGAGGTCAGGACTCTGTGGAGTTCCACCACCCCAAACTTGCTCATCCATGTCTTTATGGACCTTGCTTTGTGCAATGATGCGCAATCATTTTGGAACAAGAAGAGACCATCCCCAAACTGTTCCCACAAAGTTTGGAGAATGAAATTGTCCAAAATGTCTTGTTATGCTGATGCCTAAAGAGTTCCCTTCACTGGAACTAAGGGGCCAAGTCCAACCCCTGAAAAACAACCCCACATCATAATCCCCCTTCACCAAATGATTTGGACCAGTGCACAAAACAAGGTTCATAAAGACATGGACGAGCGAGTTTGGGGTGGAGGAACTTGGCTGGCCTGCATAGAGTCCTGACCTCAACCCGATAAAACATCTTTGGGATGAATTAGAGCGGAGACTGCTAGCCAGGCCTTCTCGTCCACATCAATGCCTGACCTCACAAATGCTCTTTTGGAAGAATGGTCAAACATTTCCATAGACACACTCCTAAACCTTCTGGACAGCCTTCCCAGAAGAGTTGAAGCTGTTATAGCTGCAAAGGGTGGGCCAACGCAATATTGAACCCTACGGACTAAGATTGGGATGCCATTAAAGTTCATGTGCAGGTGTCCCAATACTTTTGGTAATATAGCGTATGTATATCTCATACCTGACAGATCCTTGTGGGAGCTGAAAATTACTGTAGTTGTCAGTGCTATTACAGCGAATGATGCGATATTCTGCATCCTGTTCTGAAATGGTTTCCTTCTACATAGTAGTAGTAGTAACCACAGGGGGTTGCTTGTCTGGGATAAAAAACAAACAGAGGGCACACCGGCCTAGTGCATTATCATCAATAAACTAATTTATTAAAAAAGGAAAGAATAATACTCATATTATGGATACAGCATGTCAACTATTGAACAGCTTTACATCCATGGTATCACATAACAGATAAAACGTCCCACAGAAAGACTGGCTGATGCTTTTCAAGGTAGCACCTCTTCCTCAGAGCCAAATGAGCTGTGTCTCAACCTTTTGCTTATATAGCAAGGAATGGCATAATAAGGGTGTGGTCACATGTTTCCCCACCTCAATAAGCGTGGGCTTCAGTGGGATCAGTTCACACAGTGCTGCCATGCAACCCATTTGTTTAGCCAGGCCCCCATGTAACAAAGCACAAAGATAGAGATAAACATATTATTGATTGGTAAATAGCAAATACATTCTTACCCCTACATATAGAAGGAAAGGAAGGAGTGTATTCCATATAGCCACTGGTGGTCACTACATCACCGGGTAAGGGCTCAATGGCGCCACTTCCCTTAGTTCCAGAGAGGACAGAGGAGATTATACCTGCAACCCGAGCGTACTGGCTATGAAATGACTAGAACGCAGGCTGCTGCTATAACCAGGAACCATAATCGCTTGCCTGGTCCTGCCCCTGCCCCTGTTTTCAGAGTACCTTGTTTTATCTTTTCAATAAATACCTTAAATTAAGTGAGTAGATGAGGTGGGTGGAGACTGTGACCCCCCTGTTCCACAACTCCCTCCCTACAACTAACAGCCATTACTGTCTATTAATTGCTGAAAAACACTGGGTGTTGGTTTTTAGGCACTATTTCATTGAACCTTACTGAATGCCCCCTACCACTGAGGATCCCACTGGTCAAGGTGATACATGAAGAAAATTCTCTTGCCTGAGGGAGAAGCCTAAGAACAGTACTGGTTACTAGCTGGAGGGTGATTCAGATAGGCTGCTGTATTCAAGCCATTATAGGTGTTGCCCAAAGGAAGGTCCACACAGCTACCATACAGTATCAGGAGGCCATTGGATGATTAATCAGCTTAAACGCTTTTTACCATTTATAATCTAATGGTCCATAATTTCTGGTAAGAGGCTTTTTCTAATGGTGGTGCATGGTGGTGGAAGCACTTTGTACAGGGCCATATTAAGGGCGGTGAGAGAGAGGGGGGGTGAAGGAGAGGGGGTGGTGAGAGAGAGAGGGGGTGTGAAGGAGAGGGGGTGAGAGAGAGAGGATGGTGAGAGAGAGAGCATGGTGAGAGAAAGAACAAGGGTGAAAGAGAGAGAGGGAGTGAGAGAAAGAGGAAAGATGAGTGTAATAGAGAGAGAGAGGATGGATGAGAGAGAGAGGGGGGTGAAAGGTGGGGGGTGAGAGAGGGAGGGGTGAGGAAGGGGATGAAAGAGAGGGAGGGGCGTGGGAGAGATGGGGGAGTGAGAGAGAGAGGGAGGGGTGAGAGAGAGGGAGTGGGGGGGTTGAGTGAGAGCGGGTGCCTCTAAGTAGTCTTATTAGGGTAGTAATGTGGCGCATATAGCGCGCCATGGTGAACTGTGGGTGGAGCCACATTGAGGTAAGAGTGGAAAGGGCTGCCCTACACATGATGCATGGGAACATATGCGCATGTCTTAAGCCTCATACACACGCGCAGATCGTTGGCCAACTTTTGTCCAAATTGGCTGTTGGCGGTTGTGTCCAGCGTACTGACGGTAGTCAAGCAATCGGCCAACAAAGCCGAACGTAGTGATGTGTTACGAGCGTATAACGAGGAAGTTCAGGTGAATGTGATTTGTGAATTAGGAACACAGGTTTACACAAATGAACATTTCCTGGATTCTGAGCATGCGTGTTTGCACTTCCAACTATTTGTTGGTCCAACGCCTTGTTGGCCAACAAAAGTTTTCTAGTCTTGTCAGCCAACTTCTGTTGGACGATAACTGGAATTTGGCTGTCGAATCGTGTGTAATAATGGTCGGATAATCGTCCAACAGGCTGTTGGACGCCCGTTGTTGGCCAATAATCGTACTGTGTGTACGGGCCTTTACACTTACCAACCATGTAACAGAGGTATTTATATAGTATAGACTATTATGCATCTGCATCTGTATAGGCTATTGCATACCTCCAAACAGTCCCGGATTGGGCGGGACTTTCCTGCATTTATACCTCTGTCCCGCTGTCCCAATGTACTGAGGCTTTGTCCCGCATAATTCTGTTGATTAAATGTTGCCTTCTAGCTCAATAGGACCTGCAGCAGTATGCACATCCAGCACAGCCAGGAATTTGCGAGCAAGCCGGTTGGGTGTGCTCTGTGCAGCCATGATAACAGACTGCACCTGTCAGATCCAAGCTGTGATGTCGGAATGCTACCCAGACCTGCCCCCTTTGTCAAGCAACCAGTACAAAGGGAAAGGGGCATTGGTACATTGCTGGCCGGGGAAGAGTGCCAAGGCAGGGTTTTTCAGCCTTCTGTAGTTGAAAGTGAAAGCAGAGCAGCTCCCCCACAGCTCCTTCAACAGCCTTCCTGCTCTGCATGATGATCCTTATCTCCTATCTGGTTGAGGAGTTCAGGAGCTGAAAAGGAGTGTGCACTGAAAAGGAAGCTGTGACAGAGCCAGTTACAGAAAAGTGCTTTTAGAAAGGTAATCGTGTGCAGGATGGTGGAGCTTTGGGCAAGGGGGGGATGGGAAGATGAAGGCAGCGGAGAGGTGTGTGTGTTGCAGAGGTTGTAGCAGCGGAGGAGAGGTGCAGTATTGATATGTAGATGGATGAATGGACTCTGTCCCTAGTGTTCTCTTGAACCCTGCGCATAACACACTCCAAAACCAACCCTCCTGTGCATAACGCACTCCAGAACCCAGTACATAATGCACTCCAGAACCCAGTATATAGCACACTCCAGAACCCAGTATATAGCACACTCCAGAACCCAGTACATAACACACTCCAGAACCAAGTACATAACGCACTCCAGAACCCAGTACATAACGCACTCCAGAACCCACCTTCCTGTACATAACGCACTCCAGAACCCAGTACATAACACACTCCAGAACCCACCTTCCTGTACATAATACACTTCAGAACCCAGTACATGACGCACTCCAGAACCTACTTTCCTGTACACAACGCACTCCAGGAAGCTGCACTCTCTATCTAGCACTCTCCTGAACCCTGCACCTTGTGCATAATGCACTCCAGAACCCTGCGCTCTGTAACTAGCACACTTCTGAACCCTGCACTCTGTGCATAATGCACTCCAGAACCATGCTCATTGTGCAAAAGGAACTCCAGAAACCTACAGTCTGTACCTAGCGCTCTCCTGAGCCCTGCACTATGTACGTAAAACACTCCAAAAACCTGCTCCCTTTGCATATCGGACTCTAGAACTCTGCACTCTGTACATAACTAACTCCTGAACCCTGCACTCTGTAAGTAACGCATTCCTGAACCCTGCACTCTGTACATAACACATTCCTGAACCCTGCACTCTGTATGTAACACATTCCTGAATCTTACACTCTGTATGTAACGCATTCCTGAACCCTGCACTCTGTACGCAATACATTCCTGAACCCTGCACTCTGTATGTAACACATTCCTGAATCCTGCACTCTGTACATAACACATTCCTAAACCCTCTACTCTGTGCATAATGGACTCCTGAATCCTTCTACACTTTGTGTAATGCACACTTCCATAGGTCATGCAAAACCATTTGTAGTGGAAACTCTTTATTCTTTTTTAAAAAAAAAAATGTGCTGGGGTTTGTATGTATCCATGTTACTCTTGCCTTTGGCACATCAAAGCATATTTTATAGGTACAAGGAAACCTGGGTTTTGTTTAACCACGCCCATTAAGCCCCGCTCACTGTTCATTTTGGCCACACCCACTTTTGCCGCAATTCACGTAGCGCGCCGCAGGTTGCTTCCTTCCTCAAGTGTCCCTCATTCTGAAGTTCAGAGTTGGAAGGCATGCTATTGTAGTATTGAATTTATATATATATATATATATATATTCAAGTATTTACTATGACAGACCCCCCCCCCCTGCCTCTCTGCTAATCTCTGCATCTTTATCCACCTCCTCTAAGTACATCTGTGCATTCTAAATCCCCCTGCTAACCTCTGCACCCCAAACCCCCTCTTCTCTGCTTAACTCCACATGCCTCTGCTCATATTTGCACCCCAGCCCCCCTGCACACCACCTCTTTTGGTCATGTTTGCCCTTCAAACTGTAATCCCTTCTCTGTTTACTTCTGGACACCCCCCATCCATCTGCTCCCCTTTGCAGTACAGGCTAATGGCAGGCTCAGTGACTATGGCAGATAGGGCTTAATGTACATCCCTAATGTCGGCAGCATTAAGCAAAGGTGATGGCAGACAAGAGCTCAGGGAGTTTGACATACCTATGAATGCTCTAACAATTTACATATCAATGCCACCCATGATTTACATATCAATGCTGCCGTGATTTACATATCAATCATGTGTACACTGCACACAGAGAAGGGCTGGGCAGCATTAGTGACTCACTCACACCATTGGACTGGGACTATCTTAAGGGAGGGGCCTGGAGCTGCAGTTCCAATAGCCCCTATCTTAATCTGACCCTGAGTTTGCAAGAGAAGTGTAAATGCAATTCAACACATGAGCTGCTGCGGTTCCAATTATTAATTTTGGGTTGTTATGAATTTATTTATGGTTGCACTTGCACTTTAATTTTGCACATGACTTTATGTATTATTTTATCATTTTATTTCTCATATGAATTGTGGTTGTGTTTATTTTGTATATATTTGGAAGTTTGCTATCACTTTTTGATGGATTTAGCACTGCTTAAATAATCTTATAAAGATCTGTTAGCTAGCACATGTACCCTTTAAAATTTTTTATTGTATATTTTTTCTCTTATGGTTGAACTTGATAGAAATTTGTTTACCTTAACTCTAAGTAATGAAGAAAAGATAAAGACAACAAGTATGCAGATCAGGAAAGTCTGAGGAAACCCAGAAATTCTTCATCTGCATAGTTGTTCCAGGTCACATTAACTTCTTGACAGCCACAATCTGTAGACTAACATTCTCAGGCACAGTTCCCCTTGCTGAGTGAAAGTTAATTTACATTTCCACCTGTGAATTAGCAGCACGCACCTGTCACTTTTTGGGATACTTTGGACCCAATGGAATGGTGTTGACTGTCAATTGGTATATACCTATTCTAGGTACTTTTGAAATATGTTTTATTCCTAAAAGTCTCTACCTCTAAAAAATAGAAAGATCTGTCTTATGTGTGCAGTAACCAGAGGATTAATTATTTGGATCTTTCTATGTTATATATGGATGAACTATTAAAACCAAAACATATGCAAAAAGCACTAACATATGTATCAATTAACAGTTTTTACCATTCCATTTGGGTCCGGAGTGTAAAAAAAAGTAATTTGTCCTTAAACACAGGGAAGGAATATGCTATCAAAGGCTGTATTACATGTAATACCAGATTTGTGGTGTATGTATGGCAGTGCCCGTGCAGTTTTCAATATGTTGAAAGAACCACATTGGAGCTGCAAGTATGCCTTAGAGAACATTTGTGCAATATGAAAAAAGGTTTAAAGTTGCTCATTGTGTCAAAGCATTTTGTAGCTAAACACAATAGAAATCCCGTAGGTTGGACATTCTGTGCCACTGACAGACTAAAATCTAAATGCAGGGGCTGTAATAAAAAAAGGGAAATAAACAAAATATATTTATGAAAAAACATATGCTCCACATGAACATAATGTGGAATGGACCATCCAATGTTTTCTAGATAAATGTGTAAAAATAGTTTGCTTTAGTCAGGGATGCTTCATCCCACAACTTTTGATCATATCAGTTTATTATAACGTAATAGAAAGAGGTTATGATATTTACTTTATAGTTTAATTAGGTTACTCAAGGAAGGATTAGGTTATTGTTATACATTTTATATCATCTTGTACATATAGGAACACACAATAGACTACATGTATTTTGATTGTATTATATGTGATTCACTGGATGTAGATAACTAAGAAGGATGTCTACAATCATGTGTGATGCTCAGCTGCCTTTTTTATTTTTCATTGATGATATATGTATAGTATCTCTGAGACATATTTTTATATTTATGTCTTATAAACATACTCCTTTTATGTCTTTAAAGTGGATTGTTTCTATTAAAATAGTCGTAGTGTTGTGCTCTGCAATTTATCTTGGGTTCCGTTATAGTATTTATTTGCCAGTAATTGTTTTCACAGTGTAAAAGGTCAAATAATGTGCTAATTCAAAAGTCCTTAGAAGTCTAAAGTCTTTATTATTCAACTGGTTACAACAAGCAGGGCAAGGGCCAGTCAACGTGTTTCGGGGGCCAAAACAATGTTTTCAGGGACACAATACTACCTGATCTGCAGGCAAAGTATGTTACAAGCAACAGTCAGTGCTGGTGTTCACAGTGACTGCCATTTCACTCAGCCCTCATGAAGGAGGATTGTGAGGCCCCTAAAATGTGTTGGCTGTCCTTTGCCCTGCTTGTTGTAACAAAAAAAGACTTTGGACTCCTAAGGATTTTTCACTTGAAACTCTCTTTGAGCTATTACACATGGATTTCTCAACTCAGGAAAATGTCCTCTCCTGAGAAATCCCCATCTTTGTGTTGAGTTCCAGAATACAGGCCATTTGGGTTCAATTACTGACTTTGTCCACATTTTAATAACCTGTGAAAATGTGTGTCCAGCGTCCCTCTACCACTACCCTATGATTTCAATGTAACCTGGGTGTAAGCCATCCATGGTTTTAATTGCAACCTGAATAGAAGATGTTCGGATGATTTCATGAGCAGTGTATGTGTCTATTTCACAACCCCTGATGACGTCTGCTGGGATAAAGCACATTGGGCACAGTGGACTATAGACACTAAGCACTGTTTTTATTTTTCTTTCCTTTTGAATATTTTTCCTGGCATTTTAAAGCTTTGATTGTAAACACCATGCAATTATTTTGCTTGCAGTCACATATGGCTTCTGTGTTGTCTCTGACATATTTTATAAAGTCTTTTTGAAGTTTTAACAAGTGCAATTTTCATGCACGCTATACGTTCTGTCTGAGCGGTATTTACACTACTAGTCTTCTTCTTTTACACCCCAAATGCTTGCGGATATTGAAGCGTACTCACAACTACATGAAGTCAGTCTAATCACAAATGCATATACAGTGGTGAGTGGAGTTTATCTCTGTCTGCAGACCCCTATTTATAATGGGTACAGGGTGAGCTGACTGCAACTCCACAGTAATAATTACCTGCCGTGAATGACAGTAACAATTTTGTATAGGATTTATGAATGCGACCCGACCTCTAAAACACTGTGAGGTCTAAGTTTCTGGTCAGTGCTTCTTATCTTACTTCAGTGGCTTTTGGGTATTTTTTTCGTTTAGGCATGTTGCTTGTGTAGCAAAGAAATTTTCCGGATATTAGCATCAGAGTTTTAACTATAAGAGAATGATAAGTAACATTTGATTGTCCTATAAGTGCCACATTTTTGTGATTTTAGAGTGTAAAAAGCATTTTGGCTTTAGGACCGCTTAAAAAAAAAACTTGAAAGTTAGCAAATTAAACCTTATATGAGATTTTACACGTACATATACTTTATGTCAACCCACAAAATGGCTTTCCTTCACCGAGTGTAGAATCAAATATACTGTTCAACAGTTTTTGGACTTTTTGGTCATCTGACACCTTCCCTGCAGAGCAGCTTGTTGAATGCACAAATATACTTAAAGGGTAAGTTCAACTTTACAGAAAAATCTGTAAGGTGAACATACACTCACCCCCCCCGGTCCCGCTGACCTGGAGCCCAGTGATCACCCGCTAGGAGACCTCAAATTCCCCTCAGCTTAATCTCCCAAACGTACCTCGTAAGAAGTACGTATAGGAGGCATTCTAATTGGTTGGCACCGTCACATGGACGGAGATGACCAATCAGAACCCGCGTAGCCCATCCCGTCACCACAGGCGAAGAAGAGAGAAAGACGCTGGGATTTCAAATCCCCGGACCGGTAAAACGGCAATTTGTCAGAACGGGCGATTGCCGGACTCCAGGTTAGCGGGACCGGGTGCGACGAGGAGGGGGTCCAGTGTAAGTTCACCTTACAGATTTTCTGTATAGGTGAACTTACACTTTAAAGAGCCACTTTTGGATATGATTATAGATATTACTGTTAATATTGGGTGCAACATGTGCTCAAGACACATCATTTTTTTTATTAACACCAAATGACTTTCACTTAGACAAATTAAAGCACATTGATTAAACCAGACCTACATCTCTCATTCTGTAAGGTTTAAAATGATCATTATTCTACTCTATGCACATACTGAACCATAATTGCCCAGTGATTTATATTCCACAGTCCATAGCTGTATTAATTTCACATAATTATTTTACTTTTTGGTTACTAACCACAGTCACACTGTTTTCTCTGCTAGCAAACCCTACCCTGAAAATTAGTAATTTTTCTGAATTGTCATTTTTTTCAGAAAATAGAACAATTAGATATTTTGAGAGATGACATTTTTCACTTAAACTGATCAGCTAAATACATTCTCATAATTTAACCAGTGAAAGTTATTACACTCAGGATACTTTATATGGGCGTTCCTCCGACAGCTTCTCAACATATGCAACCCTAAAGCAAACATGTGCTTTACCCAATCAGGGCAAAGCAAAATGTTTGTTATAATCCCCCATCCCTCCTAGGGCATACCTTTTCTTTTACTTCCTCACTGCTCTGTTCAGCCCTGATGGCTGAAGGAAATACTATTTACTTCTTGATATGGAGGAACATATGAGTAAATTCATGTGACAGCACTGGGCCAATCAGCACCGTCTCACGAGAAATCCATAGCCTTATGTAAGCTATGACTCCAGCTACTCAAAGCTTTTACCTGATTTTTTCCTGCTCCTAGCAACTGAACAGAGCTGCAGAAGGAAAAGTAAGTGCATGCTGCTGGGAAGGTGTGAATTTAAAATTAACCAGTTTCTTCACACCGCATGGGCACAGGCTCATTTTAAAGTTGAATTCCAAAAAGATATAAAGATATAAAAGATGCAAATTAATGCAGCTTTCAACTTATTAAAGCTTACCTTTAGCCTAAATTACAAATATAAAAATCAGCACAAGGGACTTGTTGTAAAGTCTATTTAAAAAAAAAAATAAATAAAAAATAAACATTTTATACTTACCTGCTCTGTGCAATGGCATTGCACAGAGCGGACCCTTACCCCTTCTTCTGGAGTTCCCCACCAATGCAATTCACTTCTCCTCTTCAGTGTGCCCTGATAGCAAGCTGTATGGTATGGGGGCACATGTGCTTGCATGCTCCCGAGCCAGGCTGTGTGCATCCATAGACATACACATGTGGCTTCATATTTATTTATGTTGTAATTGCTGGAGAAGAACCCCTACGTGGGCAAAAATTACTGTTTGTGAATGTTTCCTTTTCTTAATAAGGGACCTGACTCACTAAAAAACACATCTACCACACTAGTTAATGATCCCCCAGATATATATATATATGTGTGTGTGTGTATTGTTTTTATTTTATTTTTTTTTACATTATGGATACATTATGGATATGGATAGAGTGGGGAAACCTTTACTATTTACTTTAAAACGGAGTGAACTTGTGGCCAGCCTATTGTCATTCAATTATACAGTCTCAACAAGCCACACAGGTGGAAGCTAAGTTCACCTTTTCTCTTTCTAAATTTCATGTACTAATATACCATTCATGTACCGCTGTTACAGAAAAAAAAGCTCTCTCTATATTCTAGGGCAGATTTTACCTTAGCCTCCAGTTTCTTCTCTAGAAATTTCCTCCAAGACCTATTTTGTATGTTACTGTTTTCTCGCTTAGATCATTCATTTGGCAGAGTGTGCAGGAGCTGAACGATCACTTAGCAGCCTATGTGGAGCAGAACTGTAGTATTAAAGTGGTTGTAAACTCCGTAGGAAAAAAAAAAAACCATGCAAGATAAGGGCATAATTAGCATACTAGAAAATTATGAAATACTCACCTTAGATCGACGCTGCTGCAGCGGCCCCGAACACCGATGTGAACGGCAGCTCAGATCCTCCTCTTCTCGGGTCCCTCTCGGGTCCCTCTTCGCTTCTCCTGGCTCCTCCCTCCTGTCTAGTGCCCCACAGCAAGCAGCTTGCTATGGGGGCACCCGAGCCAAGCCGCTGCTTCCTGTGTCCTTTTAGAAACAGAGCAGCAGTTCGGGCCTGCCCCCCTCTATCTCCTGATTGCCTAGCTGACTTTGATTGACAGCAGTGGGAGCCAATGGCGCCACTGCTGTGCCTCAGCGAATCAGGAGGGAGAGTCCCAGATGGCCAAGGCACGAGGTGTACATCACTGGATAGAGAGGGGGCTCAGGTAAGTATTAGGGGGGCTGCTGCACACTGAAGGTATTTTATCTAAACGCATAGAATGCATTAAGATTAAAAATCTTCTGCATTTACAACCACTTTAAGTGTTAATGGCACTCCAACCCAGAAGCAAACAGGCATTTTTTCGTGTTAAAATGTGTGACAAATGCAGCAAAATGTGTGTTAAAAAAACGTGCAGTCTGCAACATACCAAACTGTCCCATGAGCTACTTTACTGCATTTATCACACGTAGGGCAGCCCATTGAAATCAATGGATTGCCCTATGCGTTTCACAGTAAAAATGTGCCAAAAAAATGTGTGCTTCCCCTATGCTAGGTGTGAATGGGGCCTGAAAGTGTGTGTTTACTCAAGACTAGTGTCGAGCGAACCCGGACTGTAACGTTCGGGTCCGTACCGAACTTTCGGGTGTCCGTGGCACGGACCCGGACCCGGACATTTCAAAAATCGTTCGGGTTCGGTCTGGGTTCTGCTATTTTACTCCACGTGTTGAGAAGCTGCAGGGCAGCCAATCAACAAGCGTTTCACTGGTTTGCCCTTAGAAGCCACTTGCTAAAAACTTTACAGGCCCAGGCCCAGGCACGGTGCCTGTGGGCTTTCAAGCCATGCCTGGGCTTGCAATGTCAGGCCCAAGCGAGCTGTGATCAGAACTCATTTGTGTGTGAAAGTCCGGGGTAAGTGTGGATCGTATCCCCTTCGTGTGTAAAAAAACCGTGTAAAAATGACACTTTGCGTATCCCGTTAGGTAACTAAAGTTACCCGACGGGATGCACACTATTTACGTCATTTCATCGAGTACCCTGTCAAACCATACAACG
>BLSH010446752.1:110784-124239 GCA_018402905.1 Glandirana rugosa | reverse complement strand
GCTGCACGTGTAAAGGTTTTTCACCTTAATGCATAGAGGTGAAAAACCTTGAGGGTTTACAACCACTTTAAATCAAATAGACTCAGCTGCCTTAAGCAGTTACATCCTGAGTAGGGAGGCCTGTCCCCTGCCAGTATGGTACACAGTGGAACTTCTGCTGTGTGTAAAAGCAGCCACCTTTCTGAAGACATCTTACATACCCCTTACTGAATCAGACCTATAGCTCTGCAATCAGCAAAGCTCATACTGTTTGCTGATTAGAGATCTCTAGCCTCTCAGCAGGACCTCTACAGAGTGATTACTGCTTACCCACAGAGAGCTAGGGCTATTCTATACCGCATGCTGGCAGGACACAGTTTTTTTTTGTAAAGCAAAAAAATGAAACAAACGTAAGGTTTAATTGGGCTTTAGTGTATACTGCATCAATTGCATATATTCCATCACATAGCAATGAATTCTCATCACGTTGCATCTGCAGGAACACTGCCTGTAGCCTCTAGGCCAGTGGTTCTCAACTCTGGTCCTCGGGACCCACTAACAGGCCAGGTTTGCAGGATAACTGAAATGCATGACAGGTGATATCATTTGCTGCTCAGTGATTGAAGTATTCTAGTCTGCATCTCCACAAGGTAATACTTAAAATCTGGCCTGTTGGTGGGTCCTGAGGACAGGAGTTGAGAACCACTGCTCTAGGCCATTAAAAATTACTGAATGCAAACAGAGCCCAAAGCCTCACAAACAATGTCAGCTGGTTCCCTTTAAATTCAGCATGTTGTTCAGCATTTAATCAGAATTAGACATCATCTTAAACTGATGTCTAGGACTTCACACCACACTCCACAATGAATTTGAAATCCTCAGCGGCCTGTAGTAGGATGCACACTGCAAGTGCAATAGGCAGATTGAGGATAGTGTTTAACAGCTTTACAGGGACTAGTGAAAGATAAGATCTGAGATACAAGGAGGGGCAGAGCCGAGCTGGGATTTGGAGAATATGAAATGAGCCTAGAAAGAAATGAATACATTCAGTTATAGACTTGTCACTTTCTCTGTACACTGTCTAAACAAGGGACTTTAACTACGCTTACTGAAAGGAGTTATGTTCACTCATATCCAGACAGGGCTTTCTCTGCATTTTCAATAAGCGTTCCGAAGGAAACCATTATTTTTCAGCATAAGCAAATGACCTGCAATAGAAAAGCCTTTTATCTCACTAAAAGAAAATCTTAAAATTTCATTATCCCCTGATAAAACATCAAAACACTTTTGCAGACTTTGGAATAACTTGAAATAACTTCTGAATAATCTCCGCAATTTTAAAGCAAACTAAAGACGGATTTGTTTCAAGAGTCAAGAAAAGTAAAAACAGTCAAAAATATAACATGGGTCTATAAGCAATGGCCCTACATTTCAAAATGTAAAAGGTTCAGTGAAAGTATATCTAAAGCCAAAACTTGTTTTTTTAACTTTGAATAAGTTAGGGAAGGGTTAGAGCCCCTTTTGTGGCATTTACTGCTGTGCCCCTGCTGGGGAGAATCACAACCTCCATATGTCCTGGAGACAGTAAGTGAAAGTAAATGCAAAATTTTAGTTATCACAGTTTCCGGTCTATCGCAACCACTGATGTCACTTCCGCCCGTGGTGGAACGAACGCCGTTCAGCTGTTGTTTTTGCTGTACGCTTTTTACCCTGCCATATTTTGTAAGTAGGTCCTGTTTGCGCAATGAACCAGTGTTTTTACAGTAACACACTATGAGCCTTTCTGTGCTTTTTTGAGCTTATCGGAGAGTAGAGCTGCACGATTCTGGCCAAAATGAGAATCACGATTTTTTTGCTTAGAATAAAGATCACGATTCTGTCGGCGTAACATCTTACATATACAAAAAAAATTGGGCTAACAGCACTGTTTATTTATTTTTTTTGAAAGTGTCATTTTTCCAAAACAAATTGCATTTGAAAGACCGCTGCGCAAATACCGTGTGACATAAAATATTGCACCAACTGCCATCTTATTCTCTAGGGCACAGGTGTCAAACTGGCGGCCCTCCAGCTGTTGCAAAACTACAAGTCCCATGAGGCATTGCAAGGCTGACAGTTAAAAGCATGACTCCCACAGGCAGGGGCATGATGGGACTTGTAGTTCTGCAACAGCTGGGGGCCGCCAGTTTGACATCTCTGCTCTAGGGTCTCTGCTAAAAAATATATATATATTTAATGTTTGCGGATTCTAAGTCATTTTCTAGCAGAAAATACTCAAGTCGCTCCAACTTTTGAAAAAGATTCCTGGGGAGACTTCAGGCGACTTGCATTGACTTCTATTACAGTCAAGTCACGCTGAGTCGCCCCGCAAGCCAGATTACATTAACTGCACTGAAAATCTCAGTAATATGTGATGAAGATCGCAGGGGGGTGAATCAAGATCGCAATTTTAATACGATTAATTGTGCAGCTCTATCGCAGAGTGGGCTCTTTGTCATTTCGCCTGGTGCCTCTTATCATCACTCAACCAGGAGATCCCAGCTTAGGAGGGGTTTGCACCTTCAATCGTTTGATGCACCTTTTGGAGCACTTTCTTCACTTTACAAGCATGAAGTCACTTTTTGGATGATTGAACTTAGTCACTTTGATACTCTGTGACATTTGCGTTACAATTATAGTTTGAACTTTGGCACTTTCATATGTTATGATGTTTACAGGTGCACTTTACTTATTAATATTTTTCAATATTGGTATCCGATATTTATGTGTTGCACAGAGGGGTTGGCGCTGTTTTGTTTTTCTGCTTCACAACAATGGGAAATGAGAGGAAACTTTCCAACGGGGACACTTGTTCTGGCGACAGCTGTCTAAGAAAGGATTTCCCTTCATTTTATAAAGCATTTTTCTTTGGAATAGTACATGAAGGAAAATCTCTCTAAGAGCAAAGGGATAGCAAAATAAACCCTGCTGAGGCTTTTTACCACTTATCTACTCTATCCAAAATTGCCTTTACATACACTGTGATTAGGCATTGAAAAGAACAATACACCCATTATGACCAGATCTTGCCTTTCAGTGGTTTAGGGCAGTCAGAGCAGAGAATGATAAAGTCGATCTGTCTAAACACCAGTATTTATTAATACGTTTACTATTTTTTTTCTTTATATTTGAGCCACAGAAAGCTAAACATTTCTGTATGAAAAAAAGTTTACATATACAGAAATACATCCAGTAGTAGTTTGTCACATTTAACTGGACTTGTTCTGTAATGTTCAAGATGTTTCATAGCTTCTTCAGCTCTAATGAGTGTCAGGAACATACCCCAGTATTTATATCTACACAGGTAGCACAGACACCTAATCCAATCACAATAGAAAGGCAGATGTTGATTGTCCATGAGCAGGGTGGGAGGTGTGAAGATTGTGGAAGCACATCGTTCTAGTTACATAAACCTATCCTTGGTGTCAGGAAGGCTTCATAGGTGTTAATCCTTTGATTTGCATGGCTGAACGTGTGAATTGTTATCAAAATGCAAGGGTTAGAGATGTTAAAACTGTAGAATATGTGGAAGACAAATAGCGTTGAAGGCCACCAACCCTTTTCAATGATGGTTGCTCTAGTTATGAGGTAGATGGCCTCTTTCAAACCTCTTACAGACCACTGCTAAGTGTCGTAGCTTATACTAGTCACTAAGGAAGTGGATTGGATAAGCTACAAAATGTCTTCAAGATTACAGAACAAACTCAGTTGGATGTGACTAGTGCACTTTTACACTGATACGGTGCGGTTTTCCTGTACCGTGGGTGCAGAGCAATGTACGCACTGTTTTGAGGCAGGTTAGCTGCGCTTTGGCATAGACTTCCATAATGTACTGCCAGTAACACACCTCTTGTATTAGAGTGTCCCCACTCGTTTGGATAGCAGCATTGTCAGTCTAGTGGGGAGAGGAGTGTTAGATGTACTAACCCAACAGACATGCTTCAAGTGGTAGGTTGGTTGTACTGAAGTTAATCCATTAATCAACTTTAGTACAACCAGTCCATCAGGTTTTTTTTTTTGGCTATACCCACCGGCAGTGATCATTGTATTCTGGCTCCCCACGCTTCCTGCCAGCAGAACACAGAACTGCAAGATTGATTGTGTGGTTGGAGGAATCAAGCAGTTTTCTTTCCTTCAACTCGTGGTCACTAAGGAAGTGGTTTGGATAAGCTACAAAATGTCTTCAACATTATAGAACAAACTCAGTTGGATGTGACTAGTGTACTTTTACACTATGGTGTGGTTTTCCTGTACTGTGGGTGCAGAGCAGTGTACCCACTGTTTTGATGCAGGTTAGCTGTGCTTTGGCATAGACTTTTATTATGTACTGCCAGTAACACACCTCTTGTATTAGAGTGCCCCCACTCGTTTGGATAGCAGCATTATCAGTCTAGGATGGAGGGGAGTGTTAGATGTACTAACCCAACAAACGTGCCCCAACCTGTAGGCAGGTTGTACTGAAGTTAATCCATCGATCAACTTTAGTACAGCCAGTCCATCAGGTTTTTTTTTTTTTGCCTATCCCACCTGCAGTGATCATTGTATTCTGCCAGTGGGGAAGGTTTCCCACGCTTCCTGCCACCAGAAACAGGACTGCAAGACTGGTTGTGTTCTTGGAGGAATCAACCCGTGGTTGAAGGGAAGAAAATTGCATAATGCATGGCTTGCCTTAGACATGATCAGAACAGACTTGAACTTATGCTTATCTGATCCTGCTGAGAAACAGCTTTGTTGGATGAAGCAAAGATTCTATGCAAAATGTACAAAAATCCAATACATTGCTTGTTAAATGCCTGAGATGTTGTGAGCACAAACCACGCCCCATAACTCTTCATACCTCTTATAACAGACTCATTAGTAATCTGGTCAATAAACTTATTGAGTTTCAATAACACTTATCTCACTTATAAGCTGCCCCATCCTCCTCCGTGAATGAAGCAGAACAATTTTTCCAATGCTTTCAATTATCATCCTTTCCTGTCCAATATAAAAAATATGCTTAGCTCAGAAATCACAGAACAAGAAATTACTAATGCAATTAAGTCCCTAAGGGCTCATTTACACTTGCTTCAAAATGTGGCATTGGACATGATTTTTTAAAGTGCACTGAATTTAAATCTAAGCATATGTCACAAAATAAAATGGTAAGCTTACAGTCCTGTGCACATGTTGTGTTTGCTTTGCTTTGTTTCACAAATCCCATGCCACTTTCTTGGTGCTTCAAGGCATCTCCAAAGCCTCTACGACAGAGCTTGCTAGCAGTACCTGCAGCTTTTGAGAGGCTTTTATTTAGCTTTAGCTTCACTTTGTTTTGGAGGTATTGCAGGTATGTGATATCCCAGGATGCACTGGGAAACCAACAACTGAACTGGAAAGATGTCATCAACAGTCACTTGCGGTTCATGTGCATATATTCTGGAAGTGTCTAGTGCAGACATCACATCTGGTGTGCAGTGAAGAGCAGCAGGAAAGCGAGCAAACCTAGACTAGAGCAAGTAGCAGACAGGACACAAGGGCTCCTTTAAAACGAATAGAAACTCAACACACACACAGGGCACTTGCCAAGCTTCAATAAAGCTTGAAAAAAAGCATTATTAAAATATCATGGAAACCTAACCAAAGCATCATCGAGCATCAAGAAGGTGAGTCTGGACTGGAACAGAGCAACTGGCAGACAGCACGTGTGGTGTGCAACATGGCAATGCTATAGCAGAAGGTGAGTGGGAACCAGAGAGAGAGGACTGAGTGGCAGAGGATCAGCAGAGTTGGGGGACCAGAGCAGGAGAAACCAGCAGATTTCACACATGATGAGCAACTAGCAGGAAGTGAGTGGGGACCAGAGAGAGAGGAGGATCAGCAAACCAGAGGATCAGCAGAACTGGGGGGTACCACTGAGTGGGGGATCAGCTAGGGGTTGCTCAGTAGAGCAGGGGATCTGCTGAACGACAGTACTAATAAGATGGGGGTCTGCTGAATGAGGGTAATAATAAGCTGGGGACTTGCTGAACAGGGGTACTAATGAGCTGGGTATCTGCTGAACGGGGGTACAAATGAGCTGGGGTTCTACTGGGCCCTTTTAAAACAAATAGAAAATCAACACACACAGGTCATTTGTCACACTTCATTAAATCTTCAAAAAAAGCATCACTGAAGCATCACAAAAGCATCAAAAACACATCAAAGTAGGTGCTTTAAAGTGAAGTAAATGTAAACGAGCCCTAAGGCCAACAAGGGGGTAGGCCATGATGGCTACACCTCACTCTTCTACAGATACACTTCTGAAATTCTAAATTCAAATTTATTGTTTTTTCTTAACCATCTACACAAATGTAATGCCTTCCCTCCAGAAGCATTAAAAGGGTTATGTTATGCAAACCAAATCAGGATCCACAAATCTGGTCTAATTATCATCCTATAGCCCTCATTAACATGGATATCAAACTCCTAGCAAAATATTAGCCAACAGAATCAACACTTTTCTGGGGAAACTCATATATAACGATCAAGTGGGTTTCCTTCCCACACGACAAGCAGGTGACAATATATACCACATACGTTAACACATCTAGCCAATGAGACGTTATGTGAGGTGCGATAATGGACAGGCGATATTTGTAGCCTCGCATGCGTTCACTTGGAGTGGACTAGTGAGAGTCCGACCCGGGTTTTGCCAGCCACCGTGGCAGAGCTGGTTCCGGCCTGGAGTTTCTGGTCCACCCAAACCCCTCAGCTGCATTTCATGACCAGGAAGAGATCACAGGATGGCTTTGACCTGGAACTCAGAGGGGGAATCTAAGTGAGCACTGTGTGCTGTTTTGGACTTTAAAACAAGGTTTGCATTGTGCTTATGTTTTGTGGGTGTCGGGGCCAGCATAGTGAGGGGCGTATAGTGAGGAAACACTATTGTTTAGTTTAGCGCCGGATGGTAAGGTTTTGTTTTCTGTTTTTATTTGTTTGATAACCTGCAAACCTTTGAGAATAAACCTGGCAAGCCGCCAGATTTTAAAGAAAGTTGCCTGCACGCTGACTCTTTTCCTCCCGAAAGGTGATCCCCACAAGCTAATCTCCCACACCTAATCCAGATATCTTAAAACAATGCTTCTCTTCCTTATTGCTGGCAAAGTGTTTGATACGCTGCCATGGCAGTACCTGCTATATATGTTCTGTAGATTTGGTTTTAGGAAGGAATTCCTTGCATGGATAAATGCTCTATAAGCTAACCCAGTCAACTAAATAAAATTCTTCTGAACCCTTCCCTATCCATTCGGGAACAAGACAGCGTTGTCACCGGTCTCCTGTCCTCTTTATTTTGGTATTAAAACCCCTCACAGCCACCATCCTTGTGAATCTGTCCATCTGCGGCCTTGAATTCTCAGCTACCCATCTTAAAATAATGCTTTTTTTAGACAATATCCTTCTGAACATTTCATCTCTACACATCTTCTTACCGAACCTCTTAAACACCTTGACAGACTTTGCTAAAATTTCAGGAATAACAGTTAAAGCGGTAGTAAACCCATCCATTTAACAGTTTAAAAACCAGTTACATTTCCGGTACATGCCGGAAATATAACACTCCCATTGGTTGTGCTCTAAACCAAACTGTCAAACCATCCAATGGCTGGTGTCATAGCTTATCACATGTGCAGCATCACGGCAATTGTAGATTAAACAGAGGCCAAGATGGCAGCTTCCTTGGCTGAAAATGATAGGAGGGTTTACTACCACTTTAATGAAGGAAAATCGAAGGTCATGAATATGACTTTGAACTCCCGTTCCTGTTCTCATGTACGAGAGAATTACCACTTCACTTGGCCCCCAACATTACCTTATCTAGAAATTCATATTTCTCCTTTCTTTTCCTCTATGTACAATGCTAACTATCCATCCCATTTTTATGAACTTTCACGATTGCTATCCACCTGGTGCTCCTACCTGCTGTACTAGATTGGCTGGAAATGCATTATCAAAATGTCATATCTTCCTAAATTGCTCTGCTTTTTCAAAGTCCTGCCCATAGCTGGACCCCTCCACATCAACCAAGAACCCTACTTTACAATACTCTCTCAAACAATGGGGCATTGCATTGTTAAGTATTCTGATCGGTTGATATCATCCCACCTTCCTCTCTCAGGCATTCTTTATAACTCCATGTCCCTCCCAGCATTTATTAATATCTTTGCCTTTACTTGGTGGTCAACTAAAGGCATAAAATATGTCCATGAGCTCCTAACGACAGATGGCCAACTGCCAACTTCCTCAATCGGAATCTTTTCAACTGCTTCAACTCACTCATTATGTAAGTACGCTTCTTAACTCAGCACCAACCGCCAGGGCTTGTGACTCTTTTTGAAGGTAGATATAAAAATAATCAACACTCATCAGGTTTAATATCCCTTCTGTACACAGCTCTTGTTTCTCATACAAAAGACTCCAAGTCGCAATATATCCTTAATTGGGAACATGATTTGGGAGAATTATTAGAGATCTCAGAATGGAATAAAATTTACTTTGCATTGGCTAAATGTTAAATCAATACCAGGAAAATGCCCAAAAATTCCTATATAAATGGTATTCAACTCTGGAGTTAGCCATCCTTAAATGTGATGGAGTTGAAGCTGTGGATCATGGGTGCTATGCTTCATAAAAAAGTATCTCTATATTGAATGACACTCACTCAAAATTTTTGAAAATATAGACCCTTGGTTAGAATGCAAATGTGACTTAAATCTTGATCATTCCTTGTTTTCACTTTGATAAGTCAAGGCGCTTGTGCATTGGTGACACCAAGTCGGGCCCACCCCATTATTCTTCTCCCCCCCCAAGTACTCCTTTTTATTCCTGTCTTCTCCTGTCCTTTTTCTCTTTCTTCTCAGTTCTCTTCCCTTCGCTCTTTCTCTTCACTGCTATCAAGCCATTAGCCATACAGCTTTGCTACCTTCACACTTCATTTGGACAGGTCCCCCTTTCATCCCCTATTTCCTAAGGACTATTTCCCCCTTGTTCTCTTGCTGTATCCACTATACCCCTGGTATTGGGAACCAGTAACGGCTGGTGAAATTTTAGTATGGGGGGGCGCCAGCCCCCGTCCTTCCTTTGTGACCCCTCCCACTTTGCATAAGCCGCACCCTTTATAGATTCCACCCATTGTGTCAGGAGTATACAGCCCAGCATCACTAGATAGAGTATACAGCATCGCCAGATAGGAGTATATACAGCATCACCAGATAGGGGTATATACAGCATCACCAGATAGGGGTATATACAGCAACACCAGAGGGGTATATAGCATTACCAGAGGGGTATATAGCATCACCAGAGGAGTATATAGCATCACCAGAGTATATAGTATCTCCAGAGGGGTAAATAGCATCACCAGAGGAGTATATAGCATCACCAGAGGAGTATATAGCATCACCAGAGGGGTATATAGTATCACCAGAGGAGTATATAGCATCACCAGAGGAGTATATAGCATCACCAGAGGAGTATATAGTATCACCGGAGGAGTACATAGTATCACCAGAGGAGTATATAGCATCACCAGAGGAGTATATAGCATCCCCAGAGGGGTATACAATATCACCAGAGCGGTATATAGTATCACCAGATAGGGGTCTATAGTATCACCAGAGGAGTATATAGCATCACCAGAGGGGTATATAGTATCATCAGAGGAGTATATAGAATCACCAGAGGGGTATATAGCATCACCAGGGGAGTATATAGCATCACCAGAGGAGTATATAGCATCACCAGAGGGGTATATATTATCACCAGAGGAGTATAAAGTATTACCAGAGGGGTATATAGCACCACCAGAGGAGTATATAGCATTACCAGAGGAGTATATAGCATCACCAGAGGAGTATATAGTATCACCAGAGGAGAATATAGCATCGCCAGAGGAGTATATAACATCACCAGAGGAGTATATAGCATCGCCAGAGGAGTATATAGCATCACCAGAGGCGTATATAGCATCACCAGAGGAGTATATACAGCATCGCCAGAGGGGTATATACAGCATCACCAGAGGGGTATATAGTATCAACAGAGGCGTATATAGTATCACCAGAGGGGTACCTAGCATTCATCTACCCCCCTCCCCGTGGGGCTCGCGGCACTGACAGTACCCCCCCAGGGCAGTCGGGACATCAAAGTCCCACACTTACCCCATCCAGGAGCGGGCAGCAGGCAGGCAGCAGTGTCCGGCAAGCGGGGAGCGGCTTGGCTTCCGCCATGCATCCCCCTCCTCCTCCGAGAAAGGCGTCCAATAGGATCGCCTGTCTTCTCTGCCAATCGAGAAACCGGTAACATACCCACGTTACCTGATTGGCGGAGAGGCTGTTCAGTGTTCAAAAATATTCATTTGCCTTTCTAACACATGTGAGTGGGCTCGTGGCGCCTTCGGCTCTAATGACATGCTTCACAGAAAATCTATTTATAGCAACCCCTTCCGACACAAATCTCAGGCTGATTTTATCTTGGTTGAAGGACAACATGTCAGAAGTTATCATGCTGATAACAGAGCAACGAAACAGCAGAAGGACATGGGACTTTGGGCTTTGAAGAGAGATAAGTAAACGCTGCAGATATATGTGCCCAGGTCAAATTTCATGAATTGGGTTTACATCCACTTTAATGTAGAGAATGCATTAAGGCAAAAAAAAAAAAACCTTCAGCCTTTACAACCACTTTAAAGTTTATTTCCGCTTTTGCCCCCAAATGTGACAACCCCTCAATATACATTTGTTATGTGTTCCCATTCACTCTGCATACCTAGAAATAATTAAAACAAATATTTCTCACTTTTCTAATTGCTTCTTTGAAGCAGAATTATACGCATGACTCTATAGACAGCATGAACTGTTCAGAATAACTTGAAATGTGCAATTATGGGCACTTTAGGGACAGAACGGTCATTTTCACTAAGAGATAATTACCACATGAATTTTTGAGCTAATATAACTCACAGGTATTTATCTTAAAAGCAGAGAATTCACAAATAAATTGTTAATTAACCCATGTGTTAATTTTTTTATTTTATGGTGTTTTATGCATTTTTTAAAACTTTGCAGCCCAGACCTCTGGCTACAGTGGGAAGTAAAACGTTTAGCAGCAAAATGATCACTGATAGCTAAATGTGTGGGCAGGTATGAGTCACTGGTTGTTAGGACACCATTTCTAACCAGTAGGCCTAAGTTGGAGCTGCCACATTTAGCGGTAGTAATACCACTGCTAAGTGTTTCAATTCTTAATTTGTGCATTTGTTTAAAACATAAACGACTAGACTATGAGACAATGAATGTATTTTATTTTTTTGCAAATTGACTTTAATGTAATATGCGGTATTCATCTTTAGTGAATTGACGTTTTAAGTATCAAATGCAACATTTCCTATAAAGTACTAATATTGCATGCAAGAAACATTGGAGAATTGATCCCACACTGCTTTAAAGGTCCACTAAAGAAGTAGTGAACACCGCTTGGTGACTTGTACTTACAGGTAAGCTAACAATAAAGCTTATTTGTAGGTACAAGGAATGCCTTCTAAACATGCATTGTTTAGTCCTTTGAGAAAGCCAATCGAGGTGCAATGTGTCAGTAGGGCAGTGATGTCATCATGCTGGGTGGGGCCAGGACACAATTTTGTTGAGTACTTCCACACATGGTGATTGTATATGCGAATTGACATTTTATCTATTGTGAGTGCATTTTATTTTAATTTTTAATCCAAAAGGAGTTACAGTCTGCACTATTAGGTCTTTGTTTTTAACCTTTCCTTGCCATGTTATCCACCAGAGGCTGGTGACCATACTTTAATGAGGATCTAGATGCAAGTTGTCTGATTATAACTAAAGCGTATTTGACCTCCACTATTGCAGTGGGATCCATCAAAACAGGTGAGAAGATACCCATAATGTATGGTGATGGGCACATCTGTGTGTTTCTTATGGTAGAGTAAATGAATGTTATGCTTTTGGAGCATGGAAAGAATTTCAATACTATTGATAATCTCACAGGAAGATTGGATGGCGTATGGCACTAGCAATTTTGCTATGGGAATGATTTATCATTTTACTTTTTTCACATATCGCTATACACATCTATATGATTGTTTGTGATATTTGTTGTGTTCTCATATGCTAAAATTGTATACATACATTTTTCATCTGATTTTCGAACCAAAAAAAAAACGCAATTGAACGGATGAAGTAAACGGAACGCCCATGTGAAAAAGGCCTAACTGTGGGAAGCGCTTCACCTGCATATTTGTATATATGCAATGTTTTATTCCTATATACCAATTGTGTTCCTGCATTGTCAGTTTGTCACTCAGGCTTTTGATGGAGACTACAAGTGGCCTTTTAAAGCGTTTGTTACCCCCAACATTTTATATTCCTGATATGTGCCTGCTGTACCATGTACTTGTATGAGAAAGTATCCTGTTCTCTTTGTATTGCTCCCTTTATGTGAAATCCCTGGTGTTCCTGCCAGTCCCTCTGCTTTCCTATTAAAACTGACCACACTAAGCAGAAGAGCGCCCCATGGTCAGTTCTTCAGCTGTGCTGGGAACTCAGTGCACTCTCCTCCAATGATCAGACTTGTCCTGACAAGCCCCTGCTGTAAAGCTGTTCACTTGGAAGCTCAGTGTACTGCTGCTTCCCCCCCACCCCCCATTTCTTATGCAGCATAAAAAAGCGAAGAAAGGGTATTTATATATATTTTTTTATATCTATACAAATATATTTTGCCTTTTATTTCTATTTTAAACTAAATGGGTTGTTTTACAAGGTAATTGTGTACAATCACTTTAAACTCACATTATGCAGGAATGGTTCACCATTGTCACCATCGGGATTCCCACCCTGCAAAATGCCATGCAGCCATTATTGGTGTGCATGTAGGCAAGAACCAACTGCAAAGAGGCTGCAGGATATCAGCAGCATAGACGTTTAACAGAAGATTAAAAAAGGTAATAACAAGTTTTTTATTTTAAAAAATGGCAATTAACCACTTTAAGACCGAGCCTCTTTTTGGAGTTTGGAGGTTATCAGCTAAAAACAGGTTTTTTTGCTATAAAATTACTTAGAACCCCCAAACATTATATATTTTTTAATTTCACCAATTAACGGTAAAAAATTTTATTTTTTGAACAATAATGGAAAAAATTAGAAGACAATTTGCAGATACGACGACTATAGGACGTCGGAGAAACGTCAACCAAGAACGGATGTACGTGTGGTTATTACCGACGTACCGTAAAACGTCCCACCCTTAGGGCTACCACTGTTACCACTTGGTAAGGACGTATTACACTCAAATTTCACTAACATGTGTTAATGGAACATTTTGTTGGGTAAATCAAATTTTATCTTTATTTTCCGTTTTATATAAACATATCTATATTTTTTTATATATATTTATGGGAAA
>BLSH010446752.1:75106-110201 GCA_018402905.1 Glandirana rugosa | reverse complement strand
AAAATGCAATAAAAAAAAAAAATTTTTGAAAAAAGTGGCAGGGGAAAAAAAAAAAATGTCCCCTTTAAGAGCATTGGGCGGAAGCGACTTGTGACGTCGCTTCCGCCCAGCATTGTTATGGAGCCGGGTGAGCGGCTTCAGCCGCTCACTCGGCACACGGACACCAGCCTGAGAGGATGCGATCATCTCCGCCGCTGCCGGCGGGTCCGGTAAGCGGCGGAGATGACCGGAAAGCGGCGGGAGGGGGGGGGCACCTCTCCCGCCGCTGATAAAAGTGATCTCGCGGCGAATCCGCCGCGGAGATCACTTTTATCCGACGCAGAATCGCCTCCTGAAAAAAACGATACCGGGGTTATGGTAGCTATCTGCTACCATAACAACGGTATCCCACTTCAAAGTACCGCCGTCAAACGACGTACGGCGGTCCGGAAGTGGTTAATTGTGATACACAGCACAAACTAAATGTCATTCTGCTAAAGTTTACATCTATTTTAAAGATTTGTTCACATCTTTACATGAGCGTTAGCTCATGCATGTTGTGGATAGAGCAGCCCATTGAATTGTGGCAAAGGGCTGCCCTACTCACGAGATATGCAGGGAAAGAAGTCCTTGACCCATTGTGAAATTGCACCACAGTGAATCCCAGGGTGCTACGGCACTATGCAGTTTAGCGCATGTGAAATTGTCCCTGCAGTTGACAATGCGTGGGGGTGCTATTAAGTATTCATTTTATTTATTTTTTATTATGTGCAGCGTGTTTCTCTGTAGGTTGGGAATGCATGCAATTTTGCACACATTCTCGAACCGCAGAGATGTGAACCTAGCCTAACTGAAACAAAGATCAAGTTTTCAAACCAGCTTCCCATTGTCCATCTCAATTTTTGCTGTTTTCTAAGTAATAATAAGGCAAAGAGCTTGGTAGGAGGTGACCATTGATGGTTCAATAATTTCATGTATTGCTTACAAGCTCTACATGAAGCATGATGGAAAGGAAATATCCTGTGCCAGAGAAATTAGACTGAAATGGTTCTGTCACATCTAGAAGCCGCATAATTGAACAAAAAAGAAAAACACATGATTTCTGAGCGAGTTTTTATCTTGTGATGCCTTGCATCAGTCGGAAAGATAATTCTGTTGTTCTGTCAGCAGCGAGTTAATGTGAACATCCAGGAGAAAAATCTGCCGTTGACTCAGCTTTCATTGTACAAAATAATCCATGTTTGCTGCTTGAGGCTGAAGCTTGATTAATTGGACTTCATGAAATTATACTCTTCAATCTTTTTGTTTTGTTTTATTTCTATTTCCAATGCTCCCCTTCCCCCAACCTTTTTGTCAATCAACTCAAACTCCTAAATCACTAACTGCTGAGCCAACTATACTGTAGATCAGCCTTTTTCAACCATGGTGCCCTGGCACCCTGTGGTGCCTTGAGGTTTCTCCAGAGGTGCCTTGGCCTGCCTTTTAGTTACACAAAGACATGGGTTTTCATTGTGTACCATTTCAACCTTCCTGCCAACGGCACCCTAAGAACCAGTTATGTCATCAGTGTTGATAAGAAGGGGGTTAAAGTGGTTGTCAACTCCAAATCCAGTTTCCTAGATGTGCCAACGTCATTTCGGCACATGCACAGTGAAGAAACGGCCTCCGTGCCGTCTCGTCACTGTGATCGTGCTGTGATTGGCGGCTCCCGCACGCACACGCGGGAGTGACATCACGCGACTCCGACCAGTTACAGAGCCGAAGATCGCGGCCCCAGAAGCAAGAGGGGCAGAAGGTGGACGCTGCCAGCACGTATTGTATTGTATTTTTGCATGAAAACTGTACTGTTTAACCACTTCAATACCATGCACTTAGAACACTTCCCTACCAGACCAATTTTCAGCTTTCAGTGCTGTTGCGGTTTCAATGACAATTGCGTGGTCATGCGACGCTGTACCCAAACAATGTTTTTATCATTTTGTTCCCACAAATAGAACTTTCTTTTGGTGATATTTGATCACCTCTGCGGTTTTTATTGAGTGCCATGCATGTTGGGCACTGTGCTCCTTACCTGGTGGTCTAGGATCGCCTCCCTGGTGGTCCTGATCGGCTCCCTGGTGGTCCTGGGTGAGCACATCCCTGGTGGTCCCTGGGCAGGCTCCCTGGTGGTATAGGGTGGCGACCCTATGGGGGCTGCGCTGATAAACAATCAGCACAGAGCCCCCCGTCAGGAGAAAAGCCAATGGGCTCTCCACTACTTGCATATGCATACGTGAGTAGTGGAAAAACCGATAAATAGCTTTTCCTGTTTACACTGTGACCAGCCATGATTAGTCATGACTGGTCACATGGTAAAGAGCTTCAGATAGAAGCCTTTTACCGAGACCGGTAATGCGGTGTGGCAGACTGACCCGCCGCACCACCAATTGCCGCGATGCGCGCCCCCACGCGCGCGCGCCAGCATGTTATCCTGCTAGACATCATATGACGCGCAGTCAGGATAACAGAGCCACTTCCTGGCCATCATTCTTTATACGGCGGTAGGTAAGTGGTTGAACGAAAATCGTACAATTTGGTATCATACGAGAAAAATTTTCGTGTTTGTCCCTTCAGAAAATTTGGGACGACAGCTGTCTACTAATGATCAGATTATCGTACGATCGAATCGAAAGCGGTATTTTTTGTATGATATTCTGATTGTGTGCACAGGGATTAAGGGAGAGAAGTAACACTGAAATACTAGTCAGCACCAGTGTGAAAAAAGTGTATTTGCTTTAGAAGAGCAAATCACCTCTAATGTTGGGTGTCCTACATGTGCCGATGCTGCCGCATTATGTACAACTATTAGAATAGTTTTTTTTACATTTTAGAGTGGAGTGCCTTGAGACTGTCCATAATTTTAAAGGGTGCCTTGAGATTTTCTATAATTTTAAAGGGTGCCTTGAGTTTGTCTAACATGTTAAAGGGTGACTTGACTGAAAAAATGTTTGAGAAACAATGCTATAAATCACAGGGGTATGGGTTAAGGTAGATCCAAAACCAACCAATAAAATCTCATATAATTTTAAACATGTTAACCCCATCCTGCCTTTGTAACGCATACAGTATATGCAGCCTAACAGAAGAGGGCTTTCTTGGCGCATCATATATAAGATATGTGTTAGTGGTAGGAGCACGTTCGATTGCGTGCCCTCAACAGGAAGACCGAGATGTCACGGTTAGCTCCTGGTTTCAGAGTAACAACCGGAAAACAGAAGGATTGGCTCCCGATCAACTATTCACTGGGATAGCCAATCACAGTCATCCCTTACTTTAGATGTTTCCCCTTTATCTCCTTTTTATCCACTCTAGAGCAGAAGTCTTTTTAAAAAAATAATATAAAGATCAGGGCTTGATCTAGGTTAGTGTTACTGTCATTGTCAGTTTTAGGCTCCATTCACACTTATGTGATGCGGAAAAGTGTGAGATTTTGCTACAGCGCATGTAAAACACACCATTTTCTGGTGAGCATGCTGAGATATTATTCATAATGAATGGGATCACAAAATGCACCAGCCCCTGCATGTGCAGTAAATCGCACTCCAACACTTGTTAACATATTATTATTATTATACAGGATTTATATAGCGCCAACAGTTTGCGCAGCGCTTTACAATATGAGGGCAGACAGTACAGTTACAATGCAATTCAATACAGGAGGAATAAGATGGCCCTGCTTGTTAGAGCTTATTGCCAAGCATGCTTTTTAAAATAAAGATGCCTGCACTTATTTTGTGCAATTATCGCACATAGGGTAGCACATTTAAATGAGTGAGCTGCCCTAAACGTGACACACCGAGATGCACAAAAACAAGTACATCGTCACACTTCCATAGATGTGTGAACGTAGCCTTAGTATGTTTTAGGTAGGATAAAAATTTTTTTTTTATTTAATATCAGCGGGGTGGATTTAATAAAGGCAAATAGACTGCACTTTGTAAATGCAGTTACACCCTGCAGGGACATTTGCTCCAGAGCTTTGTAAATGAGGGGCTGTGTTCATATAGGGTTCTTGACCTTTCAGGTAAAGAGAGATAGTCTGAAAGCAAACATAATGGGGCTGATTTACAAAAGGCAAAACGACTGTGCACTTTGAAAAGTGCAGTTGCTCCAGAGCTTAGTAAATGCTTCACTTTGCAAAGAATATCCAATCATGAGCAAGGAAAAAAAACCCCCCAAAAAAACAGCATTTTTGCTTGCACGTGATTGGATGATGGAAGTCAGCAAAGATTCTGCTCATTTACTAAGCTCTGGAGCAACTGCTCCTTCAGATTGCAACTGCACTTTGCATCAGTGTCACAGGGAACACTACAATAAATAAAATATTATAAGTTGTAATAAAAGATTTTAAAGATCAGTTTAAAAAGGTGAACTTTAAAAAAAAAAGAATAAATAAACAAAACCAATATCTTGAGCATAGAAAATATTCCTGTCAATCAGACTCCCATAATACCTTGTCCAGAACAGATCATGGGAGCATATCTGCAGTTCTGTACTAAGCTATATGAGTCCCAAGAATCCTCTACCTTTCTTAATCTTTCATAATACCTTCAGTCAATCACTTTACCTACCTTTAATCTCACACAAAAACTCCTGGAAAAAGCTCCTTGAGGCCTCACTTACTAGTGAAGAAATAGACAACAATAGATAACAGGCTTTTGGTTAACAGAAAACTCCAGGACTTGATGGCTTTCCCCTACAATGGTATCTAATGCAAAAAGGACAATAGATCCTACGCCAACTAATATTATATGAAGCTATCTTTGAAACTAAGATACCACTACCATCTTTGATGGAAGCATGTGGTGGAACTAGCAGGGTCGCAAAGGTTGCACTTGCGACCGGACTCCTGGCGTTCCGCCACCATGGACCGTAAAGCCATATATTTTCCCCTATGTGTCGCGAGTCGCATGATAAGTTGCAGCAGTGTGAACAGAGCTTATAAAGGAACCAGCAACGAGAGAAAAGCGCCCTGGGCTTGGAGGAAAGGGCCCCAGGACAGATGGAAAGGGCCCCAGCAAACAGGGGTCCTTTCATGGTTGCTTGCATCAGGGCTCTGAAGATTATAGTTATGCCTCTGATGGAAACTCTATTCATAACAAGTTTCATACCAAGTAGATCTAAGAACATTAATACCAGTCTTCAGTTTCCTAATTCCTCCATGGCTTTGCAAGCCATTGTGGCTTTGGACACTCACAATGTTTTTCTTTCTATAGAATAGCCCTATAAGATTGGTGTTTGACATCAATTTAAATTTGGTGACAATTTTATAAATTGGATACAGCTACTATATACTCAACCTTTCGTATGTATTAGAGTTAAATGGATTATTTCTGAACCTTGGCATTATTTCTGAGCTCATAAGAGCCCCACCATTGTTAAAAACCATTGAGATTGATACACTGGAAGAGTGACCTTGCCTATATGCGGATGATATGTTATACTTGAAGTGGCATTAAAGGTTTGGCTTTTTTTTTTTTTAAATAACAAACACGTTACACTTACCTTCTCTGTGCAGTGGTTTTACACAAAGCAGCCTGATCCTCCTCTTCTGGGGTCCCCCACTGGTGCTCCTGGCTCCTCCTCATTGACCAATGCCCCCAATAGCAAGCTGCTTGCTATGGGGGCACTGGTGCATGCTCACTTCTGAGCCCTGCTATGTGCATCCATAAGACACATACAGTAGAGCTGCAGCTTGGCCCAGTGCACCGCTCTCTCCCCATTCGCTCACTGGCTGCGATTGACAGCAGTGGGCTCCCACTGCTGTCTCAGTCAATGAGGGGAGGGAGTCCCGGGACAGCTCTTGTGTACATCAATGGATCGGGCTCAAGCATAGGCGTGCGCACAGGGTACATTAGCATTATCACTCTGTGTACCAGCAGGAAGATGGGAAAGATCTCCATCTTACCGGCTCTGCAATAAGAAAAGTACTTACGCACTTATCGTTCACTGTTCCGGCAGAGAGGTTGATCTCCCTGCCGGCGCCATATACAGTATATGTGTTCTTGAGCTTTATGGTGCACACCCTAATGCAATAGGCTTCGCAAACCTATGAGTTCAGGTGAGTATTAGGGAGGGGGGGGATAATGGGGGAGTAGTACACAGGTTTTTTACCTTCATGCATAGAATGCAAAAAACCTTCAGCCTTTACAACCACTTTAACAGATTCCCAACATGCAGTTGACAAATTAATACATATTATTCAAAGCTTCAATAATTTAATGGTAATTGGACCAAATCACATATATATTATTGGTAGACCATTGCCCGAATTTTAACCTCCCAGCAGATTGTCCACTAAAGCTTACTGATAGATTTAGATACCTGGAATAGAGATACAACTTTCACTAGCTAGATATGGTGAAATCGATTTGCTTCCCATAATTATAGCCTTCGAGAATAAAATTACGATATGGTCAAAATGAACTCTTACGCTGATGGGGAGAGTTAATTTATACCAAATTATTATCGTTATTATTTTTATCAAAGTGCCTATATATCTTAACTAATTCCCCAATATATATTCCAAAACATTGTTTAAAGAAATTGACACCATGTTTTCTACATTTCTCTGGCACCCAAAACTCCTAGACTCTCCCTGGCTTGTTTATAACCCCCACATTCTCAGGAAGGCTATCAGAGCTTCAAAAATGCTATTACACCTCTCAATGGTCTTTATCTATTGGTGGTTATTCCCCAAAATAAATAATGCAGCTATATATAGATATAACAAATCAATCAATGTGGTGCTTTAAAAAAATAATTAATAATAACAATTTTGTAATAATATATAGACAGGTTAAAACAAGCCTTCTCTGACCTCTGTAGCTTCATGTAGTGTGAAGTAATTATTCTTCACAACAGGAACCTCAAAAACATCTGCTGTGTCTTTACATTAAGGCTGGGTTCACACCTATGCGAATTGGACACGGCTTAAACCACATCCAATTTGCAGGACACTTGAAAACACATTGTTTTCAAGGTGTCCAGTTCCCATAGGTGCGGTGCATTCACTGTCCGCATTGCACAGAAAATGTGTGCGTTTTCTGTGCAACGCGGTGCGGATTCCCAGCCCATTGTGTTCAATGGGAGTGCATCTAACACGGAGATGCACTCCACACTGAACCGGGATATTTTCCCCGGCTCGTGGCCCCTCCCTTCCCCCACAGCTGCTGTGCTGTGAGAACGGACAGGAGCCACTGAACGGTGGCTCTGCACCTTCTCGGCAGCAGACAGGCTGGAATTCGCGCCGGACTGGTGTGAATCCTGCCTAAAGCCAAGGCAGGCTGCCAATTTTCTACTTTCATGGAAGATAAAGTAGTTGTGAGCTGATGATGAATTTTTTCCACAATGCATATAGTTACAGAGATGATTGGGAGCTTATTTTAAAATGATTTTACTGCTTGTTCAGAATATTTTAAAAACATTCCATTATTTTTCTTAATCATTAGTCATCAGGGAGCAGCTCTAAAATGAAGAAGCAAAGTCCTGCCCCTCTACAAAGATGGTCGCTTTCACACAGAGACACTGTTCATGATAAATCAGTAATAGGGAAAAGATCAGATGCAGGGTGCATACAGGCAATACTGGTGATTAATCCTGTGCCCCCTGCTTACCATTTTTGGACACAGCCTCCATAGCTCATGTCTTCTTTAAGAAACAGTTTTTCAACCTCTCACTGTTCATGTAGAAATACAAATTGAAGTAGTTCATAAATCAATATTTGCCTGCTTGTGATAGTGTAATGATACCAAACAGTCTTTCTAGCATAAAAAAGCTTGCTGTAAAATGGCATCAAGCTAGTGAGGCTGTCTCTCTGTTTATTCAGCCTAATAATGATTACTGCCTTCCATATGGAGTTATGAAGCCATGCTAATGAATTGAGTTTTATCATATGGAAAGCACAAATGGCATCAGACATTCTGATTATAAGCCATAGTTACTGGTTTGCTGTGTGTTTTTTTGACCTCGGCCATGGCCTCACACAGGGTTCTTTTCCCAGTCAATGGGACTCATCGTGTATTCTGCTCATCCTGGACTCCTGGGCAATTGTGTTCATTTAAAGTTTATCTAACCTTAACAATAAAAAATGTAATATCTTTCAGCTTGGAAGTTCCTAGACGTGGCAGCTGCATTCATTTTCTTCAAGCTAATGTGTCTATATTTTACCCTGGTAAGCCTGCCAGTAACACACTTCCTGTCATAGGGTGACCACACTCACTATACTCTATAGAGTATGTTTGGACTACACAACCCCCCCCCCCTCATTATTTGATTATCCCTGTATTCTTGGAGTAGGCAAATATTGATTTATGACTGATTTAAATGTGTACTTCTATGTGAACAGCAAAAGTGTATTTAAAAATGTTTCCTTAAAGAGGACCTGAACTTTAGAGGCCATGCCCAAAAATGAGAGGGTGAAGAAATAGTCACTGGTACTGCCTGTAGGCTTCTAGCAGCTGATCTTTTCCTCGTTACTGTGTTGGTATATGGGCAGGGAATTGCTTTCTTATGTCAGAGCTACATCCCGATGTTCTGATGGTGATCTAATGACTGATGATTAAAGCCCCATACACATGGCTCCATTGGAGTCCGCCTGCTCAGCACGGAATCTGTCCACTAATCCCCGCTGAGCAGGCAGATGGCTGGTCCATATCTGCTTATGCAGAGCGGACACAGCCCGCTCTCTTGTATGGGTGGTCGAATGTCCGTTTTCACCCAACTGCCATCTGTCTGTTTATAGCAGATAGGATCAGATTGGATGTCAGCACATGTCATTTGACACCCATATGCATATAGGGCAATAGATGATCTGATCGGGTCCGTCTAAAAACTGACAGGTGGACCTGATCAGTCCACCTGCGTGAAGGGGGCCTAAGGAAGATGATTAGAAAGCATTTACATATTCTAAACAAGCTGTAAAACCACTGGCGTCTGTTGTAGACACCTCGGACACAGCAGAAAGTTGGACGTGCAGCTCCTGCTATATTATCTAAATTTAGTGTTTAGATTCATTTTCATCAATACAAACAGTACATAAAGAAATTCAATCACAAATCCTAATCTGCGGGGTACAGGTCTATAAAGACAAAAAAGGTTCAAGATTTCAGTTGGTTCTTAATGCTCTAAAGAGAAACACACCACATAATGCAGCATTCTCCATTGGACCCATGCCGGTGATGGCACACCTCGAGAGAGCAGGTCCCTAACAGCCTGGTCTCACAAGAAGTGGGTTAGATGACGCCAGCTGCCATTACACCCATAAGAACAGTGGTGGTGGTTTGCAGATTGCTAACAAGTGCTGGACATATGGTGAGCATAGAAGCGAGAATTGCTACTTTTTTGTTTTTTCACGCGATGGGCAATTATTTAAAAAAAAAAAACACAAGCTGGAGTTCAGATAAAAAAAAAAAGATGTAAAGATTCAGGAAAAAAAGCTAATGCTTCATTAAAAAGTAACTCCTTTGCTGTATATTGTGTCATGTCAGGAATTTATTCCTGCTGAATTGTAAAGTTACTGAAAGATCCACATTAAATCCAAAATATTACATTTTCATTAATTTTCTTGTCTAGCTGCAGATGTTACATTACCAATCAGCAGCACCAAAATTGTAAGAACTTACCGTCACGGAACTCTGATCAATGATTGACAAAGAAGCTGCAACTGCAAAACGTTCATGTGAATTCAACACATTGGGAATTTTCTGCTAATCTCTATTGGGACCATATTATTTCAACCATGGAAAAAAAGGAGTTCAAAAATAAACCAAATAAAAATGTGGAACAAATCATTTCAAAGTGTTTAGACCAATTATTGTTACATTGTAATGTACACTGAGCAAAATTATAAACACTTTTGTGTTTGCCCCTATTTATCATGAGCTGAACGCAAAGATCTACGACTTTTTTATGTACACAAAAGGCCTCTTTCTCTCAAATATTGTTCACAAATCTGTCTAAATCTGTGTTAGTGAGCACTTCTCTTTTGCCAAGATAATCCATCTACCTCACAGGTGTGGCATATCAAGATGCTGATTAGACAGTATTATTATTGCACAGGTGTGCCTTAGGCTGGCCACAATAAAAGGCCACTCTACAGTAAAATGTGCAGTTTTATCACACAGCACAATGCCACAGATGTCGTAAGTTTTGAGGGAGTGTGCAATTGGCATGCTGACTGCAAGAATGTCCACCAGAGCTGTTGCCCTTGAATTGAATGTTCATTTCTCTACCATAAGCTGTCTCCAAAGATGTTTCAGAGAATTTGGCAGTTCATCCAACCGGCCTCACAACCGCAGAACACGTGTAACCACACCAGCCCAGGACCTCCACATCCAGCATCTTCACCTCCAAGATTGTCTGAGACCAGCCACCTGGACAGCTGCTGCAACAATCGGTTTGCATAACCAAAGAATTTCTGCACAAACTGTCAGAAACCATCTCAGGGAAGCTCATCTGCATGCTCGTCGTCCCCATCGGGGTCTCGACCTGACTGCAGTGCGTCGTTAAAACCGACTTCAGTGAGCAAATGCTCACATTCAATGGCGTCTGGCACTTTGGAGAGATGATCTCTTCACGGGTAAATCCCAGTTCTTACTAGACAGGGCAGATGGCAGGCAGCGTGTATGGCATTGTGTGGGTGAGCGGTTTGTGATGTCAACGTTGTGGATCGAGTGGCCCATGGTGGCGGTGGGATTATGGTATGGGCAGGCCTATGCTATGGACAACAAACACAGGTGAATTTTATTGATGGCATTTTTAATGCACAGAGATACCGTGACGAGATCTTGAGGCCCATTGTTGTGCCATTCATCTACGACCATCACCTCATGTTGCAGCATGAAAATGCACGACCCCATGTTGCAAGGATCTGTGCACAATTCCTGGAAGCATAAAACAGTTCTTGCATGGCCAGCATACTCACCAGACATGTCACCCATTGAGCATGGTTGGGATGCTCTGGATCGGCCTATACGACAGTGCGTTCCATTTCCTACCAATATCCAGCAACTTTGCACAGCCATTGAAGAGGAATGGACCAACATTCCACAAGCCACAATCAATAACCTAATCAACTCTATGTGAAGGAGATGTGCTGCACTGCATGAGGCAAATGGTTGTCACATAAGATACTGACTGATTTTTGGACCTCCCGTACCACCCCCCCCCCCCCCCAATTCAGTAAAACTGCACATTTTAGAGTGATCTTTTATTGTGGACAGCCTAAGGCACACCTGTGCCCTAATCATGCTGATAATCTAATGTAAGGTGGATGGATTATCTCGGCAAAGGAGAAGTGCTCACTAACACAGATTTAGACAGATTTTGTAAACAGATTTTGTAAACAATATTTGAGAGAAATAGGCCTTTTGTGTACATAGAAAAAATTGTAGATCTTTGCATTCAGCTCATGATAAATAGGGGCAAACACAAAAGTGTTGCGTTTATAATTTTGCTCAGTGTATATTTCAGCAATTTAATTTTCATCACCAGTGCATTGAAGGCTTGTTTTCATAAGCATATTAGCAAGTAAGCAAATATTTGCATGTCATTATTTTAATAAAATATCTGTTTAAACTGAAGCTGCCAATTACTGTGAAACTATTATGCACAAAAAAACCAAGAACCAGATACTAGATAATTAAATTAAGAGTACCTGAAACACACGTTGTTTATTCTAAACAATAAATTAGTTTTGATTGGAAATGTGCTGATTACTGAATGCATCTAGAAGTTTTACTCGCGCAAGTAGTCTGAGGTTTCTTCTTAAAGCATAAGAAAAGTATCTTATTAAAACTAGACATATCGCATATTATTTAAGTCCATTCATTTCTGGCATGCAGAGCTTTGAGTAGGATTTAAAGCGTGACTGAATTTCTAATTTACGGTTAAATAAATTCCAAGTGCATCAAAATAAAGGGTATGAAAAGTTTTCATTACATGTAGGAAATATGTTTAGCTTGCTATAATGTATCTATTTTTATTTACATTTTAACAGGGACTAATGCATGTCTCTACAAAGAGTAGCTTCACCCATGGATTAGCACCTGGATGAGAAGAATGAGGTTTAACCACTGGTCAAAAACACGAGTAAGACAAAGGATAAATGGATAAACGTTCAAATATCGACAATGTAAGAACTTTTTCTGGGACCGGGCAGGTTAGAAGAGCGCACTACATAAACCTCACAACCCAGGCCCAGTGCATGATGGGATTGTTCTGGCTACCTTGGATGTAGAATGTATCTACTGTATTTTTCGCACCATAAGACACACTTTTTTTCCCCCAAAAATTGGGGGGAAGTGTCCCTGCGTCTTATGGTGCGAATGCTGCAAAAAAAACCCTCCCTGTCGGTGCCAGGAGCCAGCTCCCGGACACCATAGAGTGCCGCTGTGAGTCTTCTTACAGAGTGAGTAGACTGAGTAGCCCAGTGGTCGAATGAAGTACTGCTGCGGTGGCGGCAGCTGGAGCTGCTCTGCCTTCTATCCCAATGGGGTCTGGCTGCAGAGTGGAGCTCCACCAGGCGCATGTGTGATGACATCATCACAGCGCGGCAGTGGAGGGAGATAGGAATCTCCCTTTCAGCTCTGTGTCAGGCTGCATTGCATGGAACCAGGTATGGCTGTAATTGATTGGCACGGGTACATGCTGTATTTTATGGACTCTGGTACATGCTGTATTTTATGGACTCTGGTACATGCTGTATTTTATAGACTCTGGTATGTGCTGTATTTTATGGACTCTGGTATATGCAGTATTTTATGGACTCTGGTATGTGCTGTATTTTATGGACTCTGGTATATGCAGTATTTTATGGACTCTGGTATGTGCTGTATTTTATGGACTCTGGTATGTGCTGTATTTTATGGACTCTGGTATGTGCTGTATTTTATGGACCTGGTATATGCAGTATTTTATGGACTCTGGTACGTGCTGTATTTTATGGACTCTGGTACATGCTGTATTTTATGGACTCTGGTATATGCAGTATTTTATGGACTCTGGTATATGCTGTATTTTATGGACCTGGTATATGCAGTATTTTATGGACTCTGGTATATGCAGTATTTTACGGACTCTGGTACATGCTGTATTTTATGGACCTGGTATATGCTGTATTTTATGGACTCTGGTATATGCAGTATTTTATGGACTCTGGTATGTGCAGTATTTTATGGACTCTGGTATATGCAGTATTTTACGGACTCTGGTACATGCTGTATTTTATGGACTCTGGTATATGCAGTATTTTATGGACTCTGGTATATGCAGTATTTTATGGACTCTGGTACATGCTATATTTTATGGACCTGGTATATGCAGTATTTTATGGACTCTGGTATATGCTGTATTTTATGGACTCTGGTATATGCTGTATTTTATGGACCTGGTATATGCAGTATTTTATGGACTCTGATATGTGCTGTATTTTATGGACTCTGGTATGTGCTGTATTTTATGGACTCTGGTATATGGCTGCATTTCATAGGACTGGTATACGCTGTATTTCATGGACTCTGGTATATGGCTGCACTGGTAAATATTTTAGTACACCATTTGGTTCTGAATATTTTTTTTTCTAGTTTTCCTTCTCTAAAACCTAGGTGTGTCTTATGGTCAGGTGCGTCTTATGGTGCAAAAAATACGGTAAATTTTCCAAAATGATGTAACTGCAATGATGCATCAATTTTTCATTCATTTTCGTTGGAGCCGCTTACAGAGGCGATGCACTTCATTTTGGCAAGCTACTCATTATAATACACATTTTTAAAATAACCTCAACCTACAGTAGGTAGGAACAGCAACAATAAGTAAATCATATTGCGAAACTGGAGTGACAATACACCATTATACCCATGATACACCTTAGCTAAACCAATCATATTCTGGTCAGCTAGACTGAAAAAGTAGAAGAAGATGAGCCATTCATAAAATACAGGAATGATAAATGCATAAACTAAGTATAAATTAATTAATTAGTTTAAAGGTCTAAATAATTGGTATTTTAATCAATGTGGGTGAAGAGGTGGAGGTGCTGAAAAGTGAAGTCTTGTGAAAATAATGGTCCCTTTTTTGTACACACAATTTAAAGTGGACATTCCCCACTGACATAAAAATAGTTATTTCATTTTGAAACAATCAAAAAAAAAATCCAGACTTTATGCTGTTAACTTAACGTGGTTGTATACCTTAGATATGAATATGAAATATGAACAAAGCATATCCCTCTATAGTGTGTACTTGTCTCAATTAAAAAGCCCAAGGCTTTTTACCTTCATGTATTCTATGTATGAAGGTAAAAAGCATTCTGTGTGCAGGGGTCCCCCAGCCCCCCCTAATACTTACCTGAGCCCCCTCTCGATCCAGCAATGTCCACGAAAGACTTGCCTCTCTGGGGACTCGCACTCCTGATTGTTTTTTGGGAGCAATGCCAATGTCTCCCACTACTGTCAATCACAGCCAGTGAGCTAATCAGGAGACAGAGGGGGCAGGGCCGAACCGCAGCTTTGTGTCTGCTTGCTGTGGGGGCATCCGGCAGGAGGGAGGAGCCAAGAGCTCCAGTGGGGGACCTGAGAAGAGGAGGATCTGGGCTGCTCTGTGCAAAATCACTGAACAGAGCAGGTATGACATGTTTGCTATTTAAAAAAAAACAAGGCTTTAGTATCACTTTAAGAGCACTAAGTGTAATTTCTGTCTGCTGCTTCGGTCGTCTCCTATCAGCATGAATTACTTCCGACAAGTTTTCCTGACACCAATAGGAAAAGGTGACAGGGGAGGGACCTTCAGTTGATTAACAGCGCCAGCTCTGTTTCCATTTGCTGTATGAAAAGGGGGGGGGGGGGGTTCTGTCCCTTCCCTCCAGTCTTCTTACTGAGCTCTGCAGAGTGTGACCTCAGCTCCAGAGATAGCCACGGATCAAGGCTGTGGTGGACATTTTCCGAAGTACAGACCTTAGTGAAGGACACCAAGGAAAATTTCAAATATAAACCTTCAAAAAACACTGTCTACTCTCTGGCCTAGTTCTACAAGTACAAATACATTTGGAATAGAGCACACTTTAGCATATAATTGATTATATTTATGTATTTGTCTATGAAGTAACACCAAGCACTTTCTAACAATTAATTTAGAACAGGGGTCTCCAAACTTTCTAAACAAAGGGCCAGTTTACTGTCTCTTAGACTTGAGGAGGGCCAGACTGTGGCCACTGGTAGTAGAAATTGTCTTAGCAACAGTGGGAGTAAATAGTTAATCTTTGGCATTAGGTGGAGCAATAGTGCCCCATCGTCAGTGTCGGTGGGAGGAATAGTGCCTCATCATTGGTATTAGTGGGAGGAATAGTACCCCATCATTGATGTCAATGGGAAGAATAGTGTCCCATCATTGGTGTCAGCGGGAGGAATAGTGCCCCACCATTGGTGTCACTGGAAGGAATAGTGCCCCATCATTGGAGTCAGTGGGAGGAATAGTTTCCCATCATTGGTGTCAGTGGGAGGAATAGTGCCCCATCATTGGTGTCAGTGGGAGGAATAATGCCCCATCATTGATGTCAGTGGGAGGAATAATGCCCCATCATTGGTGTCAGTGGGAGGAATAGTGCCCCATCATTGGTATCAGAGGGAGGAATACTGCCACATCATTGGTGTCAGTGGGAGGAATAGTGCCCTGTTTTTGATGTCAGTAACAGGAATTATATTCCATTGTTGGTGTCAGTGGGAGGAATAGTGTCTTCTTGCATCAGAGAGAGGAGAAGTTCCCCAAGAGATGGATAAAGGCAAGTAAAGGGTTGCATTCGGCAAACCACTGATTTAGAATAATACTCAACACATAAACAGGCCAGGGCCCTGCTAGTTAAACTCAACAAGTATCAGGCGCATCAACAGGTGCATAGAGTCCCCATCCCTATTGTTAACCATCAAAGTCCAGAACAAAGTACATAATAGTCCAATAATGTGGATAAAAAAGAGAAGAAATCCGGTGTATACACCCAGGGCTGCTCTCATGTGAGGAAAAGCCAAAACAGCACCTGTAGACAAGAAACAAAAAAGAGGCGCCTCTAAGTGTAAACCGTAAGAAATTTTATTAAAAAGACATTAGCCAATTGGCTACTCATAACTAAAAAAGGGTATGGCACATAGAACCAGGAGAATACTCAACCGGCGAAGAGTATGGCATCGGTTCCCCGAGACCTAGTAAGCAGCTAGTCATCCATGCGGATGGGATCGTCAGTGGGGCCGTCCGTTCGTGAAACCGTCCGTTCGTGGAGTCGTTCTGGGATGGTAGGCACGATCGTCTTCGTGCCGGCAGCCGGGGGAATCCAGAACGAGGCTTGGCTGCACTGGTCGCAGCGGGGTGATGTCTTCAATCCGCGACCCATTTCAGAGCATACAGACTGTGATGTGGAGGCAGTCGCGCTCTTTCATCAGGCTATCTAAGATGGTGTGCCGCCATCTATTTGTAGTCCCTGGGAGTCAATAGTGGTGTCTTTTTTATTCAGAAAAGTGTATTTTTTTAACAGAGAAGTGTAATGTTGTAATGTGCATACACGAGGTGAGGCACATGACGGCATGTGCCTCATCATACTAGATTACACTCATCTGTTTACAATAAAAAATCCCCCCACTCCCCAATAATGTATGGCACTGCCAAGATGGATTAGCGGCAGAGTGGTAAAAAAGTAAAGATGAAGCTTGTAACTATAAGTAAGTTAGCTTATGCGCTAAACACTTTTCAGTTTTATTGGCTGTGTATTATGGGTGGGGGAGGGATAAGGCCTGCTTTAAAGCAGAACTATGGGCAATTTTTTTTCCCATATTGGATAGAGTAATGGAGGGTTATAACCCCTGTCAGATTTTTTTTGCCATCAGTGTCCCATTGTGGAAATTTCTCTTCACTTCCTGTCCCATAGCCAAACAAGAAGTGAGAGGAAATCCCTGCAAATGAAGAGAATTTCTTGGGGACCCTCGGGTCAACAGAACTAGTATCCCCATTGGAAGATTTCTCTTTCTCTATTACCTTTCTGGGGACAACCCAAAATTGGTGATTTTCTTTTACTTTCATTTTCAATGATAATGGTAAACAGGACAAATAGAGAGCGTGAATCGCCCTAATGGGGCACAGACAGCAATAAAAACTGAGAAGAGTTATAATCCCTCTCCACTCTATCCAAAACTAAAAAAAAAAAAGTTTTCCCCTTAGTTATACTTTAAAGGCTAACTCCACCTTTACATGTCACACCCATATTTAGGATGTAACAAGTTGCTAAGGAACCCACACCCCCAAAGTGAACCCCCACCCCGTGACAGTGCACTGGGGTTCTTCTCCCCAGTAGCAGCTGTCATATTTGAAACAGAAATCTGTGAATGGATGAACTACAAATTCTGTCTGCCACCACAGCGGATGGTCTTGTGGTTCTTAAAAGAATACAAGTGCAGTGATGGCTACGCTCGTAAAGCCAGAGGAAGAATTTGCAGGAGCCTGACATTGCACCTGAGATCTGCTGATTGCGAGTTCAATGCTTTCCAGGCTCCTCTGAAATAAAAATAAATGCACATTTTATTTTCCTGCAAAAATATGTGCATTTATTGTTTTTTGTTCATGAAAATGAAATTAGCCTTTAAAGTGTTATGTCACTAGATTATCAGGGTGTGCTGGTATCGGTTTATCAATTGTATAATAAGTAATCAAATATCTATACATGTAATAATTATTGATACTCTATATATTGCTGTATAAATTATCACACTGATCACAGCAGCTTGCACAGGTTTATATGTATTCTGAAATATTTGTACTGCATCTCTGTTATATTAAAATTACAGATAGGAAAATCACAAAGAAAATTCCTAGCATGGATTACAATTTGGTTTGGAAAGGTCATTTGCAGCTTAGTGTAGCAACTCTTGTCATGGCAGTTCATGAGCAGGAAAAAGGGAAAGAAAACAGCTGACTTTTCTCATCAAACATTGAACGGTAACCATGCATGCCTGCATCATTATGGGAGACTGAGGACAACTGCTTTTCATATAGTCATTCTTTAAATGTACCCTCCATGTATAACCCTTTCACTGCCGGAGCCATTATTTCTGTCCCCATATTTTTGCACACATTAAAATGCACACTTTCGGTCTGAAGATTACTTGAAACCCCTAAAATAATGAATATAATCTGAAAGCAGAGACCATGTAAAATAATATGGTGGCAGATACAATCATTTATGTCACATGCTATTTGTGCCAGTGTTTATAAAATTATAATTTCAGTTTAAAATACACTCAAATTAATTTTAGTGCACACAAAACACAATATAACCTACAATGGTTTTGGTAAAATATGAAATATGAGTCTGTGTCCAGTAAAAGGATACCAAATATGTTAGGCCTCAAAATTAAGAGTGCCTGTGAAAAGGCTAAAAACTACAATGCATGAAACTGTCCATGGTCAACACTTTAAAAGCCTTTACAACTCATCAGTTGAGGGTTAACAATTGCCGGTGCTACAATAATCGTTCTCACTCCAGTGTGCATGCAGTAAGTGTGGTGCAATCATCATTTTTCTATTTGGACATATCTAATGCAGGCATATAAAGTATATGTTTGTATAAGTGTATATGTTGGGGCTGGGGGCTTATAAGTTTTTTTTTTGGGGGGGGGGGTAATTCATTTTAATAAACTTAACATTTTTAAACAATTTCTTCTTTTTTATTACTTTAACTTTATTGCTATCACTTTATGAATGTATGGTGCAGATTACAGGCTCTCTTTAAGGAGACATCAGGGGTCCACTAGAACCAGCCCTGCACTCTGTTGAAGATATTTGAGCACAGACTGTGTTCAGATATCTTCTTCTCTGGCCAGAGCAGCCAGGGATTGACAGCTCTGAATCTGGAAGTGCTCAAGGCTGAGCACTTCAGAGGTTAGTCTTCACAGGGGGCCACTCTCCATCCTGACATCTGCCATGATGGTCTCAGGCATCCAGGAGTGCCAGGTAGTCTGGGACAAATGGTGGAAAGTGGAGAGTAAGGCCGGTTCACACAGGGGCGACTTGCGATCCGACTTGAGTCGCCTCAAGTTGCCCCAGGTCGCTTGACACAAGAAATCCCATTGAAGAGAATGGGAGCCATCTTTATGCACACTACTGAAGTCATTCCGATTTCAAGGCGACTTCAGAAGAGATTCCTGTACTACTTGGAGGCGACTTCTATCCAACTTGTGCCCATAGAATTCAATGGAAGTTGCCTCCAAGTCGGATCCCCCATCTAAACAGAAGCGACTTCACAGTGAAAAGAATAGAATTTATTTAGGGCAAACCCCTCCCTCCCTTCTCTGATTGGCCACAGCAAAGTCGCCTGGCATGAAGTTGTGTTGTAAGTCGCCTCAAGTCGCGCTGAAGTTGCAAGTCGGATCACTCCTGTGTGAACCGTCCCTAAGTCAGATGGCTGCTGTATCACTTTTCCTAGGAAGATGTTAAAAACCTAAACAATGAGACAGGAGTTAGTTACAATGCCAGGGCTAACCCAGTAGCTACACTGGCAGGTTCAAGTGAACCTAAAAAAAAAAAAAAAATCAAAGTTTGCTATGTGCTCATTCTGTAGATCTGTGTATCGTCTCCCTTTTCTGATGCTTCTGGAATATTTCCCCAACAGTCATCAGGTCACAAGCCACCAGCAGGACAGCACTGACATTTGGAAGCTCCTCTACAAACATGGCCTCCTTAAAACTGAAGCACTCTGCAGAACAAGACATGGTAAGTTAATAATTGGGAAAGGATCAGAATTAGGTAATCTACAGACATCCTTTACCTTTTTTTTAGACACTTCTTCCAGAGTTTAGGGTCACCAACTTAAAGAAATTGGAGGTAAACGCACATAAAAATCAGGTATTTATCAAAATGCTTATTTGCAGTGATTTTCCTTCCCATAAACAATATTTTTCCATTAACAATATTTTTTTTACACTTGCAACAGCCCTGTAAACTGAAAATTTGACTATTCCAGGAAGAATCTATTCCCTAGTGCAGCTACCTTCAAGCTCTTTGCCCGCCACAGCCCTCTTCTCATCTGGGAATGTCTAATTACTCTCAGCGCTAACCTAGCTTCTCCTTTTCCCATCTCACCTCCCTACATAATTTCCTATGCAGCAGCCAGGGAAAGCGTAAGGGGGGATACTATGGGCCGACAGCTCTGAGCCTGCTGGGGCTGCTAATGTCACATTCAAGATGGCAGCACCCAGCAGAAGTCTTAGGTGTTCTGCATGTCTACACAAGAAAGGATTTTACAGATAGTATCTTGATCAGTGATGAGCTCAGACAGTTAGGACATGCTCTTGCAGTCACACATATACACACCTCTTGCATACAGGTGGCTGCTTCTGCTGCCTATGATTGGTTGTCAGCTTTGACAGCTTCCCAGTGGGAAAGCGCATGCGGGTTCAGACCCGTGTCCAAACATACCTGAGGTCATCTCTAATCTTGATTTAGACCTGCTCAGTTATGATAGATTGAGAAGTCACCATAACAGTTCTTAGTTTTGTTTTAGGCTGGGTTCACATATCTGTGGCTGCAATTTGCAGTCCAGAGTCCGGTGCATTTCTGTTCACTGGTTAGATGCAAATCAGTTGTGCATGCTTCCCTGAATTCACACCTGAACCGGACCCAAAAACGCACAGGACCCTTTTCAAAACCGTACCATGGCCGCCCCGCACATGTGTGAACTGGTTCCATTGAAAGCTGGTAGCATTCACGTTATGCGAATTGAATGCGGTTAAAAACGCATCCAATTTGCATATACTGTATGTGAACCCAGCCTTTACTCCTTCAATTTGTGCTTGACACAAGGACCCAATAAAGCATCCTTTTAACAGAAGGAGTTGGGTTTCCATTAAATGTTTCGTGTTAAGGGAACTAATGCTTTGCAGATCTCTTCTGCAGTGGTACATTTTAAAATTCTGCATGGCAGGTCCTCTCTAATAGGAATCAGTGGTGCCATTTATTGTCTGCATGATCCCAGTAACTTACGTGACATGTTAAGTTCTAACGTCCACAATTCAACCAGAAATACCTGAAGCTCTTAGACAGTAAACGCTCCAACGGATCACGCTTTCCTTTTTTCTTTTATGAAATGTAGTACTTTTTTTCTAACCGCACACTCCAAAATGTATTCAAAGGATGTTTCAGTCCTCCCCGGGGAATTCCTACAATATCTAATTTGTCGACCTTTCACAACCACAAGTTGATGGTAAATATCAGCTCCCTCCTTTCTGTCAAAATCCCTCTGTGCTTTTGCTATCCTTCTGACACTTCTCCCCACTGCCTGCAGCTGACAGGGCTTAAAGGTCATTGAATGCATCTGTTTGGATGAGGGGAGCTCTACAGCACATCTGATATGAACAGAAGTTGAAATGTTAAACTGAATCATACTTGTTAAACACAGCTTTCAGCTGCTGAATCGGTGGTGCTCAATCTCCGGGCCTCTTAACAGGGCATGTTTTTCAGTTCTTCTTCAAGAAGAGGTGTCCACTCACTTTTTCCAATACAGCAAGCTTCATTGCAGTTCTCTTGCTAGCAATCAAGATTCTTTTGTTTTGAGGCTGGGTTCACACTGGTACGACATGACAGTCATACGACTATGGATCCGACTTTGCCCTGCGACTTGAAGTCCGACATCCCTCCGACTTCAATTAATGGGATCCGACTTTGATTCCAACAATACCAGGGACTTTGTGACTGGTATGAATCTTTAGGAGAAACTCCACGCCAAATTTAAAAAAAAATGGCATAGAGTTCCCCCTCCAAGACCTTACCAGACCCTTCGGTCTGGTATGGGTTTTAAGGGGAACCCCCACGCCAAAAAAGCAGGGTGGGGGGCCCCCCAAAATCCATACCAGACCCTTATCCGAGCAGGTCAGTTAAGGGGGCGGGACAAGCGAGAGCTCCCCTCTCCGGAACCATACCAGGCCCTGTGTCCTCAACATGGGGGTGGATGCTTTGGGGCAGGGGGGCCCTGTGCGCTCCACTCCAAAGCACCTTGTCCCCATGTTGATGAGGACAAGGGCCTCTTCCCAACAACCGTGGCCGGTGGTTGTCAAGGTCTGCGGGCAGGGGGGGGCTTATCGAAATCTGGAAGCCCCCTTTAACAAGGGGGCCCCCAGATCCCAGCCCACCACCCTATGTGAATGAGTATGGGGTACATTGCACCCCTACCCATTCACCTAAAAAAAATAAAAACAATACACAGTACATAGGTTTTTGACAAAGTCATTTATTAAAGCAGCTCTGGCATCTCTTCCGATATCTTCTCCCGCCGCTGATGTCTTCTCCCCTCTCCGGCTCTTCTCCCTCCTCCACTGATGTCTTCTCCCCTCTCCGGTTCTTCTCCTCTCTGAGAGGGGAGAAGACATCCGTGGAGGAGGGAGAAGAGTCGGAGAGAGGAGAAGACATCAGCGGAGGGAGAAGAAATCGGAAGAGATGCCAGAGCTGCTTTAATAAATTACTTTGTCAAAAACCTGTGTACTGTTTTTATTTTAGACACTTTTTTTTAGGTGAATGGGTAGGGGCACAATGTGGCCTGATATGGTTCAGGGGGGGGGGGGGACGCTTGGTTGTCCCCACCCCCTTTCCTTATCTGCCGGACTGCATGCTTGGATAAGGGTCTGGTATGGATTTTGGGGGGGACCCCACGCCATTTTTTTGGCTTGGGGGTTCCCCTTAAAATCCATAGCAGACCGAGGGGTAACTTGCCATGAGTGCTGGACAAGCATCAGACTAACCCAACTTCCACTCAAGTGCATAGCTCATAAAGCTGTGACAATCATCCTCAAAAAGGGCCAGGGGGTAGGCAACTCTTCTGAAGCTGCAGACTTTTAAAGTGGAACTTTAGTCAGAAAATTAAGTCCTGCTAGATCACTTCGGGTTGGCCCCTTTTGCAGGTATAGCTATGTAAAACATTAAAAATAAGTGCCTTTACTATTTAAAATCCAGTAATACATTATCTCCCCTTGCTCTGCACATGCTCAATTCCTCTCCATTTTTGGCATTGTGCTGAATATTGGAGCCACTAGATACTAGAAGATCTACTGCTGCTCAGTGGCTGGAGGCAATTTATAGTACACACCAATTTTGGTAACATATATATTACTGAGGAATGTATGTTCCTTGCTAAAGAACTTTATTTTTTATCAATTTGTCACTGGTAAAGTTTCACTTTAACAGAACTCAGCTCTACTCCCTCACCCCGTTCCTAGGTAGTCAATTACCTTGGAGCTACTTTAACTTGTCCACACCTAGTTACTGAGCCATGCTCCCTTCATTCAAGACTCCCTTTCCATAGGGGCCTATGGGGACTGCAAAACCTTTCACCCAACCTCTAAATTATCACATTCACTATTTTGTCAGTACAAAAAAGGAAAGCAGTGGTATAAAAAGCACTTGTGGGTTTAAACAATCATTTTTGCATACTCATTTTTAGTGTGTTCGCATTTATGGGGGCATGTCCATAAAGTGGACCTTCCCCCCCTTATTTAAAATCAATAAACTTTGTAATAGTTACTTGCCTTTATCTTTTATATTTCCTGCAGTCCCTGTGGTCTGTTCTTCTGCTTCAGTGAAAAACCCTTGCTGTTATTTTTAAGAAAATTGTCACCGGCGGCTGTGCCAGCCCACCGGTTACTGATCTTGCACAACTGGCTCAGATTCTCATTGAGCATAACAAACCACAGCAGATCTCAAACTGCGCATGAGCGGTGGATATTGCACATGTGCTATATGAGATCTGGCATGGTCTCCTATGATTTATAACAAACCGTGCCAACTCTCAAAGGGTGCATGAGTGGTGGATCTTGCATATGTGCCACATAAAATCCGGCATGGTTTCTTATTAAAGAATCTGGTGAGACCTTCCTGGAAGGCCCTCATGAATCACTCATGATCTAGCTGTGAAGCCCTAGCCAGGTCACCAGTGCCTATTAATAACCTGGAAAAAGATGGCATTTAAAAAAAACTGGAAAAATAAGAGAAAAAAAGAAAAACAAGAAAGAAAGAAGATGGAAAAAAGGTACCTAACGTGGAAGTGAAGGCTACACAGAATTCTTCTTAAAAACACCCCCCCCCCCCATGCTGCCTAATGTCTGTAAAAAGAGATATGCGTAAATACATTTTTTTTTAATTTGTTTTGGTCTGGTCAAGTGATGCAGAAGCTCCAGCTCTTCTGTGGCAGGGAGCAGCTGCTGCAGGGGATGGGAGGAGAGGAGGGCCAATAACATATTAGCAATGGAAGCCGGCGGGTGACATCATAGTTCTTGGAATTCAGCCCCATTGTCATGAGCTCCCTTATGCAGGGGAGCTACTGTTTCTGCATCCAGTGACTAGACCAAAGCGAACTGAAAAAAACGTATTTACACACATCTTTTTTACAACAGTATACAGCATCTTTCAACTTCCTTTAACAGGTCATGAGCTTCAGCAACAGTAGCAGTTGGAGGGGCTGGGACAAACCACATAACACTACTAGGGTTCTTACAATGGTCAACATTTTTTTACATATAGTTTAAACTTTTTTTTCCAAGAGGAAAAAAATGTTTTTGTAACTGCTTTGAAAGACATTAGCTTGCGATACTAGACTTTGAGCTACCTGACTCCCCATTGGAGCTTTTGCTTCATGTCCCCTCCATCCCTCTCAGCCACTACCGCTAATCGGCCCTGCCCCATCTTTTGAACTTGGCTAGACAGCTAATTCCAGTCCACTGGAAATCAGCTCAAATTCCAAGTCAGGAGGAATGGATACGTTTGGTGAACAACATAATGGCTGTGTAGAAATGGATGGTGACATGCAAGGGTAGTTCAAGGGTAGACATGATAAGTTCTATGGTATATGGGCCACGTGGATTCATTGCACAAGAAAGACCCTACAGAGCTCCCGAGCAATAGTTTTGTGATCCTGAGACATAGTTGACTGCTTAAGTTACACTGGATCTGTTCCAGAGAGATTTTTCTTACCTACTTATAAGAATTTGTGCTAGAGTGCTGCACTTATTACCCCCTTTCTTCACTTTCCCCACTCCCCTCTCCCCTCCGTTCTTTTCCCATGACCCTTACCATTTGATTAGTTATCCCTGTTACTGTTTTCCATTTATGACACATTATATGTGACAAGGTGATTTCATTGATATGAAGATCTATTGATAGGTACAAGGCTATTTATTGTTGAGATAATTTGTCTGCTATAGTACAAGTTATTCAGCTCATATGCCTTTACACCCCCCATGTAGGATGGTCAATCGGACCTTTTGCAATGTATCAAGAATGTCATCTAGTTAAGCCAACTAACTAATGTATGACTGTGATTTGCTGATGACTGCTTTCCTTTTTGTTTGTTTTATTGTATATAATGTGTTTTTGATAAATAAAGATTATTGGGGAAAAAAAACATTAGCTTGAGTTGGGCTTTAATTTGTTTTTCACTTAGTCCATTTAAAACTACATAGTTCAGGATTAACTAACACATGGAGTTCAGGGGTCAGGATTAACTAACACACAAAGTTCAGGAGTCAGGATTAATTAACACACAGAGTTCAGGGGTCAGGATAACTAACACATAGAGTTCAGGGGTCAGGATTAGGTAACACACGGAGTTCAGGGGTCAGGATTAACTAACACACAGAGTTCAGGGGTCAGGATAACTAACACATAGAGTTCAGGGGTCAGGATTAGGTAACACACAAAGTTCAGGAGTCAGGATTAACTAACACACAGAGTTCAGGGGTCAGGATTAGGTAACACACGGAGTTCAGGGGTCAGGATTAACTAATACACAGAGTTCAGGGGTCAGAATTAACTAATACACAGAGTTCAGGGGTCCGGATTAACTAACACACAGTGTTCAGGGGTCAAGATTAACTAACACACAGAGTTCAGGGGTCAGAATTAACTAACACATGGAGTTCAGGGGTCAGGATTAACTAACACATGGAATTCAGGGGTCAGGATTAAATAATACACAGAGTTCAGGGGTCAGGATTAAGTAACACATGGAGTTCAGTAGTCAGGATTAACAAACTCACAGAGTTCAGGAGTCAGGATAACTAACACATAGAGTTCAGGGGTCAGGATTAAGTAACACACGGAGTTCAGGGGTCAGGATTAACTAACACACGGAGTTCAGGGGTCAGGATAACTAACACATAGAGTTCAGGGGTCAGGATTAACTAACACACAGAGTTCAGGGGTCAGGATTAACAAACCACAGAGTTCAGGGGTCAAGATTAACTAACACGCAGAGTTCAGGGGTCAGAATTAACTAACACACAGAGTTCAGGGGTCAGGATTAACTAACACATGGAGTTCAGGGGTCAGGATTAACTAACACATGGAATTCAGGGGTCAGGATTAAATAATACACAGAGTTCAGGGGTCAGGATTAAGTAACACATGGAGTTCAGTGGTCAGGATTAACTAACACACAGAGTTCAGGGGTCAGGATCAACTAACACACAGAGTTCAGGGGTCTGGATTAACTAACACACAGAGTTCAGGGGTCAAGATTAACTAACACACAGAGTTTAGGGGTCAGAATTAACTAACACATGGAGTTCAGGGGTCAGGATTAACTAACACACGGATTTCAGGGGTCAGGATTAACTAACACATGGAATTCAGGGGTCAGGATTAAATAACACAGGGAGTTCAGAGGTCAGGATTAACTAACACACGGAGGTTCAGAGTGCAGGATTATGTAATGCACAGAATTCAGGGATCATGATTAAGGAACGCACAGAATTTAAGGGTCAGGAGTAACTAATGCAGAGACTTCAGGGGTGAGGATAAATTAGAGCAGAGAGGTCAGAGAGTCAGGATAAGGTGACTCCCGGAGTTCAGGGGCAGTGGCATACTAAATGTGGGTGTGTAAGGGGTGTCATCTGCGCTGGGTGCGCACCCACTTGGGGCACTGCAGCGGCCTGAAAGTCCTTGCTTTGTGTTGCATAGCATGGTACCGCTATCTCTTCCACAGTGCTCTGCATCACAAAAAACAGAAATGGTGGCCATAGTACTCCCTACTAGTCCACAGTTGTTGCTCCAGTGACAGTGGAGCTCAAAGTGAGAGGGGGGTCAGTATTGAGGGGTCTGTACTGGGGGGAAGTAGGGGGGGCGATTCTACTACTAAGGTGTCTGTACTGGGAGGGATGTGGAGGAAGGGGTTGGTCTGTAAAGAAGGGTCTGTGTTGGGGGGGGGGGGGGTCTGTGTTAAAAGGTCTGTGCTTGGGGTGAGGTCTTTCCTGAGGGGGAAAAGGGGGGAGGGGTTCAGTCTGTGCTGGGGGAGTGGTCTGTGCTCTGGGAGGGGTCTTTGTGCTGGGGGGTGCTTCAACTTAAGTCAGATTGCGAAAGCATTTGTCCACAAATGCAGGGACACCTGTTTCACAAGGACGGACAACTCACAACAGGAACTGTCCCCAGGAAATGGAGGTGGTAACCTTAAACTATTGGCAGGAACAACAAGGATCAAGAAGTAAAAGAAAAAAAATGTTACAAGGAGGACTGACAAAACAAAGATTGCTGTGTTGATGCTATTGACAGCATTATATATGTAATTTTCTATTTAGCACATAGCTTCCCTTTACTGCAATACATATTAACCTTCAAATAACTGCACATGAACATTCACACAGTAATGCACCACAATGCAACAACTGTGTGAAGAGGGGCCTTAATGTTTTGCCCAGGTTAACATCCCTGAATCAGGTGTCCTGGAGGGGTACGGTAGGGGGACAGCCATCTAGTTTGAAATAGAACCACATATTGAAGGGTGGTCACATGACTGCAGTGCGGTCCTAGGGGCCATGTTTACAGTAATGTATGCTCACAGTAAGTTACCAGAAGACCAAAGTCTTTGAAAACAATCTGTGCGCTTTGCCCTTTTTCCTCTCTACAAATTCAATCAATCTTTGAGGATCAGACAGGGCACCTTCACCAAGGCTGGAAAAGACAGACAGTAGGAACACAGGATTCTTTTGTGGCATTTTAAAATCATTTTATCCGTAAATTGGACTGCTCAAGGTAAGCAAATATAACTATTCATGTTCCTCTATTACAAATCTCCTCTGAGCTGTCATATTTTTTTCTTGCTGACCGGACATCATGTTACATAAAAAGGCTAATGGTGCCGGCTTTCAAAGCAGCTGTCTCATCTACCAACTTCTGCCTCTCTTTCTAGGTCATTCCTGAGGAAGGATAGAACGGGAAGAGGCTGGATGATACATATATAAACGTGGATGTGATAGCCCAAGGCTGAATCTGTTACATGGATTGTAAGGCAAGATATTTGTCATTTAAAGGAAACCTCTGCTGATAAAATACCCTGGATATCCCTCTGAAAAAAGGGATTTTATTAAAACTTACCGTAAAATCCTTTTCTCCAAGTTCACTGACAGACGCAGCTTTTCATGACATGTGGGTTCATGCTTGTCCTATTAGGAGTTAACTAGGCAGAGAAAGAAAGCAAGCCGGCCCCTCCCACGGGGCTGTCCTCTCCTTCCATATAAACCCCCTACTCTGCTCAGCCCATCAGTTCGTAACAAGCCGTACCGAAAACAGAGCGCAGAGGGGTGGATGCTGCATGTGTCAGTGAACTCGGAGAAAAGGATTTTACGGTAAGTTTTAATAAAATCCCTTTTTCTCCTACGTTCACTGACAGACGCAGCTCTTCATGACATGTGGGGATGTCCCAAAGCTGTGTCAAAAAGAGAGGTGGGTAAACGATAACAACTGTACCCAACAGAAAACCTCTAAGGAGGCGCCTGTAAAACTTTTACGAGGATGCTGACACATCAATCTTATAAAACTTAGTGAAGGTGTGCACCGAGGCCCAAGTAGCCGCCTTGCACACTTGTGACACCGAGGCCTGGTGTCTGAAGGCCCAAGAAGTCCTAGTAGAATGAGCCGTGACTGGAATACGCATGGGTCACGGTCTGCCTGATCCAACGGGAAACAGTAGCCGACGAGGGCGCCAAACCTTTGCGCGGACCATCCGTTAGTACAAACAAAGAGTCAGACTTCCGGAAAGAAGCTGTAGTATTCAAATACACTCGCAAGGCCCTTACGACATCCAAGCAATGCAACTCAAATTCCTTAGGATGCGAGGGACGCGGGCACAAGGAAGGAAGAACAACATCTTCATTAATGTGAAAAGATGAAACCACCTTCGGAAGAAACGAAGGAGGTGGACGCAAGACCACCTTGTCCTTGTGCAGGACCAGATAGGGAGACTTGCAGGACAATGCAGCCAACTCAGACACCCGCTTAGTGGATGTAATGGCCATCAAGAAGGCCACCTTCTGCGACAGCAGTTGTAAGGGAATTTCCCTGATCTTCTCATATGGTGGTTTCTGAAGCGCAGAAAACACCGAATTCAAATCCAATGGTGCCATAGGCGACCGCACCCAAGGCGCCACATGGCGCACACCTTGTACAAAGGTACGAATCAACGAATGTGACGCCAGAGGTCTTTGAAAAAGAATCGCTAGAGCCGATATCTGGCCCTTGAGAGTACTCAAGACCAACTCCTCGTTCAGACCTTGCTGTAAAAAGGTCAAGACCCTGGACAACACGTAAGAGCGAGGGTTGTAACCCTCCGCCTCACACCAGGCGATGTAAGCCTTCCAGGTGCGGTGATAAAGCTTGCGAGAATTACACTTGCACGCTTCTAGCATGGTAGGGATCACGGAGGCAGCGACACCCCTGTCCCTCAGCACCTGGGACCCAAGGGGCCATGAAAGCGTCCGTGGCGACCACCAACGGATCTCTCGGCCTGCACACAAAGGTCTGCACTTTGTGATTGAACCGAGACGCCATGAGGTCCACATCCGGCGTCCCCCACTTGTGGCAAATCTGGCTGAACACCTCTGGATGGAGAGACCACTCTCCCTGATCCAGTGTCTGGCGACTGAGAAAGTCCGCCTGCCAGTTGTCCACGCCTGGAATGTACACGGCGGAGATTGCCGGTACGTGAAGTTCTGCCCAACGCAGAATCAGAGCTGCTTCCGCAGCAGCTGCCGAGCTTCTTGTTCCGCCCTGATGGTTCACATACGCCACTGCTGTGGCATTGTCCGACTGAACCCGAATCGGGCGTCCTCGTAACTTCACCGTCCAGTTCGATAGGCATAGCCTGATCGCCCTTAGCTCCAGCACATTGATCAGGAGGCGCGCTTCCTGCACAGACCAATGGCCCTGGGCAGACAACTGCCCCAGGACCCCTCCCCAGCCCGACAGGCTGGCGTCCATCGTAACTATCAACCAGTGAAGGGGCAAGAATGACATCCCCCGAGTCAGGGCCGGGTCCCAAAGCCACCAAGCCAGAGAACCCCTGGCCTTAGGATTCAAGCGGATCGGAAGATCAAAGGACCGTGGTGACCTGTCCCACCGAGACAGAATCGCTCGCTGGAGAAGACGAGTGTGGCTCTGGGCGTAAGGTACTGCCTCGAAGATTGAGACCATGAGCCCCAGCCCCCGCATACAGAACCGTAATGATGACTGCCGGTGTGACAGTAAGGTTCGCACCACTGTCTGCAGCGACAGCAACTTGGCCGGAGGTAAGAACACCTTCGCCTGCTCTGAGTCCAGAATCAGACCCAGGTATTCCAGGTGACGGGATGGAGACACCGACGACTTCTGCAGATTGATCAACCAGCCAAAGTCCTCCAACGAAGCCATGGTGATCCTCACGTCCTCCTCCAGAGCCGAGGCAGACTCCGCTCTCAAGAGCAGGTCGTCGAGGTATGCTACCACCGCAATGCCTCTCTGTCTCAGTAACGCTAGTACTGGGGCCACCAGCTAGTTGAAAACCCGAGGAGCCGAAGCTAGACCGAAGGGGAGTGCCACAAATTGGTAATGGAGGTAACCAACAGCAAAGCGAAGAAAACACTGATGCTGGGGGCAAATGGGAACATGGAGATACGCGTCCCTGATATCCAGAGACACCAGGAAGTCCCCCTGATGGAGGGCGGCCACTACCAAGCGAACAGATTCCATCCGGATTTTCCACGCTTTTACATAGCGGTTCAGGGCCTTCAGGTCCAGAACTGGCTGGACCCCCCCTCCTTTTTTGGAGACCACAAATAGGTTTGAGTAGAAACCTTGAAAATTCTCCACTTGAGGTACTGGCTCGATCACCCCCTGGTCGGAGAGTGCCTGAACAGCCCCGAAGAGGGCCTCCCGATGCCCCTGCGGGAGTCTCAAGTTCGATGGGAAGAGCCTGTCTGGGGGTAGAGTGCTGAACTCTATCCTGTACCCGTAGGACACCCCTTCCTGCACCCACCGGTCGGAAATGCGGGCAGTCCACCGGTCTGCGAACCTCAGAAGACGTCCCCCCACCTGAAGCTCGGGTGGGGGCAACCCATCATGCAGAGGAGAGCTTTTCAGTTTTGCGCTGCCATTGCCGCTTACCAGTCCTTGCAGTGGCATTGCCAGATCGCGCCCCCTTCCCCTGCCTACGGCGAAACTCTCGCCTCCGGGGCTCCGGGCGGAAGGAGCTCTTCCCACCAGTGAAATCTTTGATGATTTCATCCAATTGTGCCCCAAAAGACGGCCACCCTGAAAGGGGAGATCCGCAAGACCTTTCTTGGACGCATGGCCACCCGACCATGAGCGCAACCAAAGGACCCGTCTGAGAATGACGGCAAATACAGCCATTTTGGATAACATAGGGAGCAGATCCAGGGCTGCATCACACAGGTACTTGATACCCTGAAACAAAAATTCAGCCCTCTGCGGCGCATCAAGTAGATGGCCGCAGTCCAGATCATCCTGAAGCTCCGCCATACGCTCAGACAAGTATTGCGCCGCCAGGGCTGGTCTCAGAGCAGAACCCACTAACAGAAAAAGTGCTTTTGACACCGCCTCTGTCCGCCTGTCGGCCGGGTCCTTAAAAGAGGGGGAATAGTCATTGCCTAATACAGATGAGCTATTGGCGGGTCCATGCGGTTGCTGCCATTCATGGTTAGACCAGATGATCAAAGGACTGATCATAAGGGTAGGCCCTAGAAGCCCTAGGAGGCCTGGCAGACCCACAAACGTATGCAGACGTTTGCGACTCGCTGTCTGGTCCAGTTGCAGAGTAGTGCGAACCCCAGAGATAATGGCGGACACCAGCGCTTTTTCGCGCTCTGCCGACACCCCCTGGTCCTCCCCTCCGTCCGAGGGGGCCAGTTCACCTTCAGAAAGCTCTACAGGGGTCCCCGTGACCCCCGAAGCCATCTCTGGTTCAGAGTCCTCCCCTGAGGAACAAGGGGGAGGAGGGCGCTTCTTAGGGACCCCTGGAGCGTTGCTCGGCTCCATCCGGGGAAGAAATTTGCCAAATATCGCCCTCAGCTGGTCCAGACCCTGCACAGATTGTCCCTGAATGAGAGCTAAATGCAGTAAGAAACCTATCTGAGGCACCCCCACAATGCCGCACACCACCGCCCCACAGAACGCCAGGGAGATCCAGGAGGACTGTACCCGCCACTACCAGCACCCACAGGAGAGCCCAGCTATACTTGCTGTTTTGACAGAAAAACTGTCCTGAGGACCGCCAAGAAAGGCTGCGCCGTCAGAGCCACACCGTTCCAAAGTGAAAGTAAACACGGCTGTAGCACATTTTTACAGCATGCAGGGACTCCAATATGGCCACAGGGAGCATGCACTAGAGGCTAAAACCCAGCCTGGGGAACGTGGCTACAGGAAAATGGCCGCTCTGAGCACTGGAGGGAAGACTCCCTTAGCGAAAATGTCCGCGGCTACGCCAAAAGGGGGCATAGCGACACAGGTGCAGTGCGGGGGGGTGGGGGGAAGGGACCCCCAACAGGTGGCTACATCCAAACAGCGTATGCGATAGGACGCCCGTCGGCCCCCCCTCTGCCTGAAAGGGGAGAGGGGGGCATCACTCACCACTACTGACGGGCGTAGCGGGTGGCCACCCGGTCGCAGACCTTCCACCCCTGCCGGGGCGGGATGCTGCCGGCCAATCGCCTCCGAACCAGACCGCAGTCCGGATCCTGGGCACAAGTGGGGTACACCCACAGGCCGCCCGCACGGAACGGGCACGATGCGGCGGGACCCCCATACGCAGGGACTAGCTTGCATCAGTCGGCCGCGCTGGAGAAAGTACAGGATCCTGAAAACTATCCTCTATGCCCCAGCCGGCTTCTTGATAGCAGGTTCAGATAGCTTGATAGAGCAAACAAAATAAAGAAAGCGAACCGCAGGTCCCATAAGGGAGCCAGGTCAACTCCTTGCAACTAGGCATGTTAAAACTGATGGGCTGAGCAGAGTAGGAGGTTTATATGGAAGGAGAGGACAGCCCCGTGGGAGGGGCCAGCTTACTTTCTTTCTCTGCCTAGTTAACTCCTAATAGGACAAGCATAAACCCACATGTCATGAAGAGCTGCGTCTGTCAGTGAACGTAAGAGAAATGCTAGTTTCTTGGTTGTCTCTTGCTTCAATGCTTGGAAAGTCACTGACATGCAACAAGCATGCAGTCAGTAAAGTCAAACAAACTCAGAACATTCTGATCTGCACAACTGGTACTGGGAGAAAAAAAGGGGCCCAGATAGCAAGCAATTGTGCTGCAAGTTTAAAAATGACTTGATAATCTATTGCTAGAATTACCAGGCTTCAAAAGTTTGTTGTACAATTGCAGCAAGTCTGCATTGCATGACTCCAGATCAACTTTCTTTGTAAACATTCTGCAAGTCTGCTGCAAGTTCTGGTTCAGTTATGTTGTGCAATAGTCATCCCACCACAGGGGTCACTGTGGCTGAATTTTCATGCTGTAGATTTGCAGAGCAGAGCTCTTGCTGTAGACTCACCACTGAAACTTTGCCCTTGCTAAAAAAACGTGCTATGCAAATTTGCTACAAATTGGAAAAAGTGAACTTGTGCTTCAAGTGCTCTGCAAGTGTACAACTTGCCAGTGAAAATGTGCAGCAAGGTAACAGACTTACAATTCAAAACTGCTGCAAATTTGTGGCAAGTTATCCTTGTTATCTGGGACCATTGCCAAACTCTCTTTAAGGCCTTGTTCACAGAGGCCAGGTTTGCATGCACAGGGATGCCCAAGTATTTCTTGCATTGCCGTGCAGGCAGTCCCATTCGTGTCAATTGGGGCTCAGTGGCTGCTGGGACACAGCCACTGCTTCCAATCTGACATCAGTGAGGCTGCAGGAGTGTGTCCCTGAATACAGACAGTGTGCTTTCGGGGACATGCACCCACACGACTGTCAAATTGGGAGCAGCTGCTGTGTCTGTGAAGCTGCGGCATCCCAGTTAACATGGATGGGACTGCCTGCACGGGAATGAACAAAACACTTATGTAAATGAGGCCTAAGAGTGATAGCTGCTAGCTTGTCTTGGGCTTTAATAGATTCTCAGTCTCTTGCCTGGAACAAACATACAGATTAGAGATCTGCTTCTTTGTTCCAGGTAAGTGACTCGAACAATATTGAAGCCACTGGATCGGGATGACAGCCAGGCAACTAGCATTTGTAGGAATGACAACTTAACTTTTTCACTGTTGTCACATCAGAATGATGGTCCAGAGCAATGAAGAGCAACCAACACTGGAGCATAAACATGTATACAGGAAGTAGTTGAAATAGGCTGGAAGAGATCAGCAAGATTAACCACTTAAGGACCAGAAGGATTTCCAGCTTTAGGACCAGAGCCCTTTTTGCGATTTGGCGCTGCGTCGCTTTAACTGACAATTGCGCGGTCGTGCGACGTTGTACCCAAACGAAATTTGCGTCCTGACCTTTAGGAAGACCAGGAATTCACCAATTAGAACGACTAGAGAAGGTCGGATAAAGTTGATGAAGGACATATGTACAAATACGAGGTCACAACCAACGAGAAGTAACGAGACCTGGTAGTAAGACTACACTGTTGTCACTTTTTCAATTCAACAGTAAGGATGTTTACGATCAACGGACCGACAGTAGGGCTAGGTCACCGAAGTTATAACAAGCTCAGTGAATGGACCTTGTTTCTTCGTCTAGAGATTAGACATACAAACAAGGTCCGTTCTCTGACTCTTAGATAATTTCGGGTTCTGTTCGAT
>BLSH010446752.1:43764-53862 GCA_018402905.1 Glandirana rugosa | reverse complement strand
CATGCACCAGGAAAAAAAAAAGCTATTATATTTCTGCCATGTGGGAGAAGTTACAAATAAATGAAACCGGTAAGGACATGAGCTCTGTCAAATGGACTCTTGTGGTTTTTATTAGCCGAAAATTGTTCTGCCAGTTTGGTTTAGCGCTCGCCGTTCGGATGAAAGTAGCGAGGTCTCCACTTCATGTGCCGTGGAGTTCATTAGAACCATTGTTATTTTTAATGAATTACCTGCGTTTATTCTGTTGCGTCCAATTCCCCCTCGCTTTGCCTTTTCCATTCCGTCTCTCCCTTCCTCTCTCTCCCTTGTGATTGCCTCATATTGGTTAATCTACTCGCCAAGAAGTCATGCGAGCTGGAGATTTACATTCAGCACCACCGTGAATCGCTAATTTCGCATTCTAGTCTTGTCGAGGAAAGTTCTTCTGCAAATATTTCTTTTCTGCCCTCTTTTTTTTTCTCAGGTGGAACGGAAACACATGCATGCAGCTTTGCCATTTATTATTTCTTTTTTTGCCTATATACAAAAATCGAAACCGCTATGCCGGAGATCTGGAGCCTGTAAGACATGCTTACTTTTGTTTCAAGAACTATCTTGTACTGCAGGATCTGGGAAAAAATGGCATTCAGCAGGGCTTAGCGTTCAATTATTGGACAATCCCACAGGGATCTCAACAGCTGCTGCTAATGTATAGTATATATTGGTCAATCCTGGCTGTCTGCTAATGGAAAAGCCATTCCCGGCAGCTGAATTAAAGGAGAACTGTGGTCTGCTTCCCTACTGTGCTATGCCTTGGGGAACTTCAGCTAAAAAAACTTTTTTTTAGATACAGTAGAAAACCAGTTTTTGTTTTATGTTATTGTTGTATTTGTTTATTTTTATTTATTTATTGTTTTATTTATTTTTTTTGTCCAAAAAGTTTTATTCAAAAGTAATACAAATATAGTAGCAGTTCACAACAAACATTGCACGTATGTACTTACTTATGGAATGTGAGACATTTGAGATATTGTGAGCTTATTGTTTTATTTTGTTATTTCTTTATTATTATTTTTTTTTTTATTGTTTCATTGTTGTGTGTTCCTCTGGGAACTTTTTTCTCACTTCTTGTGCTAATGCTGGGAAAAGGATCACAATTAGAAATGAGAGAAACTGTTTACTCTCACACAAAATTGCAAGAAAAAAAATATATAATAATAATATATAATAATAAATATATATAATATATATATATATATATATATATATATATATATATATATATATACAGTATCTCACAAAAGTGAGTACACCCCTCACACTTTTGTAAATATTTTATTCTATCTTTTCATGTGACAACACTGAAGAAATGACACTTTGCTACAATGTAAAGTAGTGAGTGTACAGCTTGTATAACAGTGTAAATTTGCTGTCCCCTCAAAATAACTCAACACACAGCCATTAATGTTTAAACCCCTGGCAACAAAAGTGAGTACACCCCTAAGGGCCCTTTCAAATGGGCTTTCCATTCGGGTCCGCTTGTCCGTTTTTCAGGCGGACCTAGACTGACGGTGGAGCGGTGGATGTCAGCGGAAACATGTCGCCGCTCTCCGATACGATCCTGTCCGTGAAATCCAGACAGATGGAAACGTATTTTCTATCCATCTGTAGAATTGGATCGGATGACAACAGACAGGTGGTCCGTTGCCATCCGATCTCCTTATCGGAAAGCAGCACTCTGACAGTTCCGTCTCCGCTCATGTGAGCGGAGACGGAACTGTCATCCGTTAGCTCAGCTGAACAAACGGAATACAAAACCGGAAAAGCCCGTGTGAAAGGGCCCGTAGTGAAAATGTCCAAATTCTGCTGAATTAGCCATGTTCCTTCCCCAGTGTCATGTGATTCATTAGTGCTACAAGGTCTCAGATGTGAATGGGGAGCAGGTGTGTTAAATTTGGTGTTATCGCTCTCATACTGGTCACTGGAAGTTCAACATGGCACCTCATGGCAAATAACTCTCTAAGAATCTGAAAAAAAGAATTGTTGCTCTACATAAAGATGGCATAGGCTATAAGAAGATTGCCAAGACCCTGAAACTGAGCTCCAGCACGGTGGCCAAGAGAAAACAGTTTAACAGGACAAGTTCCACTCAGAACAGACCTCGCCATGGTCGACCAAAGAAATTTCTCAGCGTCATATACCAAAGGTTGTCTTTGGGAAATAGACGTATGAGTGCTGCCAGCATTGCTGCAGAGGTTAAAGGGGTGGGGGGTCAGCCTGTCAGTGCTCAGACCACACACTGCATACTGCATCAAATTGGTCTGCATGGTTGCCATCCTAGAAGGAAGCCTCTCCTTAAGATGATGCACAAGAAAGCCTGCAAACAGTTTGCTGAAGACAAGCAGACTAAGGACATGGATTACTGGATTCCTGTGGTCTGATGAGACCAAGATAAATGTATTTGGTTCAGATGGTGTCAAGCATGCGTGGTGGCAACCAGGTGAGGAGTACAAAGACAAGTGTGTCTTGCCTACAGTTAAGCATGGTGGTGGGAGTGTCATGGTCTGGGGCTGCATGAGTGCTGCCGGCACTGGGGAGCTACCATTTATTGAGGGAACCATAAATGCCAACATGTACTGTGACATACTGAAGCAGAGCATGATCCCCTCCCTTCAGAGACTGGGCCGAAGGGCAGTATTGCAACATGATAACGACCCCAAACACACCTCCAAGATGACCACTGCCTTGCTAAAGAAGCTGAGGGTAAAAGTGATGGACTGGCCAAGCATGTCTCCAGACGTAAACCCTATTAAGCATCTGTGGGGCATCCTCAAACGAAAGGTGGAGGAGTGCAAGATCTCTAACATCCACCAGCTCAGTGATGTTGTTGTGAAGGAGTGGAAGAGGACTCCAGTAGCAACCTGTGAAGCTCTGATGAACTCCATGCCTAAGAGGGTTAAGGCAGTGCTGGAAAATAATGGTGGCCACACAAAATATTGACACTTTGGGGCCGATTCGGACATTTTCACTTAAATGGTGTACTCACTTTTGTTGCCAGCGGTTTAGGCATTAATAGTTGTGTGTTGCATTATTTTGAGGGGACAGCAAATTTACACTGTTATACAAGCTGTAAACACACTACTTTACATTGTAGCAAAGTGTCATTTCTTCAGTGTTGTCACATGAAAAAATATAATAAAATATTTACAAAAATGTGAGGGGTGTACTCACTTTTGTGAGATACTGTTTGTCCATACACTGGGACCATGCAGAACAAACATAGCCACGCTCTAACAAGAAGTCAGATCACAGCAGCAAAAGAAGAAATTTGGAGGAGGCTGAGGGCAATATAAAGTATAGACATTTTTTTTTTTAAACCACAGTTTAGTGTCACTTTAAGACAGCAGTAGGTTTAGCCAGACTCAGTCTGGCAAATTAGAAGTTTCTCAGTCCCATCTCACTTGTTATTAATTAACATTAGGACACAGTGGGAGTGTGATGCAGAAGAGCGCCCTCTAGTAACTAGATATGAATGTGATCCTTCATGGATACATAGGGCCCAAAACTCTACTATAATGCTGCTTTTATCACATCCTAAGAGAAATGCAATAAAGAACCTTACCTTGATCAGTCCTAATCAGCTTTGGGCAGTATCCGTATCAAAGCATTGAGACACAGGAGAGATGCAGGATACTAGCAGAATTTCTGTGTAAGATGTTTTGATGTCCCCAGGGTGATGTCTGATATCTGTGCCACCTGCAAAGCAAGAGGAAATTCACTTGGATGAGCAAGATACTATTTGGGAACTTACAACTTGGAGCTTGCCTTGAGGGGAATGTTTGCTCTGGCTTGTGGGAATAAAATACCTTAGCATAAGGAATGCATTTTTTCTACTGTAACTACAAACCTGAGGGGTACATTGCATTAGAGATTTATTTCTTCCTAGAGTCGCCTTCAAGTCCTAGATATTTTATATGACAAGAAGAAAGCCCGGATGAGACTTGTACATTGATTTGATACATCTTAAGGCAAACCTGTCACCTCTGGACTATAGTAACTGCCATTTTGAAGGCTGAACATATAACCACACATGTCATTTATCCCAATTTTGGTGGGTTGGTCCTGATTTTAAGTAGCTCAGTCTTGGTTATTCCCAAAAACAGGCATGTCTGTGATTGGACAGCTTAAGCGCACTAAAGTGTATCTAAACCCAGTAAGTCACTTAAAGCAAATCTAAACCCACCAATTGAAGTTAGGAAAGTTCAATAAATGAGGGTTTAGTTCCACCAAAGTATTGTTGCACATTGTTTTGCTCAGCTTTTTGAACTATAGGGTATGTAGTCAAACCCTTTTTTGTTTTGTTTTCGAAGGGTTAAAACCACTGTCTCTTTATTCTTCACTTCCCGGCCCAGAGACACAAAATAACGTAAAAGAAATCCCCTAAGTGAAGGGAATTCTCCTCTGAAGCCCCTGTACAAATGAGCCAAATGCCGGGCGACATCGGCCTGTCTGTATGGTAGCCAGTCCGACAGGAGCCAGCCTTTTGGCAGGCTTCTGTCGGGCGAGCCTGATGCAAAATCGGCAGCTGACTGGTTCCCCTGAGCATGTTCTGGCAGAACACAATAGTTCAGCGGGGGAGATCGCTGTACTAACGTTGGATCATAAGTGCAGCGGCTCCGACCAGAGCTGACCGTTGGGTTGAACAAAAAAATCATAGTGTGTACCAGGCTTTAGACTTTTGTCACCAGAACAGATGTCCCTATTAGATTTCCCTTACCTCTTGTTCTGGGAACAACTCTTAAATGTTGAATTTCCTTTCATGTTTATATCATTCGGATATACATGGTGTCATAGGTTATTACAGCTTATTGCAATTCATCTGCAGTTTTTCCTGCACAATCCTGAGTTGGACTTAAGGTAGCGTTTCCAACAAACAGTGCGCTGGCATATTCTGTCTTAGTCACCAGTGTAAAAATTGAATCATCAACCACAAAAAGTCTTCTACAAAAGCATTCTTTTGTGAGAGTATTTTTTCTACTGTAAATACTACTGAGTGGCCTCTAGTGCCTCTGACGTTTAAACAGCAATGCCACTAAAACAGGTTTTTCTATTCTTGGTGATTAAGGGTTGGGTCCAATCCCCAACTGGATGTGGCACGTCAATGGTGGTGGTTGAGTGCTAACCCTCTGGGGTCCCAGTCTCTAGCTGGGCACCTAACCTGCCCTACACAACTGAAAGTGGGGAACTCTATTTTCAGTTAAGCTGCCTTTAAATGGCCAGCATTTTGATAGTGGTGACAGTCCTTAAACAGATTATCATCTGGTATCTTGAGTTACATGGCATAAAGGATTTAACCTGCTCTTACTGACTGTAAAAGGTTAGTACATTTGGTACCTTACATGTACACACATCACTATCAGACTCAATGTAAGAAGCCTGGTTGTTCTGAAAGCATCAACCCAAAGCAAGATTACAAGTTTTTGGTAAAGCTGGAATTAGTCCAATGGGAACTAGAGTTTTTGCTATAATTAAATAACTTCCTGAAGAAGAGACCACATGGCAGTGTGGCCTAAGTCTACCACGCTGAAAACTGATAGTTCAGGTAAAGGTGGACATCATTGGTAGAAAAAATCCAGCACTAAATTTGTAAATCTCTGTGGTACCCTGTATTCTTTTACAATTTCCAACCACCAACAGAGAGATCTATTATGATGTTGTATTAATAGGTGGTGAGCAGACTTGGGAACTTAGGTCCACAAAAACAATAAAAAAATAACACCATAAAAAGATGAATGGGTACCTGCTATTATTAACAGACAGGCTATCATGTGGGAAAGCCCTCTGTAATCTCCAAAATGACTTTTCCAGAGCTTATACAGAACTATTAATAATATTTTTTGCTCCATGTGAAAGCACTGGGAAAATCAGGAGACATCTAGTGCTGTCACATGGGAGGGAGGCAGTGCTAGATATTTCTCTTCACTCCCAATGGCAGAAAAAAGTGAGATGGGTGAGAGGAAAGGTGAGTATGGGCAAAGGAAGTTCATTTTAATATTACCAGCAAAATTGAAGTGCTTCTAAACATTAGCACATCAAATATTTTGAGCAAAGTAATCCATAAGACATATTTATTCCACAGTTAATCTTGTGACAGTCAATCTCTGCCCTGCTGTAAACAGCTTGAAATAAATACAGCATACTCCAGATCATATGGTGGTTTAAAGTCAGCTCAGACATAGTCTAATTTGTTTTTTTTCAGCACTCATTCCATCTCATTGTAATTTATGACTCTGCCTGGGGCTGGGTGCAACATACTATCAATGAATGAAACATCATTGTCTCGCTGATAATTGGCGATATCCCAGCATTCAGTGCCAACACTTTGTAGAGCTGCTTCCAGCTATATAACTTGCAGTAGATGTATCAGAGAGTTCACCAAATCCCTTAAGAAGGATTTTAAAGATAAGAAAATGTGTACACATGTTTCTGACCCTACTCTATTATAGCATGGGTTCCCCTCCCTATCCCGCACCTTATAAAACCCTTGGGGGCAGAGACAATGTGGTGGTTCAATGTCCTCTGTAAGATGATGCAATAAAGTGGCATGCTATAAGAATGAGTAAAACAAATAAAAAGTGAATAAATCAGAGTGCACAACAGAATCAATTTTAGAACACTTTTTGAATTGAATAAACGTGTTATGAACTTTGGCAATTACAATTCTAAAATGCTTTAAAAGAAGCTACCATCTATAAAATGTTAAAGTGGTTGTAAACCTAGTTACACCACTTTTACCTACAGGTAAGCCCATAATAAGGCATACCTATAGGTACCGAGAATATCTCCTAAACTTGCACAGTTTAGGAGGTATTCAGTATATGTGCTGCTGCCAACGTCATTGGCGCATGCGCACTGAAGAAACAGCCTGCTGGTGCCGTTTCTTCAGGACTCATGTCATGACCTGTGGCTCCCACGCACATGTGTGGGAGCGATGTCATCGCGGCTTCCGGGCCAATCACAGCACTGAAGCCATGAGTCCGGAAGTAACTCCATTGAAAGATGTTGGTCCTGTACTCGGAGTGCCGACGCCGATTCAAGGCATCGTTTTGAGGTAAGTATTTTATAATGAGCTACTATGCGATGCACACTAGCTCATTATGCCTGTGTCTTGCAGGTTTTTTTTTCAGAGGTTTACAACCTCTGTAAGTCTAAAGATATAGGCATTTAAAATCATAAAACTTTTCCTATAAAAAGTCAAGCTTGGCTCTATCACCTTCTACTTAAGCCTTTTCATTGGTTATTCAATGTGATAGACAGCCAAACATAGCATTATGAAAGAATGGAATGCATGGGAAGGGCTAAACTTTGTTGGTAACATTTGCAAAGGAATTGTTTTCTTCATTTGAGCTTTAAATTACCCTCCCACCGCATTGTTTAATGTTTTTTTTTTTTTTTTTTACAAAAAAAAATAAAAAATAGACAGTGAGAAAAAAGTAAAGTAGACATGTGGTTAAAGTGGATGTAAACCCACCACCCACCTAGTATAAACTAATGACACAGTATTAATGTATATATACATGCAAGCCTCCTGCATCTATCCCTACCTTGCAAATGTCCTTCCTGTAAGCACTAGGAGCTCTGTAAAACTCTGAAATCAGTGGGTGTCTGTGTTTGCTGGAGTTTGGTGGGTGGAGTTGTGATGTCACAAGCCTCCCCACCACCTCTCTACTCTGAGACATTGAGGAGGGAGGGAGGGGGGAGTGTAAAACTTTCTCTGCTGTGTGAAGAAGATAAGAAAATTGCTTGTCACTCACAGAGCAAGGGGTGGATTGACTGTGTATTTCCCTGTTAGTCAGACTTTCTCTTCCTGAAAAAGATAAGCTGATTACTCACAGTTGGATTAACTCTTTGTGGCAAGACTAGGCACAGATGACATAACATGCTATACTCTACCAGGCAGAATTATTAATTACATTTTTTTTATCGGGTTTACATCCACTTTAAGGAACACCTAGCAACTGCTGAAGGAACCCTATGGCTTCCCGAGACCTCTGCTTTTGCTATTGAGAGCTCCATAGGTGTGCAAAGTGGGCATTTTTTCTGCTACTGTACGAGTGAATTGGGGTATCATTTAAAATTAATGACACCATAATATGGGCAAATGAATGCACAGGTTACCATGAGCTCCAGTAATGCAACAAAAAACATATGTCTTAATGCAGCACAAATTTATGAGAACTAAACTATTGTGTTGCCCTCAGGACATATGAAGGGGGGGGGGGAGCACAGTTAGGCCCTCCTATATTTACTAAGCTGATCATCGGTGCTCTAAATAAACAGTAAATTATTTTTATTTTTCTTGCCTATGATGATCAATAAGTGGCATTAGGTTTCTGTATTGGTGAAATTTAGTTTATGGATAAATCAATTTAGCAGAAATTACTCTGCTCATCCCTACTTATTACATTTGCAGACTCCATTTCCTGCTTTGGTTTGGTTACTGCTCCTTCTAACAAAGCAAGTATCAGTCAACTCACTAAAACAATGCTCTCCTGTGTAGCTGCTATCAAGCAGTTATTGAACTGAGCTCCTGACAGTTCCCTCTAGTGGCTAACCTTCAACTCTTTATATTTAACACAAAAATATGGCAAAGTAAACTTTGAAAAAATGTGACTGTCAAACTAAACCAATTCATGGAAAACACTGAAACGAAAACTCAAATTATACTTACTAGAAATATACTATAATTACCCTTTATTTGCACTCAAATATTTTGAATGAACCGTTAAATGGGCTGAAAAAGCCGAAAAACTAAATGTCCATTACATTGTTGGCCAGTGAGAGAGATGCCCCACTTACAGCGGTGTTCAAAATGCCCTTACAGACAGCTAAAAAGATAATTGCTGTTATGCAGTTGGCTGTGCCAACCAAATGGGAGGTCAATCAGCCTCAGCTTAAAGCAGAGTTCCATCCAGAATTTTTTTTTTTTTGGCATCCACTCTTTTAATACCAAATAGATGTAACCATTTATTTCCTTACTTTCAAACCGCCTAGTAATTACATGTATTTTTTACTCACAATTTCGTTTCTCTCACTGCTGGACTTTTCCATTTTAGGTGAGGGCATCTGAAGCCCATCCATAGTCTCCTGGCATCTCTTCCTGCATGGTGGGTAACCATCATGCATCATGCAGTGGCTAACCTTCAACTCTTTATATTTAACACAAAAATATGGCAAAGTGAACATTCAAAAAAAGTGAAACTGTAAACCAATTCATGGAAAACACTGAAGCGAAAACTCAAATTATACTTACTAGAAATATATTATAATTACCCTTTATTTGCACCTAATATATAAATACTATAAATATTTTGAATGAACCATTAAATGGGCTGAAAAAGCCAAAAAACGAAATTCAGCTATGCAAATATATTCAATTTGCTCCAAAAATGAAATTCAAGGTTCATTTAGGGACACTAAGAACAGAATCATGTTAATGCAGTTTTCATCTACTTTTAACTGATAAAAATACACGGTACATACATAGTAGCAGTGTAAGTAAAAAAAATATAGAAAATATATGACAAAAAATCTAAACCTGAATATGGTTTTAAGTTAAAAAGAAACAGAACAGAAGTACAGTTTGATGAAGACCTACAAGTATAAAATGCACTCATAGGGGGGCGTGGCTGAGCGAGCGGAGAGACCGGATGCACAGAGGTGAAGCTCCGTCTAATTTTCTCCCAAATCCGTCACCATCCTTGCACTACCTGCATATTTTCAAGGTAATTTTTATACGTCCATCACGTTCCTACCACTGCCTAAACCCTCTTTTAATCTGCCTCGAAGTGGAGACACGTAGGCCAGAGAGGCGAGCGAGTCGGTGCGGGGGGATACTCACGTAAAATATGAACATCCAGAAGTAGTTTGACATGAAGACAAGACAAAGAAAAATTGAATTTTGGTATAAGTCCAAATCTAAAAAACAGTATATAAAAGATATAAAAAAAATGAATGTGACGATGATACATACATGGCACATAAAAATAGTCAATTTTCATCTACTTTTGACGTAATTGTACTAAGACAAGAATCACAGGGATTTACTTGGAACTTAAA
>BLSH010446752.1:18851-38321 GCA_018402905.1 Glandirana rugosa | reverse complement strand
ACCCACCCTAAGATTCCGCTACCATCAAGGTCATGACGGCTGGACTCCCCTCTCTTTTTTCTATATTTCTTATCCCCCCTTCTCACCTTCCTTTTCTCCTACTCATCTACCCCTCCCTAAACAATGCAGTATTCTCCTCAGTGATGAGAATACATTTTTTCAACTACTAATATAATCTATTTTCTTTCCATACAATTATTATTTTCACATGTGGTTTTGCAGGTTTTTATATGTCCACTAGCTTTATACACATTGGACATTTTTTCTGGCTCAATGCTATTAACATATTTCTTCAATTTACCAGCATACATTGGCAAACGGCATGGTACACATCCAACCATTATTGCATTTAATGGGAAGCAATAGATGTTTCCTTAACCCAATGTCTCAATATGATTGTGAAAATATGCTGACATGACTATGACTTGAATGTAACACTGTGAAATGATTTTGTATACCATTTTCTTTTCCTCAATAAATCTGATTGTGAAAAAAAAAAAAATGCACTCATAATGATTTGCTCATACACTTGTGCATTTAATCTTTCTACAAATAAAATAATTATTATCTGCCCAAATTACGTGGGTCTTTAGTCTGATACAGAAAACCTGCTGTTTAATTGCTTGATTAAAATTTCTACGACTAGAAGAAAAAAAAAATCTGAAAAATTGCTTTTAATTATGCAAATTTATATCTGTAGAGCCAAATTTATAAAAAAAAGCAATAGCAATAATTATTTATTTGCATGATAAAATGGCAGGCATGTTACCTGGTTAATTGACTGACAGTTTTTCTTAAATATGCTTCAGAATATTTTTCATGCTGTTGTGATAAGATCGTGTTTCCCCCCCGTGCCCTGCTCAGCTGTCACTTTTTTTCAACGTCTGTCACTCAACCCAACAAATCTACAGGAAAAGGCAAAATAATAGAAGCAAGGAGCATGGAGAAATATTGAAATTCGCACATGACACAGTAAACTCAGGAAAGAAAGGAAGCGCCCACTTGCAAAGATAAATACGGTACGTGAAAATGATGGGCTATGAATAGATGCAAAAAAAAAAAAAAGGAACAGTAAAATCATTTTTAATGTTTTATATATCAGCAGAGATATCACTGTATTATTACACTCGAAGAGCTGTATTAATATTCTAAAACCCAAATTAGAAGGCGTATGTCTGCGAGGACTAGGATTCAATAATGACTCAGCATGTCATTTTTAAAGGATGAGAATGCCAATATAAAAATGCCCAACTACAGCCACAGCAGTTTTTTTTAAACATTTTGAATGTGGTGAAGGATTAGAAATTCTGAATTAGAAGTTTTTTGGTGTATACTGTATATAGTTGGAAGTAAAATTTCATATCATGTTCTCATTGGCATCATTCCAAATATACATTGAACAAGAGGACAGAGAGGAGACATTAACGCAGAACTCCGGGATTTTCAAAAAATCCCCCATTAGTACACCTTGCTACACTAAACACTAAACAGTTATTACATTTGTGAAATCCCTTACCTTTGAAGAGATATGTCCAATTTAATTTACAGGAAGTGGTCTCTCTAGTTCAAATGATGCACTATGTACTCTTCAATGTTAGCTGTTAGAAGAGTGATTGCATCATATCCTCTTCTCTCTGTTTAGACTACATTCCCCATCAGGCATTGCAGATTGCAATGAATGTGGGAGGTACACTAGGCCTGTACATGTGAATGTGAACAAGCCCACTTCAACATAAATCACGCCCCAGAGGCGTAACTAGAACCTTCAGGGCCCCGGTGCAAGAAGTTATGAAGGAGCCCCCCTGATCCGTGGCCAGGGCCCTTCCCTCTTCCCACTGATCCTGGGGCCCTTTTCTCCCATCGTGGGTCCCCTTATTACGGTACCCCAGCAGGGATCTTTCAGTTCTTTGTGCCATCTTCAGGTCTTCTTATGGTGGTGAAATGCCAGGGCCCGGTCACAATTGCAACTTTTGCAATCCTGATAGTTCCCTCACTGGTGTCAGTAGTTTTTAATGTAATTTTTTTACCATTTAATTTTATTTCTTTTACAATTTTATTTTTACAATTGTTTACATTTTTTTAGGAGCCCTGTTGGGGGGGCTTCAGAGATATCAGGGGTCTAAACAAACCTAAGCCCTCAATCTCCATCTGTGTAGCCTCAGCTGCACAGAATGAATGGACAGGAATAGCTGTGCACCGAGCCTCACTTTCATTCAGAAATGGAAGTATAGTAAAAACAGTTTACTATGCTTCAGTTATGAAAGAACCAATTGGTACCAATCACTGTCCATTCAGAAAAGGAAGGAGCCAGTAAATGACAAATTTAACGACCCATTCCCATTTCTCCATCACGACACATCTTCTACAACATCTGGCAGGAGAGAGGAGGGGGGAAGACAGCAGCTCTGTGGTGGGGACCAGGGAAGCACACAGGGACCCTGGGAACAGCAGAATACAAGTCTTCTCTCCCCTCCAGACACAAGGAGATAAACATTTTGCCCTTACATGCTTTCTGTAATCATTACTGATCTGTACACACATCCCATAATGATATATTATACACAATGCACTCTGCTGTAATTCACTATTCCTCCACCTTCTGCAGATATGAGATCATTATAACAACAATCAGTGCTGGTATGGTGTATATGAGAACAATCCCAGCCGCACCACAGAAAGAAAGAGCTGTGATGTTTTATATCAGCATGTGACACAAGTAAATGTCAGCATGAGAAAAACACAAAAAAGTGCGGCGCTAAGTTGCCAATCAATAACACAATAATGGTGGAACCCTCTAATGTATGTCTGTAACATCACATATAATACACATCACACTGAAAATAAGACATAAAAATGAAACTTTGCAGGGATTGTGGAAACCCCTCCTACAGACATATGGAAGTGTACGGTGTCAGTAAACAGTGCAGCCTCATCAGTGCTCATCAGTGCCCATCAGTGCGGTCACACGGTGCCCATCAGCGCAGTCACACAGTGCCCACCAGTGCCGCTTATCAGTGCCCATCAGTGCTGTGACACCATGCTCATCAGTGCGGTGACACCGTGCCCACCAGTGTCGCTTATCAGTGCCCATCAGTGCAGTGACATCATGCTCACCAGTGCGGTGACACCATGCCCACCAGTGCTGCTTATCAGTGCCCATCAGTGTGGTGACACTGTGCCCACCAGTGTGGTGACACCGTGCTCGCCAGTGCTGCTTATCAGTGCCCATCAGTGTGGTGACCCCATGCCCATGAGTGCCCATCAGTGTGGTGACACCATGCCCACCAGTGCTGCTTATCAGTGCCCATCAGTGCAGTGACACCATGCCCACTAGTGCTGCTTATCAGTGCCCATCGGTGCGGTGACACCATGCCCACCAGTGCCACTTATCGGTGCAGTGCCACTGTGCCCACCAGTGTGGTAAAACCATGCCCACCAGTGCTGCTTATCAGTGTGGTCACCCCTAGACCACCAGTGTGGTGACACGGTGCCCAGCAGCGCTGCTTATCAGTGCCCATCAGTGCAGTGACACCGTGCCCACCAGTGCTGATGGGCGGTGACACCATGCCCACCAGTGCTGCTTATCAGTGCCCATCAGTGTGGTGACACTGTGCCCACCAGTGTGGTGACACCGTGCCCACCAGTGCTGCTTATCAGTGCCCATCAGTGTGGTGACCCCATGCCTATATCAGTGCATATCAGTGCAATGACACCATGCCCACCAGTGTCGCTTATCAGTGCCCATCAGTGTGGTGACACCATGCCCACCAGTGCTGCTTATCAGTGCCCATCAGTTCAGTGACCCCGTGCCCATCAGTGTGGTGACACCGTGCCCACCAGTGCTGCTTAGCAGTGCCCATCAGTGTGGTGACACTGTGCTCACCAGTGCCGCTTATCAGTGCCCATCAGTGCAGTGACATCATGCTCACCAGTGCGGTGACACCATGCCCACCAGTGCCCATCAGAGTGGTGACACCATGCTCATCAGTGCGGTGACACCGTGCCCACCAGTGCCGCTTATCAGTGCCCATCAGTGCAGTGACATCATGCTCACCAGTGCGGTGACACCATGCCCACCAGTGCTGCTTATCAGTGCCCATCAGTGTGGTGACACTGTGCCCACCAGTGTGGTGGCACCGTGCCCGCCAGTGCTGCTTATCAGTGCCCATCAGTGTGGTGACCCCATGCCCATGAGTGCCCATTAGTGTGGTGACACCATGCCCACCAGTGCTGCTTATCAGTGCCCATCAGTGCAGTGACACCATGCCCACTAGTGCTGCTTATCAGTGCCCATCGGTGCGGTGACACCATGCCCACCAGTACCACTTATCGGTGCAGTGCCACTGTGCCCACCAGTGTGGTAAAACCGTGCCCACCAGTGCTGCTTATCAGTGTGGTCACCCCTAGACCACCAGTGTGGTGACACGGTGCCCAGCAGCGCTGCTTATCAGTGCCCATCAGTGCAGTGACACCGTGCCCACCAGTGCTGATGGGCAGTGACACCATGCCCACCAGTGCTGCTTATCAGTGCCCATCAGTGTGGTGACAATGTGCCCACCAGTGTGGTGACACCGTGCCCACCAGTGCTGCTTATCAGTGCCCATCAGTGTGGTGACCCCATGCCTATATCAGTGCATATCAGTGCAATGACACCATGCCCACCAGTGTCGCTTATCAGTGCCCATCAGTGTGGTGACACTGTGCCCACCAGTGTGGTGACACCATGCCCACCAGTGCTGCTTATCAGTGCCCATCAGTTCAGTGACCCCGTGCCCATCAGTGTGGTGACACCGTGCCCACCAGTGCTGCTTAGCAGTGCCCATCAGTGTGGTGACACTATGCTCACCAGTGCCGCTTATCAGTGCCCATCAGTGCAGTGACATCATGCTCACCAGTGCGGTGACACCATGCCCACCAGTGCCCATCAGTGTGGTGACACTGTGCCCACCAGTGTGGTGACACCGTGCCCACCAGTGCTGCTTATCAGTGCCCATCAGTGCAGTGACACTGTGCCCACTAGTGCTGCTTATCAGTGCACATTGGTGCGGTGAGACCATGCCCACCAGTGCCGCTTATCGGTGCGGTGACACTGTGCCCACCAGTGTGGTAAAACCGTGCCCACCAGTGCTGCTTATCAGTGCGGTCACCCCGTGCCCATCAGTGCAGTGACACCGTGCCCACCAGTGCTGCTTATCAGTGCCCATCAGTGCAATGACACCATGCCCACCAGTGTCGCTTATCAGTGCCCATCAGTTCAGTGACCCCGTGCCCATCAGTGTGGTGACACCGTGCCCACCAGTGCTGCTTATCAGTGCCCATCAGTGCGGTGACACAGTGCTCACCAGTGCTGCTTATCAGTGCGGTGATACTGTGCCCACCAGTGCTGCTTATCAGTGCCCATCAGTGTGGTGACACCATGCCCACCAGTGCCTCTGATCAATGCCCAACAGTGCGGTGACACCATGCCCACCAGTGCCTCTTATCAGTGCCCATCAGTGCGGTGACACCATGCCCCCCTCCGGTGGCTCTTATTAGCGCCCATCAGTGCGGTGACACCATGCCCACCAGTGCCTATTAGTATCCATCAGTGCGGTGACACTGTGCCTCCCACCAGTGCCCATCAGTGCGGTGACTCCCCCCCGCTGTCTCATCAATGATAGCAGAGATCTCCTGCTGTGATATGCCTGGTGTTTCTGGAATGTCTGGCATGTTTGCTATGTAATTTCCACTCTGTGACTTTCCCCTGTCGCAGCCATATCGGAGGTGCGCTCTGCGGTGTGTATCACAATACGGCTGTGATAGGGGATAATTATGCAGCGGTATTTACATAGCAAACATGCCAAGCATTCCAGAAAAACCAGGCATATCACAGCAGGAGATCTCTTCTATCATCGATGAAATGGTAGGCGGGCGGGCAGGGCGTTGCTGGCAGAGAGGAGGAGGAGGGAGGAGGAAATCAACCTCTATGGGCAGAAGAGACCGAGGGCCGCAAGACCCCCTCCACCCACTACAGCCCAGCAGGCGGAAATAGAAATACCTGCTGGACTGTTAGAAAACTACAAGTGGGCGTGTCAGACCGCTGCTGGCAGTACAGGACGGAGAGACTCAATCGGTCTTACAAACAGGATGTCAGAGGGAAATAATGGTTTTTCAGCAAGTTCAGCAGCCTACTACAGAGCTCAGAAGATGATGGATGGCATAGTTGGTGAAGGTAGGAGATCAGCAACAAGGACATGGAAAAAAGTTTTTCCCAGAGTTCTGCTTTAAGTATGCCAAATCAACCTCATTCCGGTTGGAACAAGATGATTTGGAAGCCCTATTACCGAATGAGGATCTATCCAAACAACTGTCACAGATATACAAAGCTCTCCTGCTGTCCATTCAGGTAGGCCTGGACAGTCTGCGTAGTCAGTGGTAGGCGGAGGTGCAGGACCTGGACAGTGAAGATTGGGAAGATATGTGGGACTATCCATTTCAACCATTGATAGCAGCTAGAGACAAATTAATTCAATTTAAGATCTTACACAGGATCTATTACACACCACAGAGATTGAATTATATTTTCCCTGCCTCGTCGGCTGCATGCTGGAAATGCTTAGCTACTCCTGCAGGATACGCACACATGTTCTGGGATTGCCCGGAGATCCAAATTTACTGGCAACAAGTGACACAGTTTCTCCAAAATGTAACCACTATCTCTATTCCCTTGACCATTAGAATATGTATCCTTGGATTAGTGGATCCACTAGTACCAGCCAAGACTACAAACACTTTACTGGGCATAAGGGCATAATACTATTTTATGCCAGGAAGGCTATACTACTCCATTGGAAGTCAGCAAGGCCTCCATCCTTGTCCTCACTGAAACGACTTGTGAATGCAGTTCTACCCCTTTATAGAGCAACATACACTTCTCGAGGATGCCCCAAGAAATATAATAAAGTGTGGCACTTATGGATGGAGTCAGACTCCACGGTTGATGATTACGTTTCCTTGGGTTGGTTCCCTGGTATGCCTGAACAATTATTAGATCAGGAATGATATTACAAGCTATGCACTGATGGGTGGCGGGCTTTAAGTCTTCTTATCTCTTGCTATACGAGAAGCGCATAGTACGATATTGTCTCAAACTAGCTGTGGATGATGTCTGTCACTAATGGAGGTTGGGGGGTGACCCTGCGGGTTACTGTTGATCCTTGTCATACTTCTTCCTACAGTGGATCTGTACAACGTGTGGTTCGAGTTATAGGAGTGGTCAAGTGTTTTGAATTGTACTCTGTTTGGCATGTGCGATTGATGGCCGGGGTATGTCCCAATGGCTATGTTTTGTACCTGAAACTTTATAACTCAAATAAAAAGAATAAAAAAAAAAAGCACAAAAAAACTCACCTATCTATATAAAACCATGGAGTTAGGTAGCATACAGTGAAACACATTATAGCATATATTGTAGAAACATAGTAGTTTGTATATGTGTTCGATGATGGATAGGTCAACGCGATTCGCAGGAACCCCCACTTCCTCAGGACCCCATATACAGTATATACCGTATATACTCGAGTATAAGCCGAGTTTTTCAGCACATTTTTTGTGCTGAAAAAGACCCCCCTCGGCTTATACTCGAGTCAGTGTCTGTGGGTGATGAGTAGATTCACATTAAACAGAGCCGTGCTGCTTCTAAGAGCCGTTCTATGCATGTAACTGTGACTAATCACATTGGAATGTAGAGAATGCTGAGCGAGGTGTCAGATTTTCATCTTGATGTCGGGGGACATGTGGGTGTTAGCTGTTCAGTCCCGCCCACCTCCTGATCTCAGTGAAGATCTGCAGCTCTCTCTCAGCATTCTCTGCATTCCAATGTGATTAGTCACAGTTACATGCACAGAACGGCTCTTAGAAGCAGCGTGGCTCTGTTTAATGTGAATCTACCTTACTCATCCCTTATGTGTTCTGTGTCCTGGCTAAAATCCCTATGTCCTGGCTACAATCCCTGTGTTCTGGCTCCCTGTCCCTGTGTTCTGGCTCCCTGTCCCTGTGTTCTGGCTCCCTGTCCCTGTGTTCTGGCTACAATTCATGTGTTCTGGCTGCTGCATTTCCCACCCTAGGCTTATACTCGGGTCAATAACTTTTCCCAGTTTTTTGTGGTAAAATTAGGTGCCTCGGCTTATATTCGAGACGGCTTATACTCGAGTATATACGGTAGCTTTTAACTTCAACAATTATATGTTACTGTTGTGTGCACCATCAAAGAAGAGGCAAAAAAACTGAAAAAGGTCTCCCAGAGACGGTCATGCCTACCGGCCTATTAGAACAGCCCACCACACATAACCTATTGAGCATATTCATTTCCTGGTATAATTTTACTGCATTTCTTTTGCATTTTTTCTTACTGAGCATTGTTTGCTCATAGATCACTCTGGCGGCGCCTCCAGCTACTCTATTAATATATTGTTTTTTTACTATTGTCCTCATTACCTCTTATATAATATTGCACCTTTGTTTTTAGCATTCAGCTTTTTTACCTAGTATAGTCGTTCCAATTTTAATTTAATTTTATTTCTTTTTTATGATGTGATTCACGTTTTGTAGTATGATCGTTTATATGTTTACTTGCTGTTGTGTTTACTTGCTCACCACTCAGTCCAACCTCTCCATCAGCCCCTCCCATAGGACACTACTATATAAAGGGCAGTGTCCAATCCTATGCAGTCCTTGTCTGATGAAGAGGCGCGGCTCTCTCACCAACAGAGCCGGACACCGAGGAAAAGCGTCACATACCTGTGCTCGCTGTTTGCAACTCAAGCCTCGTTGTGGAGCCCGCCGTCTGTTCCATCTCTCTGCTCCGAACGGATCTTGCTTTCTTGCCTGTGCTTCCATCCACAGCACCCGGACCTTGCCGCAGTGACGTTCACCCTGGACTGCACCTTCATGCACCTCATGCATTATGATTCAGCTCAAATGTGAGTGTTTTTAATCCGGAAGTTGTCATAATAAATTTGTGCATATTACACTTAGAGGCGCCTCTTTCCTTTTTGTTTGCCCACCACACATGCAGGTATGATGATAAAACCTTCAAAGATTTAAGGGGATAGCAAAATCCCCTAGCAAGCAGACCTCAATATCTTATGTGTGTGAGAACAAAGTTCCACACATCACCAGCCCAAAGCTCTGCCTTAGATATCCCTCAGCGACCATCTCTGGCCCTAAAACGGGGGGGGGGGGGGGTTTATTACGCATCTTGTTCTCATCAGACCACAGGACATGGTTCCAGTAATCCATGTCCTTAGTCTGCTTGTCTTCAGCAAACTGTTTGCAGGCTTTCTTGTGCATCATCTTTAGAAGAGGCTTCCTTCTGGGATGACAGCCATGCAGACCAATTTGATGCAGTGTACAGCGTATGGTCTGAGCACTAACAGGTTGACCTCCCACCCCATCAACCTCCGCAGCAATGCTGGCAGCACTCATACATCTATTTCCCAAAGACAACCTCTGGATATGACGCTGAGCACGTGCACTCAACTTCTTTGGTCGACCATGGCAAGGCCCGTTTTGAGTGGAACCTGTCCTGTTAAACCGCTGTATGGTCTTGGCCACCGTGATGCAGCTCAGTTTCAGGATCTTGGCAATTTATTATATCCTAAGCCATCTTTATGTAGAGCAACAATTCTTTTTTCAGATCCTCAGATAGTTCTTTGCCATGAGGTGCCATGTTGAACTTCCAGTGACCAGTATGAGAGAGTGAGAGCAATAACACCAAATTTAACACACCTGCTCTCCATTCACTCCTGAGACCTTGTAACACTAACGAATTACATGAAACCAGGGAGGGAAAATGGCCTAATTGGGCCCAATTTGGACATATTCACTTAGGGGTGTACTCACTTTTGTTGCCCGTGGTTTAGACAGTAATGGCTGTGTGTTGAGTTATTTTGAGGGGGCAGCAAATTTACACTGTTATACAAGCTGTACACTCACTACTTTACATTGTAGCAAAGTGTAATTTCTCCAGTGTTGTCACATGAAAAGATATAATAAAATATTTACAAAAATGTGAGGGGTGTACTCACTTTTGTGAGATACTGTATAAGCACAAAATCTAAATGCACAGTGCCGAGCGAATCATACATCTGGTCTCTTCTATGTGCCTCATTCAAAGTCCCAAACTCCCTTTTTTTGCATTACAACAGGGATGGAGGCACCCACCAAGGATGTCTCATTTAAAGTCCCAATACTCCCCTTCTTTCCATTGTTGCAGAGGATGCCTAAAATCTGACTTGTATCTTAGTGCAGATTTCTGGGAAAATCAGCGAGCCAATCACACAAGCAGGAAATTACATTTCTGGGCACTGAAATGTACTAAAGGAAAAGGAAAATACCATTGTTGTGTATTGCAATGTATGGTATTGTGCTGGAGCAAGCTGCAAATCGGATGTTATTATAAATGTCCAGGTACTCTATTTAGCATCCAGATATTCCATGGTCTTAAAGTTAAAAGACCTAATAAGGGGGGGCCTTTTGAACCAAAGGAACGTGTCGGTATTCCTAAAGAATTTTGTGACCCCTTATTGTGGACAATAAGAAACTATTGGCACTCTATTTTCTATTCATTTGAAGACATTACACAGTATATCAGCACAACAGAAGTGAAAAAAGAAGTTTTTCTGCTGCACAATCTCAATGGGCACAGTTGGAAGGTAAGCCTTCACATTGTGTAAGTGGTCCATAAAAACATATTTTCAGTTTTATTGCATCTTGCATGCCTTTGCCACTCTTTTCCTACGCTCACTCCGTGTTTAAAGCAAAGCTATAGTTAAAAAAAGTATTCCCATTTCAATAAATATTTCACTTCTGTGCTTTAATAAAAAGTGACAGCTTAAATCATGACCTTATTTAACTTGAGATCAGTGCCATTTGTCAACATAAGTAAACTACACAGTTGCCTAGAGTGACATATGGGGGAGAGGGTGCTACAACAGTAGTTCTTACACACAGCCAGTATTTCATTGACCAGGGTGGTGAAATGAATAATAAAGCCGGTGAAGCTAAATATTCATTACAAGCCCATTGTAAGTCAGCAATTTACTTTGCAGCCAGGCTGCATCTACCCACCACCTCCGTGCCTCACCCCAAAAAATCATTGAATACACTATTTGGATTTACTAAAGGCAAATAGACTGTGCACTATGCAAGTGCAGTTGCACTCATTTCCCCCAGAGCTTAGTAAATGTAGTAAAGGTTTGCTGATTTTAATTACCCAATCATGTCCAAGCAAAAAAGCAGATTTTTTCCACCTTGCACTTATTTGGGTATTCTTTAGAAAGTGAAGCTTTACCATATTTCTATTTAAAAAGGAAAATGAGTGCAACTGCACATGCAAAGTGCACAGTCTATTTGTAAATCTACCCCATAGTAACCCTAAAACGTAACCACTTGGCCGCACTGTGTTACTTTAACTGACAATTGCGTGGTCGTGCGACGCTGTACTCAAATAAAATGTACCATATATACTCAAGTATAAGCCGACCTGAATATAAGCCAAGGCACCTCATTTTACCACAAAAAACTGGGAAAAGTTATTGACTCGCGTATAAGCCTAGGGTGGGAAATGCAGCAGCCAGAACACAGGTATTGTAGCCATTACACAGGTATTGTAGCCAGAACACAGGTATTGAAGCCATTACACAGGTATTGTAGCCAGAACACAGGTATTGTAGCCAGAACACAGGTATTGTAGCCATTACACAGGGATTGTAGCCAGAACACAGGTATTGTAGCCATTACACAGGTATTGTAGCCAGAACACAGGTATTGTAGCCATTACACAGGTATTGTAGCCAGAACACATGTATTGTAGCCATTACACAGGTATTGTAGCCAGAACACAGGTATTGTAGCCATTACACAGGTATTGTAGCCAGAACACAGGTATTGTAGCCAGAACACAGGTATTGTAGCCATTACACAGGTATTGTAGCCAGAACACAGGTATTGTAGCCATTACACAGGGATTGTAGACAGAACACAGGTATTGTAGACAGAACACAGGTATTGTAGCCATTACACAGGTATTGTAGCCATTACACAGGGATTGTAGCCAGAACACAGGTATTGTAGACAGAACACAGGGACTCAGCCATTACACACAGGGATTGTAGCCAGAACAGAGGTATTGTAGCCATTACCACCTGCCCACCACCTGCCCTGGATGGTACTGTTAGGTGGCACTGACAGAAGAGATGAGTATGGTAAATTCACAATGCACAGAGCGCGCTGCTTCTAAGAGCCGCTCTGTGCATGAAACTGTGAGCTAATTACATTGGAATGCAGAGAATGCAGAGAGAGAGCTGTCAGATCTTCACTGAAATCGGAGGTGGGCGGGACTGAACAGCTAACACCCACACTTCCCGCCCACCTCCTGATATCAAGTTGAAAATCTGACAGCTCTCTCTGCATTCCAATGTAATTAGCTCACAGTTTCATGCACAGAGTGGCTCTTAGAAGCAGTGCGTTCTGTGCAATGTGATTCTACCCATCTTTTCAGACCACCCACAGAGGCTGCAGGACACTGACTCGAGTATAAGCCAAGGGGGGCCTTTTTCAGCACAAAAAATGTGCTGAAAGAATCGGCTTATACTCGAATATATACGGTATGTCCTTTTTTCCCCACATATAGAGGTTTCTTTTGGTGGTATGTGATCACCTCTGCGTATTTTATTTTTTGCGCTATAAACAAACACAGACCGTCAATTATAAAAAAAAAAAAACAATATTTTTTACTTTCTGCTATAAAATATATCCAATAAAAAAATTGAAAAGATCACATTTCTTCATACATTTAGGCCAACATGCATTTTACTACATATTTTTGATAGAAAAAAAATCCAATTAGCATATATTGATTGGTTTGAGCATAAGTTATAGCACCTACAAACTATGGGATATAGTTATGGAATTTTTATTTATTTATTTTTTGCTGGTAATGGCGGCGATCCGCAACTTATAGCGGGACTGCATTGTTGCGGCAGACAAATCCCACACTGACTGACACTTTTTTGAATAATCACAGCCGAAGAGGATCAGCAGGTGCCGGCCAATGGATGACTGCCGACACCTGCTGACCGGTGAGGAGACACACTGGGCGGAGCTCTGCATACTGTATGTAAACAATGCAGAGTTCCATCCTTGGCTGAGACACCAACTGATTTAGGTGATGCTTTTCGCATTCGGAATAACTAACGAACTGACATTTCTATAGTACAGGGGCAAGTGCAGTCCTTGTAAAATAATACACAATATAATCACTCATCTGAATCGATTTCCTCGATGGAACAATGTTAGCAGGTATATGGGGGTGTCACTGTTTTCTGCCCCCTAGTGGCAGACAGAGGGTTTGCATGTAAACACTTAAGGTTGCATCACTCCCGGTCACAACCTTGCAAAACTCTCTCTCCCTATGATACTGTGGGCAAACGTCTCCCTTATTGCCCAAAACTTGTATGTGTAGCATTTCTGAACTGTGATTTGGATCACGTCCCAGCTCCACCAGCATGTTGCACATCTCTCTCCCTGGTGACCCATATAACACTCACCTCACTTCACACTTAACTGAATTCTGCCAGCTTACTGGGAAGCAAACCCTCTATCTCTTATCTTTAAGGCCTCACAACTGTGACTTCCAGGCCAGGTCCCTAGGAAGCCCCATACCACAGCAGGTCTCAGGATTTCAGGGGTTTATTGTCTGGGTCATAAACAGCCCAGCCTGCTTTATGTTATTTTAATTTCAAAAAGGACTGTGCCAGTAGATGCCAAGACCACGATCACATGGTCTCCATGGGATGTATATATATATAATAACTGGTGCTATTACTTCATTGTGTTCATATATGTGGACATTTTAATGAATTTTCTATGCCTAAACCTAAATCACTATCCATGGCCTGTATAAGCTCCACTCATGATATTTAGCTCATGTCCTATCATCTGTGCATACCATCTCTCAAATCCTTGAGGTTAGGCTAGGGGGTGTCAAGGGTACGAGACTGTTTGGTTATCTATAGACAGGCAGATGGCTAGACAAGAGCAACAGGTGGAGAGACATCTGCCTATCAACTGCAGCGTCAGTGCCCAGCACTGCTTCTTATGCAACTTGCCTGACAAGCTGAAGCATGCACACATGGTTAACACCTTCCTTCCCTTTTATTATTGAGAATCAACATGGAAATGATTTAAGACATTTCAAATTTTTGTGAGCAATAAGGCCTCATTTACACTCCTGCTGGTAAATGGACATGTAGAGGCATTTGGGTGTTTTTTTCAGCTGCCCCTGAACCTTCCTCTATGTTATCTTATCAGTACATTTACACAGGGTCGTTTAAGGTTGTTTCCAGGCAGTTGAGTTTAAAGTCTTTTTTTGTGAGGCAAAAAAATGGGTTCAGACGCCAGTTCAGAGGCATTTGAAACGCCAAACAGCTTGTAAATGCCGCTAAATGCGCCTTAACGTGGTAACTCGCATCTAGGACCATTTCGTTTACAGGCGTTTCCATTTAAAAAAAAAATAGTTTTTAAAAAAAAACGCTCCTAGACGCAAATGTGGCAATGCCGCTAAATGCCACAAAACGCATGCTTTAGACGCTGCCAGCTGTAAAAAAAAAATTGTTCTGGGGAGGTTGAAATAGCGTCCTGTGTAAATGGAGCATAACAAGCACTTTCGATAGATGTAAATGCTTATTCATGCTCCTAGGGTAGCCGTAACTGCTCCAAATCCCACCAGACTGCTGTATCAGGGACTTGACTGGAGGTAAAATTGAGTTTTTGCTAGAAAACTGGTGAAATTTAGACTGAACTGTGGATAGGCAGATATGCTTTATCTGTGCACCTCCTTTGTCTTCCCATACGCACTAATTAAAAAAAAAAGTGAACATTTAGAACTGGCTAATTCTACTACACATGCAAACACCAGTCTTCTGTCTGTAGATATACAGTTCGCCTTGTGTACTTCCCGAAAACTTAAATACTTCCACTCTTAACAGGTGACAGGGATCTGGCTCCTTGCCCCTCTGGGAGGACCCATAACCCCTTCAAAGTTTTCCATCGGTATACAGATACATGTTTTACTGTCTCCCTAATTCTATAGTTATTCAGCAGGGGAACAAAACAGTTTGGCTGCTGTGGGATAGGCCTTGCCACTAGAGAAAAGGTAATTGTTCAGTGAGATCTCTATAATATACTAACGTAGCGCTGCCCTCTTGAGGGTCGCAAGAAATACCCCTCTGGTTACCCTGACCATGTGGGTCTTCAGCCACCTCTGACACACTGGGTTCAAGCATTGCGCTAGTTTCCTTTAAGTAAAGACACAGTAATGAAATACACCAAATTGAGTTGATTCAGCAATGTTTACTCAAAAGACATATCAAAGAAAGAACCGTGACCCAGCTGGGTGAGATTATTCACACAAAGTAATATTTATAAAGAGATAGACTATCACGCGTTAGTAAAATATCACTCAATGTAGATTACTTTTGTTTAAACCTAGCAAGTACATATAGTGCACATGTAAGTGGGGCAAAGGAGAGTAGAGGAATTACTCACATAAGAGCAGCAAGGCAGCAGATAAACAAATACAACTCCAGCAAACAGTAAATATAGCACTATTCAACCTGCTCTGACAGAGAGTTCTTTGGTGAATGTAGCATTGTTAACTTCAGCAAAGCAATGTACCCCTAAGCGGGGCGAGAAATAGAAGTAGTCCAGAGTCACTGTTGACAATTCCATAGATCTTCAGCCAGCTCTCTGTAATTTTATTTGCATGCAAGAAATATTGGTGGATGAAACAATGGCTAATCCAAAGAGTTGAAGTATAATCAGGAACAGGAACAGCGCTCTTATAGCAAAAGAAATAGTAGACACTTCACAGTGATCACTGACTTGCAAAGTTAACTCTGTGGAACTACAAGCAGCAGCCGACTAATGGATGGCATGGATGTCTGTGTATAGTGTCCAAACTCAGTATGTAGGCAGACTTTTTGCATCAAAGTATAATAGCAGATGAAAAGAAAGTAATGCTGTCTATACACATTGTCTGTTAAACTGGGTTTTCACTGGCTCACCACACTGTAACATAAGCGGTGGATGCTGTAGATCAAGATGATGAGGATAATAATGATGATCTCTCTGGTACATGGCTCTAGGGATGGTCTCCAGCCTCCACCGCTGCTCTCACGGATCTGTCGCCCCTGCAGGGTGGATGGAACAGGAACAGCCCTCCGACTGTTGTAAGACAGGGTAATCAGGCTGTCCGCTGGTGTCCCTCAGGGTATCCTGGTTGATAAGTCTGTAGAAACAGGCCGCAGCCACTGCCGTCTCCAGCAACAGATTCCCTGCACACAGATCCACGCCGGTCCAGAGAGAGCGCACCAGGCCCAAAGCCTAGATTATTATAGTCTCTCCCAGAGTGCTTTTCTCCTCCCATAAATATCTTCTTTCCATCAGCCCCCTGGTAGTTGTAGTTTCACCCCAGTGCAGCCACCTTGCAAGTGAACTACATGTCCCAATATTACCAGAGTCACAGGTCAGCTAAACTGGAATTCTAGGGGAAAGCAGCTGCATTATAGTGAATAACACAAAACATCTTCTGATTGTGGGGGATGTAAATATCCAGCTCCTGGCTACACTAAAGACCATCACATCCTTTGAAATGGTCACATGATCTATTTTTCCTCCCATAGGCTCCTTCTTGCCTTGAATAGCTATGCTGCATGGAACTGTAATCTCTGAGACATTCCACAAATCAGTAACAGGTAACAGGTCGTTTCAAAAGCACATTAAGAACACCTACATGTTGTAGGGCTAAAAGAAGTTATCCTCTATACATGTATCATTTTATAGGTGTCATGTAGCATATGTAAGGGCTTAAAGTGAAAGGAAAGGCTTTTTTTCATTCCCCTCCCTACAATCAGATACCACAATAATATTACATCCTTATAGTTCAGATTGTAAAAATATGTTTTTTTCTACCTTATTTGGCTTAAAAATTCCTCCTGTCACATGACTGCAAAGCCCTTGCCTTTAGTTCTGCAGGGTGGCTGTTGGGCGAGTCCACTGCCTCCTAGTATCTGGAGGATAGGATGCTGGGAGGATAGGAGGAGCTGCAGTACATAACTAATGATAGAAAAATAGGTTTACCCAAGCTCTATTGCTATATTAAAAGTCCAGGAGCTGTGCGATGAGGAAAGCCGCGTAGACAAAATTTGTTAGTATTTACAGTATTGTGTCTTCAAATACGTAGCCAATAAAGGATTTACGTTAAAAGAGCATTCCAAGCTTTTTTAACATGGCTGATTATGGTGCTGATTGCTGGGTTGGACAGGGCATGGATAATCAGGGCTGTGCTTAAATGAATACATGGATACCAACAATGGTTTAAGGAGGTGTCTATGAGCTGACACATTCGGCTGTACAGGCAAACCAATGCAGGTAAAGCTCAGAAGATTGCAGATTGTTTAGCTTAGACTGTTGTTTCTAATCTAGATAATTGACAATTGAGATAATGTATAACATAAAAGTTTGTTTTTTGACTATTAACTGGAATTCCCTTTTAATGAAAAAAAAAGCAGTCATTCTTTACAATACATGTTCATTTCATCTTGTTAAGGACCCTGCAAGTACAGAAAAATACCTGCTTATCTGCCAAAAATGCTCTCTGCTCCTAAGTCCTGTTGTGGGCTTACAACAAATAGCATTTTGGTGTCAGTCCTGCCCAGTTTTTTTTTTGCTGAACTACTTATACCTACCTACTCTCCTATCTTCAAACCATAAAGACTGGTCATTCTGTAGTCCTAAGACAGGGTTTCTCAACCATGGTTCCCTGGATCCGTAGGGTTCCTTCAGAGGTTGCTAGGGGTTCCTTGAGCAATAAGCGATTTCTGCCTTTCAGATAAGTTCCCACTGAAACCATTGATCTTTTTAGCTATCTGTAGGGGGGTAATTTGTCACAAGTGTAAGGAACACTCTTCCCACTGACCATCATACTAATGTATCATGAGCTGTAGCTATAGTATTTTTTTCGAAGGTTCCTCTGTCTTCAAAAGGTTAAGAGAGACTGTCCTAAGATATGAACTAAGATGCCTAATTACTCTATTAAAATAGTACAGGAAGTGTGCATTGGACAAAGGACAGCTCTGAATTTCTGACTTCTTCGACAGGTTTGTTTTATGTACTTATCGAACAGATATAGCAAAGTGATTTCAATGGTATATTTACCCAGTCCATTGTTAGAGTTTACATATGAATAAAATAATGTAACTATAATATACTAATATTAACAAAAATTAAACAATAATAACGGAAAATTTCCTATAAAATACTTACCGTATTTTTCCTTTCCTGATGGACTCTATGGCAGCATACGTATGGGTTAACCCCGCCTCCTCTCCACTCCTATAGGACCCCACTCCCATAAATTTAGGCTCAGAGCCAGGGGCCGTGTTCTGTAACTAGCCTACTCCTGACACTGGGGTGGGAACTCCTGCTGCCATGGAGTCCATCAGGAAAGGAAAATTACGGTAAGTATTTGATAGGAAATTTTCCGTTTTCCTGACAGACTCCATGGCAGCATACGTATGGGACTTAACTAGCCATACACCTCATGGGTGGGCAATGCTGAAAATACTGAACCAAAGGCTTTAATTTGTACCGTCAACAGACAGGCCCTTCAAGCCACAAAATACAGAGGATAACGAAGCAGGCTCTGCATAATAATGAGCCATAAATGTATTGATTGAGGGCCGCAAGGCCGCCCTAAGGACTAAATTGGGAGCCACATGCTGCGAAACTGCCCGAGATGTAGACACACTCCTGGATGAGCGAGTGGTCACCACCACCAGAGAGCCAAGCCCTCAGCTCTGAGCCTGTTGGATGGCCCAGACAACCCGTGCCACCATCATCCTAGATGAGGCACATTTCCCATGCTCTTCTCGGCAAAGAATGAATACTATCGAAGGAAGTCCGAAATCTTTACGAATAAGTAAGAAACGGCTCTTCTCGTACCCTTTACACGGAGTAGATCCTACTACCACCGTGCCCAACAGACCCGGTAGGTTGTCCGAGTCTCGACTCCCGAACCGAGAGACCACCACCACTGGTGAGCGAGTAGGTCCTCACACAGATGTAGAGCCCGTCAAAGCGTCGTACACCGAGGGTTAAATCAGGAATCCCGCCGGAACGCCGGGAGTTAGTTATGTAAATACCGAGTAATAATACGTCTCGGACGAAGCAATAGGAGACATAAAACACCGAACTTCCCGGACAGACAACTGCCATGTTTAATTTCGGAAACCAAGTCATAAAAGTCGTAACGGGTGGGTACTCCACATACCGATCAATTCAGGGTATGCATACGACGGTACCTCAGACAGTCCTTTTGCCTTTTAAAGGATAGTTTATGAATGGCATTAAAAGGAAAGGACTACCTGA
>BLSH010446752.1:0-17550 GCA_018402905.1 Glandirana rugosa | reverse complement strand
CTTCTGGGGCTGGCACAGCAGCACTTTGCGGCACCAGAGACCTTAGCTAATACAAGAGTATCTGCCTCTTTTACCTTAGGGTAAGGTAAATCCGGGAAAACAAAACTGAGCTGAGGAGGAAATACGAAGGCCCATGCGTATCCTGAAACGACCGTTTTAAAGTTCCAACAGTCGAGACCCCAACTCGGCCCCTCGGAAACCTGAGGTTAGGTTCACTTAGCCGGCCTTGAGGAGACACCTAGCCTCTCCGCCAGCTTATCCCAAAATCCTGACCTGGTCTGTAAAAGTGTGCGACTCCCGCACACACTGAATATTGTCTTTTGGACCATGTAATCTTCCGGCCTAGCAGGCGCCAGTCCTGAGGCAAAACGCAACTGTGGCCCAGGTTATGGTGCTATTCAGCTTGTTGCAAACGATGAAGCTCCCTCAAGGGGATCTTCCACCACACCTGCTAGGGGCAGGATCCGCCAGCCCAGGCCAGAGCCATGGCGCTTACTTAGCCATAGCTAGCCAGGACAAACCTACAATGTGTATGATGTCACATGAAGCCTCATCCTGGAACCTACTGCCAGCTCTGGCTCTTGAGCTACCAGGATTCTGGTCGCTTCACCTGAATACTGCATCCGCACTCTCTTCCACACTTTCAGTGCTATAAACATGGCCACTAGAGCCTAGGCCGACATTCGGCCCAACCACCGTATCTTCCAGGGAAGAGCGACCGGCTTGCTTGCCTTAGCAAACTTCGACAAGTAGAGAGGCAGCCTTAAGATCCTTCACATCCTTATCTCTGGATGGATAGAGCTTGGCCTGCTCAGAAGGGAGGTATATCTCGCAACCTGGCCCATCCAAAATTATGTCCCCTAGTCCCGTTAGGAATAGGGAGAATAGAACACTCTCTCTGAGGCTACGTCTCTGCTATTGCGACCCCAAAGTCGCATGATTCAAAGCGCGACTCTACAGCGCGACTAAGTGCAGCCCCCGAACCAACTTACAGTCTTTCTTTCCGAGGAACTAAGCGAGGCATCATGAGGCCGGAACGAGCCTGTATCCTCCGGGGCTACGTCGGCCACTGAGCCTGACATAGTGGTGGTTTCGCTCCTTGTGTGGGATGTGCCCCATTCCTTTAGGGACTGCTGCACCACATGCTTTACCGGCGACTCCATCTGCTGGTTTTCTGTCTCTTTTTTCCCGACCGCCCGGGCGTAACAGAGGTCGCACAGAGACTTGCCCTCTGGGACTTGTGCCCGACATCCCCAGCAGGCTCTGTGACCAGAGCGGCTGTTGTGGCGGTGGGAGCGGTGTCTGGAGGAGGAATGGGAACGTCTCCTCTGAAGGCGGTCTCCAGCGAGGTAGTGCAGGAAAGTTTCCAGAGTTGCTGCAACTTTAAGTCGCATAGACAAGTCGCACTGGAGGGAACAGAACCCGAGGCGCCCCCAAAAGGGCAAAGTGACTCTCTGCCTCACTGTCTGACTCACTTGGTGCCTTATCTGCATCAAATTAACCTCAGAACCTGTGTAATCCACACGCCCCCGGGCCCAAAGCGACGAGGCGGCAACCCCAGCTGCATAGCGGTGAGTGCGGTGCCTAGAGAAGGATTCAGAGCTTCTGCTATGAAGGCTGGATTTTGACAGTGACTTATGATGACCAAATCTGGATGAAGAAAGTTGATGTTGTGACCTAAGGAGGTCTTACTGATCTCCTGCCGTGTATTGTGAATCTGACCTAGAAGGACACAAAAAAAAAAGCACAAAATAGGGTAGAAAGAAAACCAAAAGTGTGCCCAGGCAAGCAAAGGGTTAAACACCCTCTCAAACTTGCTACACAAGGGCTGGCCACAGGGGGAGCAGTAAAACATCTGGTGTGTGAACTGCACAGATAACCAAACTGCACAGGTGATACAATCACACCAAGACAGCACACAAGGTTGCATAGCAGAGCATATACCTGTGATGATTGCATACAGCATGGAGACTGCTGCAAGCTCTCCGCAGAGAAAACTCAATATCAACAGTCCTGACCATTGAACGAATTTCTCCCACAGCACACCTGCGCTGAGTCTCTGGGTAGGAATAACCCAGGGACACTCGGCCATTTAGAGAGAGCAGAGGCTTGGAACGCAGGTGCGCGCTAGCCACCACAGGCTGAAAGACATTAAAGCCAGGAAAAGAAAACAGACAAACAGATAAACGCACAAACTGCTGCCATGGAGTATGCAATAGAAAGGTATACATTACCGCACACGGCATCCCCCACGATTACGCCTGGATACAGAGGAGGCTAGGCTATTAGGCCGTACTGCTGCTTTGCCTGCCAATGGCCAGGCTTGAGCTCTACATGACACCGCATCCAACACCCCTCTCCACCCCGCTCATGGCTGGGGGTTCTCTGGAGATTACACTTGATGCCACATCCATCACCCCTCTTCACCCCACTCACAGCTGGGGACTGCTAGGGATTTACATGGGACCGCATCCATCGCCCTTCTCCTCCCCGCTCATAGCTGGGGCTGCTGGAGGTTACACATGGTGCCGCATCCATCACCCAACTCACAACTGGGGACTGCTAGGGATTTACATGGGACCGCATCCATCACCCCTCTCCACCCCGCTCTAGCTGGGGCTGCTGGAGATTTTACATGGCACCGCATCCATCACCCCTCTTCACCCCACTCACTGCTGAGGACTACCGGGGATTTACATGGGACTGCAGCTATCGCCCTTCTCTGACCCACCAACGGCTGGGAATTTCTGGAGACGCCACACATCTTCTGGATCACAACTTGCCGAACAACCAGGCCTCGATCGTGGTCACCTTATCCAAGGTAAGACTTCAATCATTCTGGTCTTCAGGAGGAGGACAAAAAAAGAACACGGCCCCTGGCTCTGAGCCTAAATTTATGGGAGTGGGGTCCTATAGGAGTGGAGAGGAGGCGGGGTTAACCCATACATATGCTGCCATGCAGTCTGTCAGGAAAATAATAATATCATCATGAAAAAAAGTGATAATGTTCAAAGTAGTCCATGTTCAAAGTTCACAATAAATCCACACCTATGGGAGTGCTAGGAGGAAGTCCATTTGAAAATATCCATCTGATCATGTTGGCTTGGCCTTTGTAATGGGGGTCAAATTATAAAGTGAGAGCACACCCTTGGGATTCCTGATAGAGGTGTCACACAAACTATTACGTTAGACTCACAGTTTATTTTCCACTTTTTGATTTACCAACCGTTCAGCGTCTGCTACCCCTCTCTGACAATTGTTCCATTGGCTTCCACTCACGCAACAAATAAAATTCAAAATACTAACAACTTACAATGTTCACTAACCTAGTCTCTACATCACTAACCTAGTCTCAAAATAGCAACCAAATTGTTCACTTTGTTCCTCCTAAGACCCCCTGCTCTCTAGCTCCCTTGTCATGTCCTCCCATGCTCCCCACCAGCACTTCTCTGAAGCCTCTTTTATCCTTTGGAGCTCCATACCTCAATCTTTCCAAATATCTAACAACTTTTCTTTCTCCATCAGCTCCTTTCCCACAGTTATTACCTTTTGTATCACTTGATCCTCCATTTTAGTTTGTATAGAGCAGGACCCTCTGATTCCTCCTATATTGAATTGTAGTGTACGACACAATTCCAAAAAAGTTGGGATTTGCAAATCTCATAAACCCATATTTTATTCACAATCGAAATTAGAAACATATCAAATATTTAAACGGAGAAAATGTACAATTTTAAGAAAAAAATAAGGTAATTTTGAAATTGATGGCAGCAACACATTTTAGAAAAGTTGGGAGAGGGCCATATTTACCATGGTTTGGCATCCCTTCTTCTTTTACCAACACTCTGTAAAGGTCTGGGAACTGTTGCTGGGGTTTTGGGAGAGGAATGTTGTCCTATTTTTGCCTGATATAGGATTCTAACTGCTCAACGGTCCTGGGTCTTCTTTGTCGTATTTTTGTTTCAAGATACGCCAAATATTTTCAAATGGTGAAAGGTCTGGACTGCAGGCAGACCAGTTAAGCACCCAGATCTTTATCACTACAAACCTATGCTGTTGTCATACCTGCAGTATGTGGTTTAGCATTCTCCTGCTGAAATATGAAATGCCTTCCCTGAAAAAGATGTCATCTGGATAGGAGCATTGATGGTGCCTTCCCAGGTGTGTAAGCTGCTCATTTCATATGCACGAATGCACCCCCATACCATCAGAAATGCAGGCTTTTGATCAAATGCTGATAACAAGGCAGAAGGTTCCTCTTTTCTTTAGTCTGGAGGATGCAGCACACATGATTGCCAAAAAGAATGTAAAATTTTGATTCGTCTGACCACAGAACTGTTTCCCACTTTGCAACAGACCATTTTAAATGAGCTTTGGCCCAAAGAAGACAGCTTTATTTCTGCATTATGTTCAGATATGGCTTCTTCTTTGCATGATAGCGTTTTACCTTCCATTTTTAGATGACAAAGCAAACCATGCAGACAGTGATTTTGAAAGTATTACTGAATCCATGCAGTGAATTCCATCACAGAGTCATGCTTGTTTTTGATGCAATGCTGTCTGAGGACCTGAAGATCGTATTGGTTTTCTGCCTTTTCCCTTATGCACAGACATTTATACAGATTCTCTGCATCTTTTTGATGAAATTGTGTACTGTATGTTTAAGCATGGACTACTTTGGACATTATCACTTTTTTCTTCACAAAATCAATATTATTGTTACACTATTGTGAATATTAGTTATTATCATTATATTATTTTATTGTTTAATTGCATAATAGCGCTGCACTATATTTATTCATTCAATTACTACCTACACCGTTTTGTGTGTATGGCTAATATTTGAGGGCTGGTGCGCACTTTTTTTTCATTTCATTTCATAGAGTTTACATATACTTTAACCCCTGGCATGACTACATAGAATGTAGGCCTCATATACACTGGCGTTATTAACGTTGCGTTTTTGATCTGTAGATGGCGTTGGCGTTCTTAAGCTGTAAATGTAACGCAGGACCGGCGCGTGCCGAAGCTGCAGCATTAGAGCGTTTTTGACGCTGAGCAGGCCAAAACACTCACTAACACACATTAGCGACGTTAACCGGCGTTTTGAGCACCGCGTTTTTAGCACCGCCGTTTTCTGTTTTAAAATGTCCAAAAATAGCAGAGGTATGTCTTTTCAAACAAAACGCGACTTAGCACTAACGCTCAATAACACGCATTAACGCCAATGCAAAATTCCAATGAAATCGTGTTTTTACTGACAATTTTTTCCTGGCATCGGCCCGGCATTACAGCTTGTTTTTTCAAAATGCCCGTGTAGATGAGGCCTTAGCTCTGGCCTTAATTCATTGAATCCCAGCACATTTTTGCAGCATCGGTAAGTGGGTACGTATACAAAATAAAAAACACAAGATGAACAAGTATCTCATTCAGAAAGTATTAGCATTCTGCTTTTTATGTTGCAATGATAATTATGGTTATTAACATTATTTGTACAGTGCCATGCTAATGTGCAAACTATTTTAGAGGGAAGAGTGGAATGACATATGGAAACAAAACAGATGGAACACTCTGTCTAAATACTACTGCTGTATAGAGCTGTCAGTTATGATGTCACAATGTCTATAACATTAAGTATCTTCTCACACATTTTAATTATCAAGTAAATATAGCTATATAGTTGTTAAAGACAAAAACAGACATCCATTAAATGTAACGTTTTAAATTCAACAAACAGTATTTGTATTTGATTTACATATCTTTGGCAACTGCAGCTGATCTTCTCCACTCCCACTTTGAAAGGATCTGTTATAAATGGTTCAGATTTAGTGGAGACTTAAGGCCTGTACACACGGTACAACTGTTGTACAACAACGGTCGTACAACCAGCTTGTTGTACGATCATCCGGCCGTTAGTACATGCGATTACAACAGCCGTCGTACAACGGTTGTACAACTGAAGTTGGATGAGCAGACTAGAAAACTTTGGTTGTACAACAAGCGGTTGTATGACTGTTGTACCGTGTGAACAGAGAAGTTGGTCCAACAAAGTTGTATGTACAAAACACGCATGCTTAGAAGTCAGGAACGCCTAGAAGTGTCCGTTATGGGAAACCTACATTCCTAATTCACAAATCACATGCACCTGAACTTCCTCGTTATACGCTTGTAACACGTCACTACGTTCGGCTTGGTTGTACGATCACTTAGTGCATGTCAGTACGTGAGACGCAACAGCCAACATCCAACTTGGTCCAAAGTTGGACGTTTGGTTGTATAACCATTGCACCCATGAGTACGAGGCTTAAGATAAGTTTACTTTTCAGGAACTTGTCCCAGTAGGGCCCATTCAAACTACTGTGTTGCGTTAGCACGCAAGTTACATCAATGTATAATAACACATGCCACATGCATTTGTACATTCTGAATGGTCCCCCCAGGGACCCGCTAACTAACATGAGTTGCCGTGGGATGATCTGCATTTGTGTGTTTTGGTGTGTTAGGCAGCCTATTCAAATGAAGAGGCCTTCTAAGACCCCTTTTCACACCGAGGCGTTTTTCAGGCGCTTTTGCGCTAAAAATAGCAATTAAAAAGTGCCTGAAAAACTCCCCCCAATACACCCCAGCGTGAAAGCCCGAGTGCTTTCACACTGGGGCAGTGCGCTTGCGGGACGGTAAAAAAAGTCCTGCAAGCTGCATCTTTGCAGGGGTGTGTGAGCGGTGTATTCACCTCTCCTATACGGCACCTACCCATTGAAAACAATGGGGCAGCGCTCCCAAAGCGCTGAACACCGATTCGGGAGTGCCTCGAACCGGCACTGTTTAACCCCTTGTGGGGGCTTTAAAAGCGAACTGCCGCCGCCCGAATAGCGGCGTCATTGCGCCACTATAATGAGCAGTGAAGCGCTGCAAATTAGCAGTGTTTTACCGCTAACGCTCGGACGGCCCCGGTGTGAAAGGAGCCTAAATGTAATGCACGTTAACACACGACACGCTTTAATGTAAATCTCCCCATACACCAATGGAGTGTTAAATATTCATCTACCTTCCTACCTTCAACGATCTCCACCATGGACCCTGGCCAGCACCACAAACTCTTTCTGGAAAAACCCAACTCCTCTTTTTAGTGCACAAAAGCTCCAAGGCCCCATTGATTACAATGGGTGAGCCATACTCCAGCTGTCCTTCAGAATACCGGTCATCCATCAGAAAGTAATTTATGACAAATTAAAACTTCCCTTGGAACCCCATTGTAAGAGAGGGCAGTCCTAGGAAATCAGGGGTTTAAGTCTTATTATAAAAGTCCCATAGAGATATGAAACCAGTAGGTAATTTAACATTTTGGTCTCCACAAAAGACTGGCATACACGTTTTTGGGTAGACTGATACATTAAATGGCCATTTCACTTTTATTGACCTTGTTCTTTAATAAATGGTCACACTCAGTTTTCAGTCCTGCCCAGTACGGCACAGCCTTTCTCTTGAAAACCCTTACATCAACTCCTCTTCATAGTGCACATGCTAGCCTCAGCTCCATTTAGGGAACTAGCACCCTATTCACACTTGTGCGACTTGACAAATCCTACCCCATGTTTTCCAATGATAACCATTCATATATGTGCTACTTCAGAGTAGTTCATGCGCTACTTTAGTCCAACTTTCATGCAATTTGAGAGCCATAGACTTCAATGTTAAAACTCAAAAGTTGCATGAAAGTCGTACCTGAATGTTTTAGGCTCCATAAACACATGTGCGATTTGTCATGCAACTTTGGACATCAAAGACCCATGACAAGTCATTCTGCATCTTTTCCAATGTTAACCATTCATATATGTGCGACTTAGGCCCCTTTCACACTTGTGCAACCCGATTTTACCGCAATTTTTTTGCATCGATTTTTTACACGATTTGGGATCAGTACGACTTTGGTCCAACTTTGTTGCAACTTTGGCTCAATGAAAACATATTACAAAGTCGTACAGAAGTAGTACAAAAATTGCATCTATATTATTCAGGTGCGATTTGCATGAGACTTTGAGGGTTTAACATTGAAGTCTATGGACCTCAAGTTGCATCAAAGTTGATCCAAAGTAATGCAGGGACTACTTTGAAGTCGGCACGACTTGAAAGTCGTACAGATATGAATGGTACTCATTGGAAATAATGGGGAACGACTTGTCATGCCACTTTGCAGTCCCAAATCGCAGGACAACTCTCACAAGTGTGAAAGGGGTTAAAGTTGCAGCAACTTCAAAGTAGTTCATGCACTACTTTGGTCCAACTTCCATGCAACTTGGGGGCCATAGACTTCAATGTTAACACTCAAAAGTTGCATGAAAGTCGTACCTGAATGTTATATAATGCAATAGTTGTGCAACAGTTGGTCAAAGCCAAAGTAATTTCCAAGTTGCACCCATCCAAAGATTCATCAAAGTTGCATTAAAGTTGCACCAAAGTTGTAACCGTACAAGTGTGAATAGAGCCTTACATGCAACAGTGGTGCAAAAGTGGGTCCGACTTTGTATAAGGATAAGTCACATCCAAGTTGTACCCACCCAAAGTTGAGTCAAAGTTGCATCAAAATTGGACTCCAAAGCCACTGTGGAGATGTGTGAACCGGCTGCATAGAGAGCCGGTCACAATCTCCTGCTATGCGGGGAAACCGCACTCAACCTAAAGCCTCGTACACACGATGCGACGGTCATACGACCGGACGTCCAAAATTGTATGTCGGCTGTTGTGTCTCGCATACTGACGTGCACTAAGCGATTGTACAACCAAGCCTAACGTGGTGACGTGTTACGAGCGTATAAAGAGGAAGTTCAGGTGAATGTGATTTGTGAATTAGGAACGTAGATTTACACGAACGGATACTTCCGGGTGTTCCTGACTGAGCATGCGTGTTTTGTAGGTACAACTTGTTGGACCAACTTCTCTGTACACATGATACAACAGTCGTACGACCGCTTGTTGTACAGCAAAAGTTTTCTAGTCTGCTCATCCAACTTCTGCTCATCCAACTTTTGAGCTTTCAGAAGCTCAAAGGACCAGCTGTGGAGCAAAGGAAAAACAAGTGAAGCTGAATGGGGTAATTAATGTGAAACTGCTGCTTTGCCCCCTATAATCAAAACTATGTCTTTAGGCCACGGGGTTGATATAATTTTTGCCAGCCATCAATCATGTTTTTTAAAAGTGATCAGTTGTTTGATCACTTTTAAGGTCACGAAAAGACACCTCCAGTGCAGTAAACTGGCCAATCATAGTTCCCTAATCTTCTTTGTAGATAATGAAGCTGGAAGCCAGGAGCATTCCACCACATCCGGTTTCAGTTCATTCCATGGTTAGTGTAGCTAGGGAAGAAGATAATCAAACATGAATCGTGCTTGATTAACTGCAATGGAGGGCTGGGGAGAAACTAAAGGTCTCCATAAAGAGTACCTGTCACTTGCACATGCTATCACATAAGGCGCTTGTTACCTATTTGTAATAGCAATAAAGGTAAATGAAAAAAAAAAAGTGTAAAAATGCACAAAAAAATTGAACAAATAATATAAAAAAAACCTTAAAAGCACCCCGGCCCCTCCCCCGTGCATACATGCACACAAGATTGCACAATACTATTGTATTGCCCAGAATGTTAGAGAGAGCAATAATGCCAAGCACATTTACATCACTTTTTTTGTAACCAATTTATTCCTCCTCTTAGATTCTGTACCCATCTCTCCTAGCAGATTGGTCTCCCCTAAGCACCAGGTTTTATTTTCAGCATTCCGTGACATCATCCAAATTGACAGGAAAGTAAACAGAGTTTAGAAAGCTGTTTTCTCTGAGATAAATCACAGTCACTTGGACAATAAATCCTACTTGCTTTGTAACATGTGAAGAACAAATAATGCTGCTTATTCAACCAGCCTACAGCCTATCTTGCATCAACCTGATTCTTATTTATTAGATAGCAATAAACAATAAAATGATTGCAGTTGGAACTACCCTAAAGATATTAACTCTTCTCTGCAAAACCAGGTATGCCTAGTTCTGTATAGGGACTCATGCACAATGGCTGTATTTCCACATTCAGGAAACACAGCTACCACCTATAGCAGGGATGGCGAACTCATGGCATGTGTGCCACAGCAGCTGGCACGCAGAGCCCTCTCTGTGGGCACGCAAGCTATACTCAGAAGAAAAGCACACACTGACCAGCCATCGCCAGTGCCCAACCCCCCATAGAACTACATCTTCCACTATTGCCAGGGGTAGGGTTGCCACATCATCCCTTTAATCCAGGACACATATGAATTACACAGGTTCTGAGGCTAATTTAATGCAGATAAGACACCAAGTGAGTTTAATTACCACCTTAATCAGCCACAGAACCTGAGTAATTCATGTGTGTCCTGGATTAAAGGGATGATGTGGCAACCCTAGCCAGGGGTGACGTGTCCGGGTGGGCATGGACAAGACACAGCGGTGTTGCCAGGTTGGATGGAGTTTGGCAAGCGGAACACCTGGTGGGGATTGAGCCAATGGGAGGCCATGAAATTGATGTACCCATGTCAGCAGATAGTGAGGAGAGGCAGCAGTAGGAAGAAGGTGATTACAGGCGCCAACAAAAGGAGAAGCTGCTGCCAGGGACACTGATACTGGACGCAGGTGAATGCTAAACTGACTGCAATCCCTCCTGGGGTATGCGATCATCACCTGGGTGGTTGGTTGTCTGCATCAGGAACAGCAAGGACTCTTTCACACTTGAATGTCCATTTTCACAGACTCCGCTTGCTCAGCAGGGATCGATCCGCTGATCCCTGCTGAGCCGGAGAATGACAGGTCTGTGTCTGCTCACTGTGCACAGACGGACCTATCAGAGCCCCGCTCTCCTCTATGGGGGATCTGATGAAAACGGATCCGTCTGTCCGTTTTCATCCGATCCGCCAGACAGATGGAAAATAGGGTTTCCATCTATCTGGATTTAGTGGAGTTGAGCGGATCGGATGTCAACAAACATGTCACCAATGACATCCGTCGATCCATAGAGGTACATGGAGCATCCATTCAGATCCGCCTGAAAAACTGACAGGCGGACCTAAACGGTCCGCATGTGTGAAAGGGGCCTAAGAGGAAAATATACAGAACTTGATGAGAGTGTGCTGTGATGTCTGGAGGTGAACATGGGACACATCAGAAATCATTGGGCTGTGTCATCATGAGGAGCAGTAATCTGAATACAGCTATGTACAGTTTGTGTATAAACTTTATATTGACGATGTTAATGGGTTTTTTTCAGTAAAAAACTGTATCATTGAAAGCTCTGTTATTGTGTTTTTCTTTCAAGACAAAATATGTTAATTCATTCGGACAACTGCATGAGTTGTTTTTTCTAAACTAAAACCTCAGTATTCAGGTTTAATTGCAGTGTTGGCACTTTGAAATAAATAAGTTGGTTTTGTGTTGCAGTTTGGGCACAAAGGCTTAAAAAGTTTCGCCAATGAATGTTTATAAGTGGGTTTATACTGCTACTTGTGTAAACCTGTGCATGCGTAAAGCTGTATGTCCTTGGACGCAGACTATCTGGCCTTAAACACATGGGGGAATAGGGTAATATAATCCAAATTGCAGGTCAGAGGCGTAACTAAAACCTTCAGGGCCCCGGTGCAAGAAATTATGAAGGGCCTCCTGACCCTTGGTCAGGGCCCTTCTCTCTTCCCATTGATCTTGGGGCTCTTTACTCCCATTGCGGGTCCCTTTATTACGGTACCGCAGCAGGGCCCTTTTACAAGTTCTGTAGAGGGCCCCCTTGCTGCCATCTTCGGGCCTCCCCATGGTGGTGAAATGCCAGGGCTCGGTCACAATTGCAACCTTTGCAATCCTGATAGTTCCCTCACTGGTGTCAGTAGTTTTTAATTTTTATTTTCATTTTATTTATTTTTTTACCATTTCATATTATTTCTTTTACAATTTTATTTTTACAATTTTTTACATTTTTTTTAGGAGCTTTGATGAGATATCAGGGGTCTAAACAAACCTCAGCCCTCAATCTTCATCTGTGTAGCCTCAGCTGCACAGAATGAATGGACAGGAATAGCTGTGCACCGAGCCTTCCATTCATTCAGAAATGGAAGTATAGTGCAAATAGTTTACTATGCCTCAGTTATGAATGAACCAATTGGTACCAATCACTGACTCTGTTCATTCAGAAAAGGAAGGAGCCAGTAAATGCCAAATTTACCGACCCGTTTCCATCTCTCCATCATGACACATCTTCTACAGCAGCTGTCAGGAGAGAGGAGGGGGGGAGACAGAAGCTCTGTGGGGGGACACAGGGACTCTGGGAACAGCAGAAGAAAAGTAAACTGGATAGATGAAAATGGAGGAGATTGGTTCCTCTCCACCCCCGCCATCCCTCCTATTCAAGTGTACAAGGGAGGCACATGGGCCCCCTGGACCAAGGGGCCCGTTTGCAACTGCAACCCCTATCGTTACACCCCTGTTGCAGGTGTATTTATGCACCCAGGATACACAGCTGGTGTGTATCGTTGACCACAGTAATGAGTGTCTGTATGCTGCCTTACACTGCTATTTGGCCTCATTTGCCTGTGTACATGAGGCCTAATACCTAGTGTGTTGGTGTCATTAGCTAATGGACAGATGTAGACACCTTCACATCATGTAATAGGAGAACAGAGAAGAATTGAAATAGTAAGGAAGTTATATTGACTTTTGTTTCTTTTCTTCTAATGTAATTGTGTCAAGTGGTAATTGTTCTATGTATTATCACTAAAGGAGGAATTACCTTTCTTCCTAAATTCTTTATAAACTTTTGTACAAATAAAGATTTACAGATTTTATTTATATTTCTATGATTGTTCTAGTTTGTTGGCACCATAAAAATTCCATTCTTCCCTATTAAATTTTATATTGACTTTATTCACTTTACAATCTGCCATGGAGAAGAGTTTGTGCTGCCCTCATTCCTTATAAAATATAGGGGAACCTAAAGTTTAGGTATGTATATTTTACATAGTTACATGACCCAGCTTGAACCAATGTAAGTATGTATGTACCATACTGGTGGGATCCCGATGGAGGCTGGAAATCATTGCAGTAGGCTTTACTACTTCAACAATTGTCAACCAGCTTCCGTGTCTCATGGCAAGCGGCTACCCTGTTGCTCAGTGAACACAGTAGGGCACCATTCAGAAAACATTTAGCATTTTCTCAATGAATGCAAAGCATTCTCTGATTGGCCAAGCAAGGGGGTGACATCACAATCTCTACCTTGTCCAGTCAGAGAATGCTTGGCACAGGACCCGGAACCTAGCAGTGATCACTGAAGTAGTGGCGCCTACTACAGTGATTTCCAGCTTCCATGGGATTCTGGAATAACCATACTTACATTGGTCTAAGCTAGGTCAATGTAACTATGCAAAAATAACCATACCTAAACTGAATGTACAACTATACATTCAGTTTTCTGAGCGTGGCGCACACACAGGCAGCCCAAGAGAGACGCACACAGCAAAATCCACGCCTCTTCTCCTAATCCACAGCAATGATTGACAGCATTTCTGTGTTTCTCTCTCATGCTACCTGTGTGTTCAGCGATCAAACTAAAGCCTCGTACACACGGGTCGATGATCGTATACAACAGGTCGTACGAATGACCGTTGTATGCTAAATTGACCGTTAGTACGTGCGATTAGAACAGCCTACGTACGACGGTCGTACAACAGCAGTTGAATGAGCAAACTAAAAAGCTTTGGTAGTGCCAACAAGCGGTCGTACGACCGTTGTATCATGTGTACAGAGAAGTTGGTCCAACAAGTTGTACTGTGCAAAACACGCATGCTCAGAAGTCAGGAACAACCGGATACAAATTACATGCACTTGAACTTCCTCTTTATACGTTCATAACCCGTACACGAGATACAACAGCCAACATACGATTTGAGCCGTTTGGTCGTACGATCGTCGACCCATGTGTATGAGGCTTAAGTGAACAGTTGTACTACAGAGGGTGAGCACATTCGTAGAGGGTCTCCATAGGTCTCGGCGGCACAGGGGAACATATAGCATGGGAAGTGTGTTAGCGTGGCCAGGGACACTTTCAAAGGTAAATGCGGAGGCGGATTTTCGTTTTAAAAAAAGCAAATACATGTAAGTTATAATATTTTCTGTTTTATGAAAAAATAAAATAGGCTCAGACAAAGCAGACACTTTTTTTTTTTGTTTTACATGCAGAAAAGCAAATGTAATATATCATTTTTTAAATGATCCTTTGTCCTGATGTTTATGTTACTGTCACTCGTGGCACAGTAATTAGTGTTTTGTGGGTACAGGGCTGCTGCATATGTGTGCAGTGTATACAACGGATAAAAATAAATGTAAACTCAATTTTCGCAATTACAGTGCCTTGCGAAAGTATTTGGCCCCCTTGAACTTTGCGACCTTTTGCCACATTTCAGGCTTCAAACATAAAGATATAAAACTGTAATTTTTTATGAAGAATCAACAACAAGTGTGACACAATCATGAAGTGGAACGAAATTTATTGGATATTTCAAACTTTTTTAAGAAATAAAAAACTGAAAAATTGGGCGTGCAAAATTATTCAGCCCCTTTACTTTCAGTGCAGCAAACTCTCTCCAGAAGTTCAGTGAGGATCTCTGAATGATCCAATGTTGACCTCAGTATGTTTGGCGTAAAAGCAACACAGCTTATCACCCTGAACACACCATCCCCACTGTCAAACATGGTGGTGGCAGCATCATGGTTTGGGCCTGCTTTTCTTCAGCAGGGACAGGGAAGATGGTTAAAATTGATGGGAAGATGGATGGAGCCAAATACAGGACCATTCTGGAAGGAAACCTGATGGAGTCTGCAAAAGACCTGAGACTGGGACGGAGATTTGTCTTCCAACAAGACAATGATCCAAAACATAAAGCAAAATCTACAATGGAATGGTTCACAAATAAACATATCCAGGTGTTAGAATGGCCAAGTCAAAGTCCAGACCTGAATCCAATCGAGAATCTGTGGAAAGAACTGAAAACTGCTGTTCACAAACGCTCTCCATCCAACCTCACTGAGCTCGAGCTGTTTTGCAAGGAGGAATGGGCAAAAATTTCAGTCTCTCGATGTGCAAAACTGATAGAGACTTCCCCAAGCGACTTACAGCTGTAATCGCAGCAAAAGGTGGCGCTACAAAGTATTAACTTAAGGGGGCTGAATAATTTTGCACGCCCAATTTTTCAGTTTTTTATTTGTTAAAAAAGTTTGAAATATCCAATAAATTTCGTTCCACTTCATGATTGTGTCCCACTTGTTGTTGATTCTTCACAAAAAATTACAGTTTTTTATCTTTATGTTTGAAGCCTGAAATGTGGCAAAAGGTTGCAAAGTTCAAGGGGGCCGAATACTTTCGCAAGGCACTGTATGTAAGCCAACAGGAGGACAGCACTGTGACAGTGTTTTCACTGCACTACAAAAATTAACAACAACTAAAAATCAGTGTGGTGCTATTAATTATGCGTAAAATATATGGATTCAGCAACCGCCATAAAATTCTCATGTGCAAAAATCAAATGTGCATACACAAATAATAGGGGAATTATAAATAAATAAAATACAAATTCACCAAAAATATATACGTAAAACAATTGTGAAGTGCCCCAATAACAGTGATATTCCACTTTAAATCAGTATTGAAACAAAATCATCCATAAGTGACAAGACGACTCCCCGTGTGACCCATTTGGTGTTCTTCTAAAACAAAAAGGCTCGGTACAAGTCTAAAAGATCTTCACCCTGCGTCACACTTATCTGCTCGCCTTCATTAAATGACCTCTCTGGATAATATGAGATCTCATCGGCTTGTTCCCCACAGTGGGTTAAGACCGCAGTATGATCTCTCTCCTATCCTGATTCCCCACTCAGACCTCAATCGGAGAATCCTCATTATGTGCATAGAAATATGAAACACAAATAGACCAACATAGTGCTCACTGTGTATTTATTTAAAATAACAGGAAGATTAAAAACACTCACATAGGAAAAGATACTCCCAGCGCAAACAGAAAACATTCACAAACATACTGGCCAAAGATTATTTGCATATGCACATATCATTTTTGCGCATGAGAATTTTATGGTGGTTGCTGATGACAATGTATATATTTTATGTGTTCATTTTATATAGGTGTACACTGCACCGCACTGATTTTTGGTTATTGTCATGTACAGTGAATAGGCACAGGTTCTGTTTAACCATACCCTTTAAGCCACTCCCACTGTTAGGCACAATCTTGCCATCTCTGCCATTTGCCTTAACTTGTTTTTGGGCTCTATCTCAGGGTGCCCCATGTCTTTCATATGAAAAGAGAAAGTGCGTGATCAGCGCTAAAGGCATGAAAACTTATTGTGAGCAGTAAAGCAAAAAGAGTGTAACACAGTCTCTAAAGTCCAACAAATGATAATGAAATGCAGAGCTCATGTAAAGTGACTATAAAGTATTCTGTGGGGCCACAGAAAACATCAAGACACCATATGTAACCACAAATAGTCCAAGCAATGACAATCCAATAAAAACACAAAAATCCTACAGGGTATATCACAAGAGGGGTCTTCCAATAGATGTAAGGTGGCAACTCACCAGATCCCCAGGCTGTCACGCCTAAGAGAACAACAAACATGCTTTAGACGTCAAGCATAGTAATGGGTCATCAGGTGTCTCCCCTCTTGATAGAATCCCTGTGTTGGATTCAGAAAGATTAATGAAACAATAATAGTGCAGTATGCCAAAACTTCACTGGTGATGGTTTTCCTTGTTGCCTGTGAAGTTTTGGCATACTGCACTATTATTGTTTCATTAATCTTTCTGAATCCAACACGGGGATTCTATCAAGAGGGTAGACACCTGATGACCCATTACTACGTTTGACGTCTAGAGCGTGTTTGCTGTTCTCTTAGGTGAGACAGCCTGGGGATCTGGTGAGTTGCCATCTTACATCTATTGGAAGACCCCTCTTGTGATATACCGTATAGCAGGGGTAGGCAACCTGCGGCCCTCCAGCTGTTGTAGAACTACATTTCCCATGAGGCATTGCAAGGATGATGGGTACAATTACTCCCAGAGGCATGATGGGACTTGTAGTTTTGCAACAGCTGGAGGGCTATAGGTTGCCTACCCCTGCCCTATAGGATTCAGCAGGTTTTTTGTGTTTTTATTGGATTGTCATTTCTTGGACTTTTTTGGACTATTTGTGGTTACATATGGTGTGGTGATGTATTCTGTGGCCCCACAGAATACTTTATAGTCACTTTATATGAGCGCTGCATTTCATTATCACATGTTTTTCATAATCCTAGTTATGCTCACACTTTCCTACACTGTTTTGACTTTTTAACAGTATAACCTGGAGAATTACCCTTATGCCTATCGTTAATGAAGGCACCTTGACCCACCCCTGTACTGGGGAAAGGTAGCCATGACTGATGGGAGAGGGGCAGCGATGGGGCGTGAGCAAAGCAAGTGGGGGAAGTGGCACAGATGGG
>BLSH010446737.1:106269-118221 GCA_018402905.1 Glandirana rugosa | reverse complement strand
CCCTCTCCCACTCATTAGCATTATGTGATGTTGTTCTCAAATCCCCCCATCTGACCTCAAATTTACGCCCCCTTGACCACTTATTTAACAACTCCTGGTTCCCTCCAGGCCTCGAAATCCGGAGTTTCCAGTGGTGGACCAATAAAGGCCTATTCCACATAGGCCATTTCCTCACTTCCATGGGCCCTATTTCCTTATCATATTGCATTAACAAATTAGAGATGCCTCCCTCTGAAAAAATCTGCTTTCTTCAGATATTTCACTTCATGTCTTCTCTGTGGAAGAATAGAAAGGAGTTCGTAGGTGTTTTCCCTACGAAAAGTGGTGTTCCGATCTACATGATCAAAGGGGTGGAATTTCTCTAATCTATGCATCACTGACGGAAAGCCCAGATAAACCTTCTTATGCAATTAAATGGGAAAAGGACCTAGATGTTTGCTGGGAGGCGGACATGTGGGGCTCTCTGTTCCAAAGATCCTCCAAGGGAATGGTTAATATAGCTATGCGAGAAGCTGGTTTGAAAGTCTTTATGCGTTGGTACCTGGTTCCAACCCGCTTGGCTTCTATGTACCCGAACTCTTTGGGCCTCTGTTTCAGAGGGTGTGGACTCCTGGGGTCCTTTGTTCACATCTGGTGGGAATGCCCTCGGGTCCAAGGATTCTGGAACAGAGTGTTTCATTTGATTAGAAGGATCTCGGGACAGGCAGTTCCCCAAAGCCCGGAAGTTGCACTTCTTAACGCCAGACCTGAGGGCCTCTCCAAATCCCTTTTCAGACTCATCCACTTTATTTGCCGGGAGCTAAAATTACAATTGCTAAAGCCTGGAAAAGGCCCTCTGTGTCCTTTTCGGCAGAAAAACAAAAAGCTCATGGATTATGACCCAGGAAAGACTTGCAAATACAATTCTGGACTCCTCGATCAAATTTGGGGTCCCTGGATAACTTACCTGAATTTACCTCCGTGAACTACTGGTTTTGGCTTTCCCTTTTTTTGTTCCCTGGTGTCTCCTATTTCCTCTTCTCTTTTCTCTTCTCTCACCTAGGCTTTCTGTGCTCTCTAGGCTCTTTGTCCTACTCTTTTCTCTTACCTTTAGTAGAAACTGTTGTTTGATTCACATTGGCAGGCGAGTCGAAGTTGGCTGTTGGTCAAGATAACTCTTCCCCTAAGTAAGGGGAGGGGACTTAACTCAGACACACTATAAATTTCCTCTTCTATAATAATAGCCTACTCTTCCTTTTCTTTTTTTATTTTAGTCAGCTTTTGTTTGAGTACATAACATTACTATTCTATGTCATAGAGCTGTACTAGGCAAGCCCGTAGGCCTCATTACAAATTTATGGTGTGTTATGGTTTATCATTAGGAGAATCCCTTTTTCTTTTTGAGGAGGGCACGATTGGAGGCCCACAGTCCACAGTGTGTCCCCATTTGGGGTGGTACTGGGGGTTAGATTCTGCCTCTTTTAATATAGGCTTTCTCACTGGGATCGATTTACTCATAGTATTTACCTATACATTTTCTAGTATTATGTGACCTTTGTATGTTTTTTTTTTTTTACCTTCCAGTGTGACTTTAATATTTGTCAATTTTCTGTACCCTTTGTTATATTCAATAAAAATCATTTAACAAAAAAAAAAAAAAAAGACACATCCAAAAGGTTGACTACAAGCCAAGCTAATTTAGACCACGCAGGGTCAACAGTTACATGGAGTATCTTGAGCAAATTAGGTGACCATTGTCCACACAGGCCACAGGGTTCCACCAATTTACTTGTTAACCCACCTGTGCCTCTTTATATAATCCACTTTACACAACAGTGCTTTAGGAAAATGACGCTGTATATACCTGCTTTACTGAGTGCAGATCTGCTCTGATTGAGCTTTCGCTTCTCTCCTCTCTATGCCCAACATATGCAGTGGGCAGGGCCGGGGATTCCCCTCTGACGTCGGTCATGAGGGCAGGAGAGAGGCGGCCTCTCCCACTGCATATGTCGGGCAGAGAAAGGAGACAAGCGACGGATCATTCAGCATGGATCTGCACTCAGTAAAGCAGTTATATACGGCATTATTTTCCTAAAGCACTGTCCTATTACAGTAATAAACACACTGTATTGTAATAAAACAACACAAATTTAAGCAGCCAGACAGGAGGGGGGCGGTGCGGACATGGAGCTATGAGACAGAGAGGGGAGGGGGAGAGAGCAGACTGCAGATGACGGAGACACGCACTGACTCCGATATCACAGCTTGGCAGCCATGTTTTTACAGAGTCAGCGCAGAGAGGGGAAGGCAGAACCTGGCAGGATCAGCCAGGTATTACAGGTGTTACAGGGGGCCAAATTACATAGCACAAGCACTGTGCTGTATAACATGCTTTAAAGGAGCAGGATCTTTATTTTATTTTTTTTTGGGTTAACAAACGCTTTAATATATATATATATATATATATTTTAATAATAACAGTATGTTCCTTTTATTGAAAGCAAAGCATGGTACAAGTTATGCCAAAGATAATGTATATAGATTGCAGCTTCATGGTATACAGCATCATCAAATTGGTCAGTCAAATATCCAGACAGAACAGAATTCAAGAGCAGTGAAGCATCCAAGAATCATGACATATCCACCTTCAAGATAGTAGAATAGAAAAGTAAGGGAGCAAAACATCTGACAGGGCATGCCAGTTACGCCGCCCAGGGCGGCAGCACTCAAGAAGTCATAGCTTCTACATAGTCCACGGCTGCCATACCCTATCAAATTTCTGTGGGTAATTATTATTAATGTAGGTTATCTTATACATAGGATGTTCTTGATTAATAGATTTTTTCCAAGACACCACTGAGGGGGGGAACGGGAATAACATTTAAGGATAATTTCTCTTTTCACATAGTACAGCAGGTATGTAATAAATAGCCTAGTACATTTTGGTCTCTGTTTATCATTTTGCACAACTAGAAGGTATAGCTCTGGGGAAGCAGGGCAAGTCAGTTGGAGTAGGTTATTCATAGGGTCTAATACCTCTCTCCAAAAACACGCAACTCTGGGGCAGTCCCAGAACATGTGCGTATAAGTGCCTTTTGCCTCTCCACAGCGGGTACAGTCTGGGGATTTCTGCGGGTAGATCCTGTGCAGTCTCTGGGGTGTGTAGTACACTCTATGTAAGAATTTAATTTGAATCAGTTTGTCTCGAGAGGATATTAGGGGTGTGATAGTATCTTCCAATGAGTCCTCCCAGTCTTCTCTTTCTAAGTCAGGTAAGTCTGTCTAACACTGGTCCCAAAGGCGTTCCATTTTGGGAGACTCTACACTGAGCAACTCAAGGTACAGGGTGGACAGGGGCTTATCTAGTGTCTCCTGGGCCAGTAAGTCCTCAATTGGATCCCTACCTAAGCAAGGGGGGCGCAAATTGCGCCCTCATTGTTTGCCGCAATTTAAAGTAGCAGAACAGCATCCAATCAGGTAAATGAAATTTTGTCTGAATGTCAGGGAAGGAGAGAAGGGAGCCAGCTACCATTGCGGGTTGGGGATGGAGCGAAAGTGGGACATATTTGGGTTGCCCCATAACTGAGTAACCAGAGACCAATGATTGGGCTTATGGAGTCTGGTCCTGGCTACCGCCCAGTACCTAAGAGTGCTCCTAGTGGGACCTGGTAGGTAAGGATAGGCCCTAGGCCAAATTCCCCAACTCCCGCAGGGATCCCAGGACAGCCACCTCGAGACATATCGCGGCGTTGGTCCATGCAAGAGTGTACCACCATCTTACCGTAACTAGAACAGGAGCCCAGAAGTACACCCTAAGATCCGGCAGTGCTAACCCCCCACACCTGGTGGGGAGGGTCAGAGTCGATATCGCTAGCCTAGGGACAGCTCCCCCCCAGATGAAGGTTCCCACACACTTATCCACCTCCTTAAACAGGGAGTTGGGTATCCAGGTCGGACAGTTCTGGAAGACATATAAAAATCTAGGAAGTAAAATCATCTTCAGAAGGTTAATGCGGCCTAGGAGGTTCAATGGCAGGGGGGGCCCATGAGGCACATCTGGCCCTCAACTGAGTCAGTAACGGGAAGACATTCAACTCAAGGAAGCACTTTGGTTCCCGGCGAACCTGGATACCCAAATATCAGAACTGTTCCACCCAGTTGAGCTGTGTGACCTGAGTCGCAGTACGTGCTAAGGGAAATAAGGTAGACTTATCCCAATTAATCCGAATTCCTGAATATCGACCGAATTCAGTGAATATGGCCAGGGTCGCCTGTAATGAGGAGTTTGTGTCTTGGAGGTATAATAGAGCATCATCTGCATAAAGCAAAATTTTCTCTTCCATAGGCCCCTCTTTCAACCCCCTAACTCTGTCAGACCCTCTGATTAGGATCACCAGGGGTTCTAGAGCAAGGGCAAAAAGATACGGGGATAGGGGCATCTTTGATGGGTACCCCTCTTTAGTGAAAACGGCTTTGACAATTGGTCGTTTGTGCGTATCCGGGCCCTATAGAGCATCTTCACCCACTGAATAAATCGAGGCCCAAAGCCAATTTTTTCCAGCACCTCCCACAAGTAGCCCAACTCCACTGTGTCAAACGCCTTTTCCGCGTCTAGGGAAGCGATGACCCTTTGACCACTGTTCTCATGGGGGATGAAAAGGTTGAGAAAGAGGCAGCGGAGGTTGATATCGGAGCCCTTCCTGGGCATGAATCCCATTTGGTCTGTATGGATAATGTCCTCCAGGACTTCAGAGAGGCGATTTGCTAAGACTTTGGCCAGGATCCAATATTGCTCCACATTAAGGAGCAATATTGGCCTATATGAGGAACATTCCTTTGGGTTCTTTCCCGGCTTGGGACCCCAAAACCACCACTGCCTCAGACAGAGTCTGGAAGGGTTTCCGAGCTAAAGAATCCCTCCAATAGGGTCGTGAAACGGGGAGCCAAGAGGCCCCCCTGTTGCGAATAGAACTCCGCAGGAGTCCCATCGGTCCCAGGGGTTTTACCTGATTTGAGTTGTGTGATCGCCAGCTGAACCTCTTCAAGGGTGAGATCCCTGTCTAAGATAATGCTAATCTCAACCTCAAGGGTGGGAAAGGGTACCCCGTTCAGGTAAGTTTTAAGGTCTGAAATGCTATAGTCAACTCTGGATGAATGCAGGAGTCTATAATAGTGAAAAAATCTGTTGTTGATGTCTCTAGGGGATCTCAACAGGGTCCCTGAGGGGTCCCTAATACCACTGATATGTGTCATGCTATACTGACTTTTGGCCAGCCAAGCCAACAGCCTGCCATTTTTATTGCCATATTCAAAGATACGCTGAGCTCTATTAAGTCGGGAGTTTTCTGTCATGTCTACCCGAAGTAGGGACACCTGTCTAAGAGCAAACCGCCAGTCCCCGTAAGTGACCTGGTTGGGATTCGCTATGTACGCTGCCTCCGTCCTGCTAACTTCTTTCTCCAAGTCATCTAGGGGTTGCGCAGCCTTCTTATGTACAGCAGTAATACGGCCTATATATTCCCCCCCTTGTCCAGGCCTTAAAGGCATCCCAGGCCACCGTGGGGGGGGGGGTGGAATCTGCATTAGTATGCCAATAGTGTGCAAGGCCCTCCTGAAATCCCTCCTGAACACCCGGGTCCTCAATCCAAAACCTGGACAGCCTCATAACCGCTCACCCGGCAGGCCCAGATCCAAGGTAACCCTCACCGGAGCATGGTCCGAGATCCCTCTAGGAAGGATGGCCGCCTCCGAGACTTTATGGACCATAGTCTGGGAGGCAAAGATCATATCAATCCGTGAGAAAGTTTTAAAAGATGCCGGTTTGGAAGTGCCTCCACAACTCAGTCAGATGGTACGTGTCCGCCCAATGCACCAGACCAGCCATCCACCGCGAGGCAGGGGAGGATCTATCCAGGCTAGGGGAGAGGGCCATGTTGAAGTCTCCCATCAAAAGGATATTCTCAACTCTATAGGTAAGAGCCAGCTGCATAATTTTCCCCAATAAAAAAGCATCTGCCGGGGGGGGGGGCACGTTCACACCCCCAACACCATCGGGAAGCCAGATATCAGTACATTAAGGGTGACAAACCTCCCTTCAGGGTCACTCCTGATATACAGCATTTGCAACGGAAGGGTACGGTGTATAAGAACACTGACTCCCCTGGCATAGGTGGAATATGTAGAATGGTAGTGCATTCCCACTCATGCGCTTCTGAGTCCCAGAGTGCGAGATCCCAAGAGGTGTGTCTCCTGCAATATGCATATCTGTGGATTATATTTCTTGAGGTAGTTAAAAACCAGAGACCTCTTAACCCCTGAGTTGAGACCTCGCACATTCCAGGAAACAACAGTAACCTTAAGCATTATACCGTAAAAGAAATAATAGAAGGATATTGACCTCTGCATATATGCATACCCGTACATACTTAGTCATCAAAAACCCCAACATCACGTTAGACCATGTTCTATATAAATCTTGGAGTCCATACTCTATAGAACCAGATACCAGATGAAAATGTCTTATTTTCTGCTCAAAAAAGGAACATATCAAAAACAAAATTGTCCTTATTCGGTCAGCAATGCTCGACCGCCAACCCCCCCCCCCCCCCCCGAAGAGCCCACATAGTAGAGGACTGCTTGGATCCCAACCAACTAGCCCTTAGGCAACAATAAGTCTGGGAGACATGTCACAGGCTAAGGAATGCCATCCCTGCTCAGTCTCAGTGTCTCTGAAGCGGGCACAAACAAAAGGCAAACTTGTTATGCTCCCTCAGGGAGATGCCGGAGTACAATAATAATAGCACCTGAGTCAGAAAGATCACCTGGCCCAGGTCAGGGCCACAATACTTGAGAGTGACTGTTGCAGGTATGGTGTCCAAGATTGTAGTTTAAACAGAAAAATAAGAACTGTCACTGTCCGGGCATGTAAGGAACAATATGTCCCCGCAGTGTTCCAAGGAGAACCCCAGGCAGTGAGTCATGTAGTACACCTTGTCTTAGCAGAAGACAGCTGCAGAGCGGTGACAAGAGGCCTTGCCAGTCAGGAAGCATAATGGTGGTGGAGACATCTCCATCAACCTCGTGGAGGTAGGGTTTCCAGCCAGTCCGCTGCCTCTTTGGGCATCATAAAGAATCGGGCAGTTTCCTCGTCAACCACCAGTTTAGCCGGGAACAGGACGCTATACTTGATGCCTTTAGCCCATAGGGTTGCCTTGACTGCATCAAAGGAGCGGTGCAGCCTCTGCGTATCAACAGAGTAATCAGGGAACATCATAATGGCGTTGTTTCGGTATACTAACTCGCCCACCACTCTAGCCGCCCTTAGGATCTCGTCCCGGCCCCAAAAGTGCAGGAGGTGCAGGATGAAGGTACGCAGTGGGGCTCCCTGGGGGTGGGCGCTTTCCACCATGAAGTAGGGTGACAACTGGGCCTCGGGTAGGAGGGCTTTCAGAAACTCTTACACAAAGGCTGTAGGATTCTTTCCTTTGGCCCCCTCTGCAAGGCCGACAATTCGAATATTATATCGTCTACACTTATTTTCGGTGTCCTCGGTGCGATACTCCAGGGTCTTGATCTTGGCCTGCAGGGTATGGGCATGTCCTCCGCATGGCCAATTCTCGTTTCTGTCGTCGTCATGCGAGATCGCACTTTGTCCAAGTCCTGACGTGTAAGACCAACATCAGGCTGTACGGCCTCTATTTTATTTGTGAGCGTGGATCGGCATGTGGACAGAAGGCGATCACCGCCATAACCTCCAGAATTCCCTGGGAGGAGACCGAGGCATCCGTTTGCGTCACCATGCTAGGCTGGGGCTGCAACCGCAAACTAGGCCAAGGACCGGAATCAGGAGCCGCCGGGATCTCCGGGGGAAAGGGAAGCTTCTTACCCCCTTTTCCTAGTCCCCTCCGCGTGCCAGGCACCCACAGTCCTCAGAGGGGTTTCGGAGAGGCACAATGACTCAGGTGAGGATAAAATTAAAAGCAAGGTCCGGCAGAGCTCCTGAAAAGACGTCCGGTCACTCCGCCATCTTGGACACGCCTTCCCCCCACTTTAATATTTTTAATGGCTTAAATGCACAGGAAATCTAGGTGAATCAAGCTCACCCTGTCCCTTTAGTAGTTTCCTAGAGATGTCCTCTGTAGTTTGGGATCTAATGCCCAGAATATTAGCTCAACAATCAGGAACCGTAGGGACTAAACCCATCGATTTAACGGTTACTATCAAATGGCTGGTGTCATAGCTGACCACATGTGCAGCACCATGGCAGATCAAACAGAGGCAAAGATGGCAGCTTTCTTGGCTGAAAAGGATAGGAGGGTCTAGTTCAGCTTTAAAGGATCGTTCACACCATACGTGCATGAAAACTCAAGGGAAAATGCTCAGATTTCACTTGCAGAGATATCAGTTTTCATTCGCATTTGTTATGCACATCCTTTGTCATCACTTATTCTAACCTGTTACCATTCTGTTGTCATTCTGTCCCCCTCATCACTGTCCACTATTCTGTCCCCACCATCACTGTCCTCCATTCTGTCCCCCTCATCACTGTCCACCATTCTGTCCCCCACATCACTGTCCACCATTCTGTCCCCCACATCACTGTCCACCATTCTGTCCCCACCATCACTGTCCACCATTCTGTCTCCAGCACCACTGTCTACCATTCTGTCCCCCACATCACTGCTCGCCATTCTGTCCCCCACATCACTGTCCACCATTCTGTCTCCAGCACCACTGTCTACCATTCTGTCCCCCACATCACTGCTCGCCATTCTGTCCCCCACATCACTATCCACCATTCTGTCCCCCTCATCACTGTCCACCATGCTGTCCTCACCATCACTGTCCACCATTCTGTCCCCCTCATCACTGTCCACCATTCTGTCCCCGCTGTGCTGGATTATGTTCATGTATGTGATCCAATCTTTCCGAGTGGAAGCCTGCACCCCCTACCCCTTCTGTGCTGTCTTTCGCTACTGCACAAGTAGGTTAGCAGGTCCTGGCCAATGATTTATGGCTAAAACTTGCTGACTGGCTTAGCGAATCACAGTACAGAGCCCTGTGTTTACTAACAACAAGGAGCTCTGTGCACGGAGCAGTGATGTGGCTGCGCAAAGCAGGGAGAGGATACAGACACATCTATTTATAAAAGCAGCACACATTACTCTTGTTAGGCACACAGTTAACCTTTTGATTGCCCCTAGATGTTAACCCCTTCCCAGCCAGCGTCATTAGTACAGGACAGTGTACAGTATTATCACTGATCTCTGTATTAGTGTCACTGGAGATGTCAGTGGCAGTTAGTCAGTTACCCCCAGCACCAGTTAGTGTCAGATTTCACAGTCCCACTATGAGTTGCTAAACAGTAGGGATGGGCCAAACACCCCCCAGTTCGGTTCACACCAGAAAAAGCTAACAGACAAAAAGTTTGTGCAAACATTCAAACACTGTTAAAGTCTATGGGACCCGAACATGAAAAATCAAAAGTGCTAATTTTAAAGGCTTATATGCAAGTTATTGCCATAAAAAGTGTATGGGGACCTGGGTCCTGCTCTAGTGGACATGTATCAATGCAAAAAAAAGTTTTAAAATCAATCATTTTTTCAGGAGCAGTGATTTTTAATAATGCTTAAAGTGAAACAATTAAAATGAAAAATTACTTTAAATATCGTGCCTGGGGGTCCCCTTAGTCTGCCTGTAAAAGGGCGTATCTCTGTAATGTTTAGAACATAGCCAGAGCAAAATGATATTTCCAAAGGAAAAATTGTAATTTAAAATTGCGGCTGTAATGTATTGCCGGCTCCCTGCAATATGCAAAAAAATCACTGAAAAAAATTGCGTAAGGTCCCCCTCCCAGTCACTTGCTTACTGGGTAGAGTTGATCGAACCTCTGGAAGTTCGGGTTCGGCAGGTACAGCCGAACTTCAGGAAAAAGTCCGGTTTCGGGACCGAACTTGACCCGAACTTTGTCCCGGACCCCGAACTCCATTGAAATCAATGGGGACCCGAACGTTTAGGCACAAAAATGGCTGTAACAAAGTCCTGGCAAGTCCTAGAGGTCTGCAAAAGTAAGGAAAATGGGGGTAAGAGTCGGACAAGTGCCCTACAAAGAAATGGGGATAGGAAAATTACTTAAAATAATTTTAAAGCTAAAATCACATAAAAAAATCAAAAATGGAGGTGGATGTGGAGTTGGGGGTTGAGGAGGCGGTGAAAGTGACGGTGGAGGAGGAGGAAGAGCCAACACTGTTTTTTTTATTTTTGTGCAAGAAATGCACCGCTGGCCACAAATGTAGTTTTTAGAATTTTTTTTTTAAACCAGCAATGTAGATGCACTTTTTAATTTTGTGCAAGAAACAATAATCTGTCCCTTTAAGCAACAGCTGGACCCTTTCCCTATAGAACTTGGAGATGATTTTAGAACAATAATCAGTCCCTCTAAGCAGTAAACTCTCCCTAGTCCAGTCAGATCGTTCTGTGCAGCAGGATGAGGTGTGAAATCTGTCCCTCAAAGCAGCAGTACTCGTATCTCTCCCTAGTCCACAATCAGATCGTTCAGTAATGCAGGATGAGATGTTCTGCAATCTGTCCCTCACAGAGCCAGCAGCATCCTCTCCCTACACTATCCTGAGAGCATATGACATGCAGCACGGTGACTCCAGCCCCATATAGAGGCTGGGTCACATGATGCACTGGCCAATCACAGCCATGCCATTAGTAGGCATGGCTGTGATGGCTTCTAAGGGCAAACCAGTGAAACACTTGTTGATTGGCTGCCCTTGGCAGCTATTCAACACATGGAATCAAATACCAGAACCACAAACTCGAACCCAAACTTTTTTTGAAAAGTCCGGGTTCGGGTCCGGGTCCCGGACACCCCAAAGTTCGGTACGGACCCGAACTTTACAGTCCGGGTTCGCTCAACTCTATTACTGGGCACTTAAACCCCCCTCCTGCCCAGACCAATTTTCAGTTTTCAGCGCTGTCGCATTTTGAATGACAATTGCACGGTCGTGCGACGTTGTACCCAAACTAAATTTTTAGCATTTTTTTCCCACAATAGAGCTTTCTTTTGGTGGTATTTGATCACCTCTGCGTTTTTATTTTTTGCGCTATAAACAAAGAGCGTCGATTTTGAAAAAAGAACAATATTTTCTAGTTTTTTCTATAATAAATATCCAAAAAAAATAAATAAATATTCATCAGTTTAGACCAATATATATTCTTCTACATATTTTTGGTAAAAAAAATTGCAATCAGAGTATATTGTTTGGTCTACAAATTATGGCAATTGATTTATGTCAGATTTTTTTCTTTACATTTTTTTACTGGTAATGGCAACGATCTGCGATTTTTATTGGGACTGTGATATTGGAGCGGACATGTCGGTCATTTTTGACACTTTTTTCGGACCAATGACATTTATACAGTGATCAGAAATTTGAATAACCATTGATTACTGTATAAATGTCATTGGCAGTGAAGGGTTTAACACTAAGGGGGCAGTGAAGGGGTTATCAGTAGATCTGTTATGTCCCCTTTCACAGAACGGAGAACCACCATGTTTACATTGGCAGTTCCCCATATTACCGCTCTAACAGGGGATCAAGGGTCTCCAGTGGACATCAAGTCCGCCCAACCAGCGGGCACGCCGGTCCAACGTACGAACCTATTCACAGACCACACCTAAAACCGCACCTCAAGGGGAATTGGTCATATCTAGGCGCGATATAGGCTTTCTGCCGATGTCACGTCTAGACTTAACGGCCCCCCTGCAGGTATCTGTAGGCGGGGAAACGCACGAGGGGCGTGTGTGAGTGTTCGTCACCACCGTGCGAGAACGCCGGCAGGGCGTAACGCACCCGCACGGGCGACCAACCCGCCTGAACTACAGGTGACCTCTGGGAACTAGGGGACAATCTCGCCATTATACCCCTTGACGGTTACATTTGTACCACCAAGAGGCAAGACACT